>VSDK01009837.1:344111-358068 GCA_009767595.1 Symbiodinium kawagutii
ATGTTCCACTACAATAAACTCAATGATGATATTTTAAAATGGGACGGTGTTAACTTTCCAACTGGCAACAGGGACATTGACAGATTTGAAGAGAACAATAAATTAGTTTCAATAAATGTTTTTGAACCCGATGACTGCTTAAATGATAATAAAATTATTTTACATAGAGGCACTAAAAACAGAAATGCTAAATATGAAATTGATTTATTAAAAATATATGACGATGATAATCATTATCACTATGTATTAGTAAAAAATAAATGTAGATTATTAAACTGCCAAAGCAGTAGCAACACGAATAAAAAGTTTTACTGCCACCATTGTTTAAATCCTTTTCAATCCGAAAAAGTATATAAGAAACATCTCGAAAACGGATGCATGGCATCAGAAGGTCAACAAACAAAAATGCCTGATAAAAATAGTTATATTGAATTTGAAAAGCATAATACTAAACTAACCTGTCCTTTTGTCATCTACGGTGATTTTGAATGCCTAACAACTAATTCTAACAATGGAATAAAAGGCACATATCAGGAACATAAACCTTGCGGTTATATGTTAAATGTAGTAAGCAGAATTGATAATACATGCCAACCGTATTTATACAGGGGTGAGGATTGTATGAAACATTTCGTAGAGAAACTGACTGAAATTAAGAATAATATATTTGAAAAAATGAATGTTAATAAACCAATGGATGAATTAACAAATCAACAAAAATTAGAGTTTAAATTAGCATCTAATTGCTCAATCTGTGGTAAGAAATTTGAACCGGACGATGAAAAGGTCCGCGACCACTGCCACTTCACTGGCAAATACAGAGGCGCGGCACATGTAAAATGTAATTTGGATTATTCTTTTAGGTATTTTAAAATCCCTATTTTCTTTCATAACCTTAAAAATTATGACGCTCACTTAATCATAGCAAAAGCGAATGAACTAAACATAGAACTTAACCAAAATAAAAAGATAGATGTAATAGCACAAAACAGCGAAAAGTTTATAACCTTTTCATTTGGTGCGTGTCAGTTTAAAGACAGTTTCGCTTTCTTGAGTTCTTCATTAGATAGATTAGTTGGATTAACAAAATATACTAATTATGATGCTTTCATTAAAAACAGTGCTGTAATACCTAACAAAACAAAAGACTGGGAAACCCATTTTAGATATACAAGCACCAACCCTTATATTAAATCTAAAACTGATTTAAATTTACTGACTGATAAGGGAGTATATCCATACGACTATATGAATTCATTTAATAAATTTGATGAAACGAAACTCCCAAAGAAAGAAGACTTTTATAGTCAATTATATGAAGAAAATATAACCGATAAAGATTATACCAGAGCAAATATTGTATGGAAACATTTTAACATAAAAAATCTTGGTGAATATCATGACTTATACTTGATGACCGATGTATATTTATTAACTGATGTATTTGAAAATTTTAGAGATATGTGTTTAAACTATTATGGATTAGACCCTGCATATTATTTAACCCTCCCCAATTATTCTTGGAATGCCTTTCTATCGCTAACAGGTGTTAGACTTCAACAAATTCATATAAAAGAAATGTATGAGATGATTGAAAACGGTTTAAGAGGAGGGATGACCCAATGCTCTTATAAGAAAGTAGAAGCAAATAATAAATACATGAATGAAGATTATGATAAATCTAAACCATCATCATATATAAGTTATTTAGATGCTAATAATCTTTATGGGTTAGCAATGTGCAAAAAACTGCCATATGATGATTTTAAATGGTATTACGGTAGGATGGATGAAAAGAGAGTATTAAAATATAATGATGATGATGACATAGGTTATATATTAGAAGTTGATTTAGACTATCCAAAGGAAATGCACGATTTACATAAAGACTATCCATTAGCGCCTGAAATCATGAGTATTAATGAGAACATGCTGTCTCAAGTCCAAAAAGATATACATAAATATTATTATGGGAAAGATGCCAACGATGAAAAAACAAATAAGTTAGTATTAAATGTAATGGATAAAAAGAAATATGTTTTACATATATCAGCATTAAAATTCTATTTACAACACGGATTATCATTAAGAAAAGTTCATAGAGTAATAAGTTTTAAACAAGCAAACTTTTTAAAACCCTTTATTGAATTCAACACTGAAAAAAGAAAGAATGCTAAAAATGATTTTGAAAAGGATTTATTTAAATTAATGAATAATAGTTGCTACGGCAAGACCATGGAGAATGTAAGAAAGCATGGTGATTATGAATTAGTTAATACACCTGAACGCTTCCAAAAACTGGTTAATAAACCACTATATAAACATAGGCATATAATTCATGAAGACCTTGTAATTGTTGAAAAGGATAGGCACACAGTAGAATTGAATAAACCAATTTATATGGGTATGTCTATTTTAGACTATTCTAAAATTCATATGTATTCGTTTTATTATGATGTAATGAAACCAAAATATAAGAATAACATTAAGTTGGTATATACTGATACTGATAGTTATGTAATTAAAGTTGAGACTGATGATTTATATGAAGATTTTAAAGAGATAAATGAATATATGGATTTTAGTGATTACAATGTAGAACATCCAAACTATGATAAAACAAATAAAAAAGTATTAGGTAAGTTTAAGGATGAAATGAACGGTAAAATAATTACTCACTTTATAGGATTAAAACCGAAGGCATATTGTTATAAAGTATATGGTGAAGATAAAGAACATAAAAAGAGTAAAGGAGTAGTAAAGCATAAAGTGAGTAATCAATTAAATTATCAAACTTATGAAGATACATTAAATAGAAGTTCTAAAGAAAATAGTAAGGTTAATTTTAACACTATTAGAAGCAAAAACCATAATATATATAGCATCAATCAGACTAAATATGCACTGTCTCCATATGATAATAAAAGATATTGGCATTCAGATTTGGAGAGTTTGCCTTACGGGCATTATGCCATAAAATAAATACTTAAAGAAATACTTCTATTAATAAGTAGATAATGAGCAAAGAGATGTGGGAAGATATTACTTTGTCTAATATTTTGACTGATATTAGTTGTTCTAATTTAAGTGAATTACCTAAAAAATATTGTATAATATATGTTGCTTTAGAAGAGTTTTTTAATAAGTTTAATAACGGTGATGAAAATGTAAAAGATGTTTTAGATAAAGAAGGAAGAACAGCATATTATGCTAAACTACATATCTTACAACAAATTCTAACTAATTATGAAGATGAAAGTTGTAAGCAGATAAATTCTTTCTTCAGTTGGTTAATGAAAAATATAAGTAATAATGATTTTGTTGATAAAATTTGGGATGTAATAACTAAGAAAGGTTCAGTAATTAGAGCAGTTAAATCATATAAAAATTTAGAAACAAATGAAATCAACCATACAATAAATGAAGACTAATCATCAATTAATAATAACTCATGCCTGTTATACCTTTTACTTAATCCTTCTAATTTATAATACTTGTTATTCATCATATCCTTGCCAACAAGTATTACTTTATATTTTTTCTCACTCCACCTGCTACGGGTTTCTTTTCTGCTTACATAATTACCTTTTCCCTTATCATATATCTTAACATAATCTCCTTCCGTAATATTTGGATATTTTCTATTGTGTTTTTCTTTCATTATCAGTTGTGTTTTTACTTTTACTGCATTATCTAATTTATGTCCTTCATTTGGACTTAATCCCGTTGAACCATGAACTTGATTATTGTATTTATTCAATGCTGGTCTCATCATTTCTACCCATGTCTTATCTTTATTAACTCTTAATCTATCACCAATCATCTTTTTGATAGTGCGTATCATTCTCTCCGCCACATTAGCATGCGTCTTCGTTATTATATGTGTTATACCTTCACCTTTGAAAAAGTCTTGTAGTTTCTTACTATTCAACGCGCCTTCATCATCTAAATAGATACTTAACGGTTGTCCTAATACTTTAAAGCAATCCATAACAGCATTATAGACAGTGTCAGTGTCTTTATTTTCAATAGGCACTATATGACATTTCTTACTAAAAATATCAATACATACTAATCCCATATTCAACTGATTTTTAATAGTAGAACCTACATCCCTTAATAAACTTGATAATACCATTATATCAATTTGAAACTCGTATTTTGGAAAAGGGGCATTATATGAATTGTAATTTTTATACCCTGATACTTGTTTATTAGATTGTGCCTTCATCCATTTAGACACCATATCCAAAGTAATGCCAGCATCAACTTTTTTTGATTTTTCATATAGGTCTCTGACTGAACCAAAACCATCATCAACATCATAATAAATCTTTTCTAATACTTTTTCTTTTTCTAATCTAGTCATATAATATAATATTGATAATTTTTATTATCAATATCATATCAAGTAATTTCGGCATTTTTTAGTTTTCTTATGCTTAGATAAATTAGATTTACAGGTGATATGAGTTCCACACACATCACATACACAGGGTTGTTTTGTTTTACTTTGATAATATTTTTTAAAGTATTCTTCATCATTTGGTTTAGTATTGTAGTATCCGTTGTCTTGTTTTCTCCAGTCTGAATTTCTTTTAGGTGTCGTTGTTGATGAAGTTTCGCTGTCAGTTTGTTCTGGTCTGTCTATACTCTTCCATAGAAGGTCAAACAAGTCATCGTCAATGTCTTGTTTCAATCCATTATTAACAAAGTATGAGGGCATTATTAGTATAATATATAATATATTCAATCTTTAAGTATATTTATTAAAAGATTATTTAATTATTTTCATCCCCTCTGTTTCAGTTTTGGATATAATACTTCTTTGTATAGGTGTCTCATTGATGCCAGTTTTGCTTTCTTTTCTTCACCTTTGGATTTTTTCCATTCATCAAATTCATCTTTAAACTTCCAGTAGTCTGTAGAGTTTATGATGTTTTTGTTTTTGGCGTCTTCAAACTGTTCTCTTAAAACTTGAATGCCTATCTTGCTTGGTGCTATGACTTTGTTTATTGTTTTCTTTACCGGTGGGGTGCTATGCACCCCAGCGCTTGCTCTCCGAGCAACCGGTGGCGTTTCTTTCTTTGGCGGTTCTTCTGTTGGTTTATGTTTCGACGATGAAGGTTGTTCTTTGGGTTTTTGTTCTGGCATTTTTGGTTTTGGGAGTTCAATAGGTTCTATTGATAAGTGCGCTTCACTTGTGTTGGGTCTTGGTGCTGGTGGATGATTTGTTAATGCTGGGTCGGTTTTCTTTTTGTTTTGTTTTTTCTTGGTCTTTGCTTCACTCCCTGAACTGACTGTTTCGGGCACTGCTCTTTTATGTTTGTCTGATGTATCCATATTATCTATAATTGGAATATTGAGACTGTCCAATGATGTTAATAACCTTGATGCTCTTGCTTTTGCTTTTTGTTTCGCTTTTGCTTTTGCTTGTCTGACCGATACTGGTTTGGTAGTATTACTTGCTCGTGGAGTATAATATGATTCATCATCGGTTGCTATGCTATGAACTTCTGGTCTTGCTGGCAATCCCCTCAATGGAGCATAAATCTGAGGGTGTCCTTTTGGATAAACTATCTGTTCTGTTATTGTTGGTGGGTTCTGTCTGGATAATTCTGCTCTGTGGTTTGTTGCTGTTTCTTCTCTTCTTTTAATGTCTCTTTCTCTTCTTTGTTGAAGCAATATGTGTAAATCGTTTCCTTGTGCCAGTCGTGTGGATGGTGGCGATTGTGTCGGTTGATTTGCAGGTCGTGGCATTCCTTCTTCATCAACATCCATAGGAACTTCTGGAATTATAGAAGGTGATTGTAAGGGCAATGCTCTAAATCGTTCAGTGTGAAATGTTCTTCCTGCTGTTCTCGCATTCTTTCTTAGCAACAACTCGTTCATTTGTCTTAATAGCAATCTTTCTTGTTCGTCTTTTAGTTCTTCTAAATAATTAGACCCATCAAAGAAACTACCCTCGGGACTGTTTCTAAAAAATGTCGCGTCTCGGTTTGGTAATGGCATTCCTATTTTTTTGTTTTCATCAAGTAAATTAACTATTTCTTGATACGATGGACGACGTCGTAATCCTAAATGACTGAATTTGTTAATGTTTTCTAATTTTGCCGTTTCCATTATATAAATATTTTTAGAAAAAATATTTATATAATGTTAATAACTTTCACATAATGAAAGTTGTTTCCATATAATATAAATTAAAGTAGAATTTAATTTATACTATTTACATTCCAAATTTTAATCTTCTAAATTGTTCGTTTTGTCTTTGTAAATGTTCTATTGAATTGAAATTTAGATTATCACGCTGTACGTCGCTATTCAGTCTATCAACTTGATTTCTATAATTAACTCTTTCATTTGCTAATTTTAAATCATTTTGATAATATAATAATTTATCTCTTGTTTCGTTTCTATCCAGTTGTTCCTTTAACCATTTTATGTAATTTGTTTCTTTATGTTTAAATAATCCGTGTATGTCTGACTTTTTATTGCTTTTATTCATTTCTCTTCTGTAATTGTATGCTTCATTTGTGATGCCAAATTGTTGCATCATCTTTTTATTCAATGGTCTTTTTCGCTTGTTAAACATTATTATATTAATATTTTAGATAATAATATTTAACCTAATCGTAATCAACCGCTTTGCGGTTCTTTAGGATTAGCTCCGCTAATCATAAACTAACGCCCCATCGGAGCGCAGTTCTAATATGCTTTCATTTACCAGATGCACAAAAATTTCTTGCACTTCTTCGGCAGGGTCTAACGCTCCTTCTGTTCCTTTCAATTTAAAGGTAATCAAACTTCCCATCTTAGTATTGACTGATGTGAAGTTAACGGATGCCATTTTTTCCATACTTACAGCAATAACAAATTTGTTATTTCTATATTGATTATAACTGATGTTCAAACTATTTTGTTCTGGATTTACTAAATTAACAGTGCGTCGCAAAAAGTAGAATGCTTCAGATAAGGACTGACATTCGAACTCAGGATACTTCTTGTTTCCGATTTGTAATTGCCAACTTAAAGCACGGGTGCTATCTGCAAATCCTTGACCTACTTCTTCAGGAACTGTGTCTGGGTTCAATCCGTCATTAATTTCACTGTTAATCATTGTATTGTAAAAATAATTCCATCGCTTGTGTAAATAATTATCAGGTCGGAAATAGTTGTATCTTTCACCAGTTTTAGGTGTTCTATATAGTGTAATGAACGCGTGTGATAATTTAGAAGCGGATTTTACAATGTTCATATTGATTTCTCCACCACCTGTGTTAAATGTTTGTGTGATTGTGTGGTATTGAGGTATTACCATTTTAAGCGAAGTTCCAGATAATAGCGCAGAGGTTATAGAATTATCAACGGTATTGTCTAAAGTAATAGTATCAGCACGGATGAAGCAGGAGGTCAAAACCCAGTCGTCTTTACCTGCTGTGTTTCCATCTTGGAAGTAATAACCATTTTTATCAGTTTGTGATGTTCCATTTCCCTGAGGAACAATAATGGGCTCACTACCATCACTGACTACTGTAAATTCTAATTCTAATGGTGCTACACGAAGAGGTAAATAATAATTACTCTCTAACAACCCACATACTGGTTTATGTCCTAATCTTACTTTACCATTAGCACCGGGAATTCCTGATACAGTGTGTCGCGTAGGACGACTTCCTAATCTACCCCATTCGTTCCTATCCCCAGTTGAATATCCAGTAATTACTGCTGTAGGGTTTGCATCTGATCCTGCTCCGTTGGTTTTTCCTGTTGTTTTGTCCCCTGAAGTTGAAACAATACTATCTAACTGTAAGATATTATCAAGTCCATTAGCGTATTTATGATAATCGCTATCCCAACTCGGGTTTGCTGAAAATTCTATGTCATCCATATCATTTACATCTTTTGATTTAAACGCTTTATACAATTCACAATGTCGGTTGTATTCAACGATGTCCTGAACCATTTGACCTGCCACTGTTGCTCGGTAGCGGTTAAAGAATGCATGTAATCCTCCTAATGGTCGTAAGAATTTAGCACGGTCTCCATTTCTGTTTTGAAGTGTTGCGAACAATCTTACACTGGATAGGTCCAAATATTGATTAGCATCGCCCGATATGTAAAATCTTATATTCTTATTATCCTTCGGCGAGTATATTGAAGCACCTGATGGAAAATAATTGACCTGTCGCCTATCAGTAATAAATTGCGCTGTGGAAGGAAGTCCAAAGTTCAATTCTGGAATATCTACATCCTGTGACTCTGCCACTAAATTATCCATAACTTATATATTTCATTTTAGAAATTTTATTTTTTTTAACTTAATATTATTTTTTAAACTTAATATTATTTTTTGTTTGATGAGGAGTTAATTGTATATCATTTTTAGATTTTTTATTTAACATTTCTATATCATTATTTTCTACTAATTGTTTTATTTTTTCATAATCTTTTACGCCTTCTTTCATTGTTCTTTCAATTTTTCTATAACTGGAATTGCCTTTATTAAATAATACTGGTTGTTGATTGTTATACCTTTTCTTTTGAAACATCATTAATATTATATATAAAAATAATATTAACCGTGCTGTGTTTTGATATGTCTGGTTAAACAATCTTTTCTCATAGTTTTGCCACATATCGGGCACTGACAGGGTTGTTTTTTTCTTGCTTGTATTCGTTCCTTATCTTGTTGGTAATCATATTTTGCCTTTTCAATGTATTTGTCCCTGTTTTTGTCATAGTCTGTCCTTTTGTATTGTTTTACCTTTTCGGGGTTATTATCTCTCCATTCTTTTTGTGTATTATTTCTATGTTGTCTGTTTTCTTGGCGATAGTTTCTGTCAAATTCTCTTACATATTCACGATTGTCATTCACCCATTCCTTGAATGTCCTTGTTGGGATTGCATAGTTCAAAGCCGGCATTAATTCTTCTATTTTTTCTCTTTCTTTCTTGTGTAGTTGTTCTTTACTTTGGCATTCTGGCATTTCCTCAATCAATACAATATGGAAATGCTCTACCCCTAATTCATTCATTTTACTGTATAACCTGCGATGTTTTGCTTTTGTGTTGTTTCTATCTGACCTATGTTTTGCCATCCTCGTTCCTAAACCGCAACAAGTAGAACCGATGTAAATATCACTATCCACAGTGTTGTAGATTTTATACACCTTTGCCTTAGAATAATCAACTACCATTCTATACTTTTTTATACTTTTTTATGTTTAAATAGGTTTTTCTACAGTGTCCTTTTTATGACTATTAAAATGCTCTAGAATATTTTTTGCTTTACTTTCATTAGTTAAGGTCTCTAGTAATTCATAAATATTATTTATTTGTTTTTGTTGTGTATCTACCCTTATCTTTAATTCATTCACATCCTTTTCTAAAACATTAGTGCAACAATACCAAAACATATTATCATATTATATATCTAAATATTTAATTAAATATTTAATATTACATTTTAATTCCTTCATTTACTGATATGCCATTTGAAATGTGAGTAGTAGGGTGCATATGCCATAAACCATTGCCTTCAAAATTTTTATAGGTATGTGCTACCAAAACATTCCAGTCTTTAAAATCACTTGTTTCTGCATATCCATCCAGCATGCTAATAACATCATTTGGATTACGATAATCCAATCTTTTAGGATTTTGTTTTCCTTTTCTTCTTGGTTTTATTGTTGGTGTTGCATAAGTGGTTGTAGAAAATCTATTAGGTTGTTCTTCGTTAATCTTATTTATAACCGCTGATGATAAACTGTGTCCCACCAAACGACTAACATCAGGATTTTGTTTAAGTGCTTCCATTACATCTTTGTATTTGCGGGTGTTATGTGCGTTTCTGGTAGGTAGATGTATTAAATCATCCCATATATCTTGGTTAAGGTCTCCATCCTTTCCGCCTGTTCCACTAATATATAAAGTGTTGCCTGTTCTGTAAATCCCCGATGGACTACGATAAGCATTTGTTAAACCTGCTCTATCTTCAATCTTATTTTTATTCTGTATGTTCCTTTCTTCTTTGTATAGCGTGGTATTTTGTCTATATTTTTCATTTAAGTTTTTCGCAAAGTTATCCATTCTTTTATTCAAATCTTCCTGCTTTCTATCATTGTCTTTTATAAACTCATCTTTGCCAACTTTAATTAGTTCATTTAATGCTACTCTACCTGTCTTTTTTAAAAATATTTTTAACTGCTCCCTTGTCAATACATCTTCAATTGCTTCACCTGCCATAATCCTATCAATTGCTTCTCTACCCAGATTGCGAACTGCCTGTCTCACGGCGTTAGTCAATGCTATTCTACCAACTCCTGTTGCAAATCCAATCATCTAATTTATATTAATGTTTATAAAATAAAAATCTAAATAATATAATAATGAGTAATAAATTAGTATATAAGAAAATCTTTATTGATTCAAAATATAGAACCACTCAATCAAAGTCATCAGCAGACTTTTCTATAGAACTAAACGAAAACCTAGAAGCACCTGAAGGAACTAGACTTTACATTACTGATGTTTCTATTCCAGCGGTGTGGAAGTCTACCGAAATAAATTTCTATGAGTATCTGTATGTTATGGTTTTTGATGGCGATACATTGGTTAAAAATTTTAGAGTTTATGTTGGCAACCGCATATATTTCGCGGAGCAGTTTTGTTTTGACATTGTTGAAGGTATGAACAGCAATACTACAGATTTATATGCAGATGGCATTTTTGTTTATTCATATTCGTCAGCAACAAGAACAGTAGAGATAAAGGTTAAAGACGGTTTAAGTTATACAATAAAAATTCCAGTGGATGAAGAACTCGCGAACTATGTAAATGGTATATGGGATAATGTAAGCGCTCCCTATGACAATAGAAAACCAGTATCAATAAACTATCTTTTAAGTAATTTTGTCCCTACAAATCCTGTAGCAATCTGGACTTCATCATATTTAAATCTTATCCCTTTCCGTTATGTGTTCATTACTTCCAATGCTTTGTCAGATTATCATTATTCCGCGCCTAATTCTTATTCATCAGCAATTATAAAGAAGGTTCTATGCACTGAGCAACTAGGAGGCATAATTCACGACAATCAAGCTCCTCATTCAGAAGACTATATTGACATAGGTGGAAGAAATTTAAAAAGACTTGATTTTAAAATTACTGATGAAACTGGAACAGTAATGAATTTATATAATATTAATGTTCAATTTGCATTGCTAATTGCGCATCCAAGTTATTAAGAAACATAATTAAACATGAAAATACATAAAGAAAAGTTAGTAATAAAATGATATGACTGACTATAGTAAAGGACAAATTTACAAAATAGTTGATAACACACAAACAAAATGTTATATAGGAAGCACTGTTCAAAAACTTAGTTATAGAATGTCAGGACACCGGCGTGATTATGAAGGATACTTGATGGGTAAAGTCAAATATTACAATTCAGTTTTCAAGTTGTTTGATGAATACGGTGTTGAAAACTGTAAGATTTACTGGATTGAAGATTACCCTTGCAATAGTAAAAAAGAACTGGAAGCAAGGGAAGGATACTATCAACAAAGTACTGACTGTGTCAATAAAGTAATAGCAGGAAGAACAACAGAACAATGGTATCAAGACCATAGAGATGAAAGACGTGAGAAAAATAAAGAAAATTACCAAAAGAAAAGAGAAACTATTTTAGAAAAACAAAAGCAAAACTATCATAGCAACAGGGATGAAAAAAATGAACTTCATAAAATTAGGCAAAAACAAAAACGCATTGATAATCCAGAAGAAGTTAGAAAGAAAGACTTAGAAGTATATTACAGACATAGAGAGACTAAATTAGCAAAGAATAAAGAATTAGTTGAATGTGAATGTGGCGAAACCATTTCAAGAGGTTGTTTATCAAGACATAAAAAAAGAAGCAAACACCAACAATACTTACAAAATCAAAGCAAAACCCAACAATAATAAATTTGTCATTTTAGCAAACATTCTATAATTTTTCCATTAAAAATAATTATAGAATTTTTGTAGAATATCTATGGAATAATATAATGAGTAGTATTAAAGTTGTTGATTTAAATAATGAAGAAGTGAAAGAAGAAACACCAATAATTGAAGCAATTGAAGAAACAAAGGAAGAAACCCCAGACCCAGTTGTTGATACTGCTAATGAAATTATAGAAGAAACTAATGAACACGAAGTTTCGCGTAGCATACGCGAACCGACAAAAGAAGAAGTGAAGGAAGAAGTGAAAGAACAACCAAAAAGACAAACACAAAAGGATAGAATAAAATGTCCGCGCTGTTTTAAAGACATGACAGTGAAAAGTTATAAGTATTCACACGAGCAAAAATGTCAAGGTAAACTATCAGAAAAACCGGTTAAGAAACAAGCAAACCCAAAACCAAAAACAAAACCAAAACAACAACCTAAAACTAAACACGAAGTTGTGAGCAAACAGCGAACTCCTCCTCAAGTGTATTACTCAGATAGTAGCAGTGAAGAAGAAGTAATAGTAAGGAGAAAGAAAGAAAAATCACTGCAACCGACACATCAACCACCAAATCCATTAAGTGATATAACTAATCATTACCAACTATTACACCAACAAATGCTACAACAAAAACAAGAAAGATATAACAACCTTTGTAAAAACATTTTTGCACCAAGGGTTAAGAAACGGTAAATGTTAATATCAATATTTTTAATCTAAAATATAAGTACAACTTTTTGTTTTTTTAATCAAAAAGTTTTAGAAATATAAATTTGATTAGAAAAAATATTTTTCTAATCAAATTTATATTTGTACTAATGAGTAGTTTAACATTAGATGGTTCAACCAGATACATTGGAACTGACTTTATTAAACTATTAGCAACAGGAACTTCTAATTTAGCAACCGAGGCATTCGTCAATCAAGCAGTTATTGATGGAGGAGGTGCTGATTTAACCAATTATTATGATAAAGGAGAGACAGACACATTACTAAATAACAAACTTAATATTAACAATCCACAGGATATGAGTGGGACTTTACGAATAGGACATGTAGCGGGCACTTCTAAGATTATATTAAACGCTGTAAGTAGCGAAAAGGATTTTTATGTTAATGGTGATGCTCAAATAGGTGGAAATATGAATGTATTTTCATTAAACAGCACAAATGCTGTTCAAGGTGGTAGCGTGTTAACAACAGAAATAGACACAGGAGGAAACAACGATTTAGACATACAAAGAAATAATGTTAGTATGATTGAATTACAAGATGGAAAAACAATATTAAAAACTAAGACAGACTGCCAAGATATTTTTCAATGCGACCATTTTGAAAATGAAGACCTATCATTAACAATAGACCATGTTATGAGAGAACCAACAGGACAAATAAAATTCTATGTAGGCGACCCTAATAATCCAGATACGACAACAAATTTAGTTATGACATTGAAAAATAGCATCATTGAATTTAACAAACCTACCAATTTAGATTTAACTCCTGACTTATCTAACTGTGTTAAACTAACAGGTGAAGCGGAACAAACAATAGCAGGTGATGTTGTTTTAAGTAGTAGTTTAAAAACAAATACATTAAATTCTAACGGTGCTGTTGATGTAAATTTACAAAGGGGAGGAGTGAATTATATTAAATTAGGTGGAACACTAGCAAATGTTGAACTACCAAGAGGAGTAAGCTGTGATACTTATGATACAATCGGAAATGCGGATGCGACTTTTAGAAGAAATTTTATAGACTTCTTTTATTTAAAAAATAATCAAGTAGAATTAAACACGGGTATTAATTTATTAGTTCCTAATGAAGTTAAAACAAATACATTAAATAGTAATGGTATAAATGATATTGAAATTAAAAGAAATAGTGTGAATATAGCAACAGTAAAAGATACTGGTATAGATATAGCAACTGGTTTAAATTTAACAACTCCTACAATAT
>VSDK01009837.1:358652-371440 GCA_009767595.1 Symbiodinium kawagutii
CAATGTAATACAATAAAGGCTCATATATTTGATAGTCATCCTAGTTTAACACCTGCTAATGATATTTCATTTAGATATAATGGAACTACCTATATGTTTTATGACAGTTCATTATCTAATTTTCAAGTTAGAACTGATATTGTGAGCGACTCTAACATTCAATGTTTTGATCTCACAGAAACATCTGATAAAAAATTAAAAGAGGATATTAACGATTTAAATTTAGATTGTAGCGATATAGTTAAAAAGATTAATGTTAAAACATTTAAGTTTAAAAACGATAAGAAAAAGAAAAATAATATCGGTTTTATAGCAAATGAGGTTTTAGAAAATACACCTGAAAATATTGAAAATATTGTAAATACTGATAGTGAATATTTAAGTATGAATTATGGTCGCATAAATTGTTTATTATGGAAAGCACTGCAAGAAGAAATAGATAAGAGAGAGCATATTGAGAGCAGATTGTTTGAAGTGGAAAATTTCATTAAAGATTATATTAAACCTAAACCTAAGGCAAAAACAAAAGCAAAAAATTAAAATCTAAAATACTATAATGGGGAATATGCTAAATAAAAAGACCAAAAAAGAAAATGAATATATGACTAAAATAAAAGACTTTGATGTAGAAAGTGATGAAATAAGTAATGAACTGCCTATTAATAATATTGTATTGGTTAAATGCCTTAAAGAGATTATATTAGAAATCGAAGAACTACAAAAGAAAGATAAAGAAAGAATACACTGCCATTTACCAAAATTAGATTTTTGCAGTATGTCAATAATTTAATAATATTAAAAATGTTAATATTATTAAATTTACTGCTCTAATGATTTTAAATAGTTTTGGTGTCTTTGTGATTTATTATGACACCATAGATTATATTTTTTGAATGATACACCACATTGGCAGGTGATTATTTCACTGTTTTTTTCTTGATACTCTTTACGTCTCTTTTGAAAAAGTTCCTTATTTTCTTCCCTGTATTTAATACCTCTTTCTTTCCGTTTATCTTTATTGTTGTCTTGGTATTCTTTCACTCTTTGTTTAATTTTGTCTTTATGTTCTTGGTAATGTTGTTGTTTTCGTGCTTTTATTTTTTCCACATTTTTGTCTCTATATTCTTTGTCTTTTATTGCTTTTTCTTCCTTACGATTGTCTCTGTATTCTTTGCGCTTTGGTTTGATAATGTCAATATTGTTAATATAGTATTCTTTACGGGTCAATCGTAAATCTTCTTCTGATACATAAGGCCTTGCTAAATTCATTGATGGTTTCATTTTTTCAATCAACTCTCTTTCATATTTTCTTGCTTCCAAGTTGTTTTCACAATTCTTTGTTTCTATTAAAACCATTTGCCAATTATCCCATCCACCTTGGTCTCTGATTTTCTTGTATAAAGGTAGGTTATAATGAGTGCTATTTTCATTTAAACAACAACCTTTATGTCTCCACATTCTCTTGTTGAAATTAGTTGTATGACCAATATACATATTTTGGTTATCAGTATCTCTGCTTACAATTTTGTAGAAATGAGTTTTTGAATAATCCATTGGCAGTTTAGGCATACTGATTATATAGTCTTATAACTGATTATATCTTTAAATCAATTTACCAGTATTCTTTTCTCAAAGCGAACCATAAACATGTCATTGACATTTTGGGCGGATAGATTGACATACAGAAATGAATATGGTTGTGAATTAATAGCGACATCGTAAATCTTCCTCATTGTTTCCTTATCAACCAAAGCACTGGTTTCTTCTAAAAAACTATCTAACTCTTTTTGGTTTTTCAATCTAAATACATACAAACTACTTGCGTTTAAACGAATGATTGGATTTAAAACATTATACTTTTGAACGCTTGTGATTACTGATATTGCTTGATGCCTTGAGCGCGTATACAAACCATTCAAAATGGTTGAGTATTTCATGAACTTCTGGTTTTCTGCCATATCGTCAATAATAATACATATTGAATGTAGTTTCTTAAACCCTTGTTTCTTTTCATATTCAATTACTTTATGTTGTGTCTGAATTATTCTTTGTAATTCATCCGGTTCATATTCTTCAAAGAAAACTTTTTCCTTATCTGTATCAACTTTCATATCTTTTTTGATATATTTGCGCACTGCTTCCCAATTCTGATCGAGCAAAATACTCGGGGAGAATACAAAAATGCGCTCGAATGAATTCCGGTATATGTTTAATAAGAGGTTGCTGATTAAAACGGTTTTCCCCCCAGCAGATGCACCAACAACCAGAGTTCTGAATGGAAGTTTCGGCGCCATGTCATACTTCGACTGATTAAATGTAAATTTCTTTTCATCAATAGGTTCAATCTTGGGAACATCTAATTTATTCATTATAATATATTTAAGAAATAATTTATAAGTTAATATATTGAGGAAACCTTTTTTGCCTTGTAAATGGGGTCGGTGAAAATGGGACAGTTCCTTAATCTGTCATAAGCACATAGAACAGTTAATTCATTTTCAGCGATAGAAGATCAAGCGCCAGTTGTTGCCTTTTCATGAATTCAACTTTTGACACCTTAAAAGTCCCTAAGTCTGTCTAATATAATAAGATTATATAAACAAATATCATCTTATTATATAAATGGACGAATACTATTTGTATGTAGAAGCAATTGAAGAAGTAGAAGATAGAATTGAAGATGATAAAAAATATCCTGTAATAAAAGATAATAAGATTAAAATCTGCTGTAAATATACACTTGAAACTATGAAATTAATCATTGAATATGCTAAATGTAATAGATATGCTAAAAAAGAAAGTTGAAAAACAAAATACAAAATGACTTAAAGAGTAGTTTTAACGCACTTTAAACCTCTAAATAAATATTTAATTAATTAAATAAATAAATATCTAAATAAATAATATAAAGTAATGAGCAGTGATGATGTAGTGCTGGATAAACTCACCAAAATCGCTAAGCAAATGAAATTGTTGTTGGTTAAGATTGAAGACATTGAAAAGAAAATTATTATACCAACGAAACCTGCGACCACTGACGAAGACAAAGCAAAAATTGAAGAAGCATTCAATAAAAAGGGCATTGGTCGTCCTGCCGGGTCGTACGAGACTAAACAAAATCAATACCTTAAAATGTTGAACGATGGCAAGATTAAACAACCGAAGTCAGCAACAACCGAGTATTATAGAATAGTTAAAGAT
This sequence comes from Symbiodinium kawagutii, assembly GCA_009767595.1. Taxonomy (NCBI): domain Eukaryota; class Dinophyceae; order Suessiales; family Symbiodiniaceae; genus Symbiodinium; species Symbiodinium kawagutii. The sequence continues at coordinate 361,854 of VSDK01009837.1, forward strand.
GGAGATAAATATAAACTAATGGATTAATAATTTTATATAATAATAAAAAATCTTTATTATTATATGAAATTACTTGAGTTATATAGTCTTAATAAAAGATTAGTAGACGATGATAAACTTAAAGGAGTATATGTATTAGGTATAGACTTAAATGAAAAATATGAATATGCTATATTCCCTGTTAAATATTTTGATTATGTATATTCTACTCCTAAAACAAATGAACAACTAATTTTAACGGTTAAAATGATTGATTATTTAAAACCCAAATACTGGTTTATTGATTACTATAATAAAAATGTTTTTGATAAACTGGATTTAGGTGATGTAGTGTGTTATGAATTTAAAATGGTAGGAAGGAGAAAAATGTTGCTGTGGTCCAACTTGAAAAAATGGAAGTATAAAAAAGATGGTTATTTTACTGTTGGTGATTTACTGGATGCCCTTAATGTTGTTTATTTCAAGTGAATTTCTGCGACTACCACTGAGTAAATGGTGTGCCTGCCACGGATTGACACAAAAGGCAAAATGATGGCAAAAACAGTGTCGGTTAGAGTTTAAACCGTGCCAGTTAGAGTTTAAACCGTGCAAGTTAGAGTTTAAACCGTGCCAGTTAGAGTTTGAACCGCTTCGTCTTCATAAAGACGAAGAGGATGAAGACGAAGCAACGGAGCATGGTGGCAGGTAAGATGGGATTATTAAAGACTAGGGGGGTTAGTCTTTATATAATTCTTTGTATTGTTTGTTGCTTAGGGGTTTTGTTTTTGTATTAATTACATGTATATTAATTTATTCAATAATGTATATACAAATGTCAGAAAGAAAACAAACATATCACCAAATCAATTATAATTTAAATGACGAGGCAGACATAGTGAGTAAAAATATTTCTATTGAATGCCCTAACTGTAATCATGTTTTAGAGTTTAAAAATGAATTACACATAAAACCAAAAGAAATAAGTTGCACATGCTGTCCATGTAATTTTAAGTTTAAAAAGTATGATACAGATTGTAAAGTAATACGGGAGAATACAGGTGAAATTAAAGTAGAAAGCAACTCGCACTCTTTATCATTTTCTATTAATAAGTAGATTGTTAAGATGGGATTATTAAAGGTTTTGGGGTATTGTTCTTATTGTTGTTCTATGTATTGCTTGTTGCTTAAGGGTTTTGTTTTTGTTTGGAATGGATGAGGTGATGATGTAATGACTGTTATGATTTTTATAAAATGGATGAGGTAATTAATGGTTGTCAGTGATGATTTTGATGAAAATGAAAGAGGTACTTATACATTGACTGTTATGATTTAAAAAAAATGAAAGAGGTAATTGATGTTTTGATATTGTTGAGAGAAATGAAGCAATCAACAATATTTAAACTGAGTTTTTAGACTGTTATGCTTTTTTTATGAATAATTTTTGAGTTGTTATACTGCTAGAATATGAGAAGTGAAAAATTCCTAGGATCAATTTTTTATACATTTTTTCCCCACCCCACCCCAACCCTTCCCTGACGTAGCATCAACATCATGCCGCAAGTGCAAGCTTACGCTAACATGCCCCACCCCACCCCAACCCTTCCCTGACGTAGCATCAACATCATGACGCAAGTGCAAGCGTACCCTAACATGCCCCACCCCACCCCAACCCTTCCCTGACGTAGCATCAACATCACGCCGCAAGCGCAAGCGTACGCTAACATGCCCCACCCTACCCCAACCCTTCCCTGACGTAGCATCAACATCATGACGCAAGTGCAAGCGTACGCTCACATGCCCAACCCCAACCCAACCCTTCCCTGACGCAGCATCAACATCATGCAAGTGCAAGCGTACGCTCACATGCCCCACCCCAACCCAACCCCTCCCTGCAGCATCAACATCATGACGCAAGTGCAAGCGAACGCTAACATGCCCCACCCCACCCCAACCCTTCCCTGACGTAGCATCAACATCATGACGCAAGTGCAAGCGTACCCTAACATGCCCCACCCTACCCCAACCCTTCCCTGACGTAGCATCAACATCATGCCGCAAGTGCAAGCTAACATGCCCCACCCCACCCCAACCCTTCCCTGACGTAGCATCAACATCATGACGCAAGTGCAAGGGTACGCTAACATGCCCCACCCCACCCCACATCATTCACATGGCAGCATGAACTGCATGACAGACATGAAAAGAGACAAAAAACATCAAAAAATCGGCAAAATCGTCACGAAACCACACGGCCCACTAGGGGTCGTGCTCCAACTACATAGCACCATATGACAACTACATGACCAACAACTACATGACTAGCCCTATGCCTCCAATTACCATGAAATAGCAGGCAGCCAACCCCAGTCACAACGATGGTAGAAAACATGTGGTTACCTAATACTATGGTAACTGGAAGCATAGGGTAGAATAAACATGAATAGAATAAACTACTACTTGGTTTACAAATGGTGTTCTTTTTAAATGGGGGTTTCTCAAAATAGGGGTACCCTCAAATCATCCTATACCATCTAATAATATTAAACCAATTTTTTGGGATCTCAGTTTTAAGAAACCACGGTATGAGCAAAGGACTCTTGCCTCGACTGCTCGTGAGGTTGTGGTATTTGCGTCAAGAAATGCCCCTTTGAGGCGGTGATCGTTTTGCCGGAGTCCAGTGATTTGCGGCTGTTGATGATGGTGGATTTCCAGTGATTCATAGGGTTGATGGTGGCTGATCATGGACGGTGGAAGGTATATCGCTACGTACTATGACAATGATTCACGGATGATCGGTTTCTGATGATGGTTGATGAAGGTTGATGATGGTTGATGAAGGTTGATGAAGGTTGATGATGGTTGATGATGGTTGATGATGATTGATGATGGCTTGTGATGTTGATGTATATAATATCATGGATGACCCTGATCAATGAATGACCAACGACTTTCAGAAAGAGAGATGATGGATGGTTACTGATTACTGCACGCTGTGATTGGTGGTCGATGGTTCTTGATGGTTATATAATCATGATTGATGTTGGTCAATGATTGTGAATGAGTGATGGTTTAATGATGCTAGATGATGATCTGGTGGTTTCTCAAAATAGAGGACCCCCAGAAATGGTTGGTTTATATAATACTATAAATGGTTGATGACTTGGATGTTTTGGGGGGTCCCCTATGGCTTGAGAAGCCACCATATATGATCGTTTCACCGTTGTTGTTAGTTATCATCCCCTATCATTAGCCATTATTTCCCATCATAAACCATTATTAATGCCTATATCCCCTATTATCAAACCATTAATTGGTCATTAGTAGACTGATTAATGTGGTTAACGGTTAATCATCAGTCATTAAGAGTCATTATTAATCACTATTTACCATCAGTCAAACCATGAATGACCCCTGATGATTTTTGCTGGGTCATTTGTGGCGGCCAGGCGATTCAGATCATCAATTTGCCGAAGGCCCGCGGTGCGCGCTGCGGAACGAGCGCTTCGGAGATGCGATGGGGGCACCGTTTCTTGCTGGTGGGAGCGGCATGGCTGTGTCCATAAACGGGTGGTACTTACTAGGCATCCAAGTTTATAGCCATCATTCCTGAGGAAAGCAGTGGTTTTGGATGATATACCGTTTTGGGACACCCAAGGATGTTGATGAAAAATGTCTTCAAAATATATGAGAATATGCAGAGGGATGATCTTTCTTGCGTATGTTGAAGTAAACAACTAAACTAACATGTATAGATGGATCGTTCTTAATGAATATAGTTAATCTGTGAATATTTGTAGTACATGTGTCCCTTTGCATATCGACGTATCTACACTGCATTGCACATAGGTGATCTTTTGGAAAAGGATGACATTGGATGACCATCATCCTATATGGCGCTTGTACAACCTTGGATGGTAATACTGATTGATGGTCGCACAAGAGTTTTTGATGGCTATACCGATTTGAAGATTTTGGATAGTAATAGTGATTTAGTAGTATTAAACAGTTATAGTACCATAGCTATACTGATTGGATAGCTATACTGTATATATATACTGATTGAGTAGTTTTGTTCCCATTCGAACACATCAATTTTTTAGGAGCTTGATGCCCCGACCTTCACCAGTTGGAAGAAACCAAGACCCGAAGTGACAGTGATAGAAACCCGCTTGGTGTGGATCCAGAACAATTTTTCCCATTTGGGTGTTTCTCAAAATAGGGGTACCCCCAAAAATGGTTGGCTTGTTACTATAAATAGTTACCATTGGATACTTTGGGGTTACCCCTATTTTGAGAAACCACCATTTGGATACTAAGACATAAACTGCTCGCTTGTTTCAAAAACTTGTTGTTTTCCCCAATGGATTGGAAAGGCCGGTTGAAACCACAATCGCGTGGACCTAAGACATACATGTTGTGTGGTCTCAAACCCTGATGTGTTCCCGGCATTCAGTTTATTGGTAGGAAGATGAACAGATGTCAATTTTCCATGGCAAAACATCTCGTGCAATGACTGACTATGATATACTTCGAATTTGGAATTTATCAACCCTTTCACTGAGTTGGTGGACCACAAAAACTACAGTCAGAATGACGGGTCCGGGATGCCAACAAGGGTGGCAATCCACGGCGGCTCGCGTCAGCGTATGAGTCAAGGGTCTTCATGATCAGAGAGCAACAATTAGAAAAGAAACCAACGAAACCAACTGATTAGTATGGTGGTGGTAGTAGCAGCAGTAGTAGTACTAGTACTAGTACTAGCAATAGTAGTAGAAGCAGTAATGGTAATGACAGAAGTCAAGTTTCGGAATCAGACAACTCACCAAACAACTACTGTGAGTGGTGTATCATGTTCCTCACAACTTTGGCCATAGGCACAGAAAAGTTTTATGCGTCAATATAGCATAAAGAAACCTAACATTGCTAAAGTTGCAATGGACCGTGTAAAGTCTTGGTCCAGGGATACACTGGAAAAGAAGTCATGCTGGGGTCCTAGCCCATTAATGTTGGTTTCTGATTAGTGTAACCCCCCCTAAAGTAATGAAAATAGATGAAACCAACAGGTAGATACTAATCAGAAACCAACATTTGCAATCAATTGCTTGGTCACGATGGTCAAGTTGGTCAAGAGCCATGCTGAGCGTCCCAAGTGCCTGCCAGATGTGACGCCGCCATCCGGTGAGGAAGCACAGCTGATTGAACTCCAGGTTTCCTGTTTAAATGGTGAAGGATGCACCGTGAGCGTTTGCCCTTCCGCATTAGGGAGGGAAGTGGTGAAGATGGTTCAGAGACAACTTTTGCCAAAGGGAGGTGCAAGGCCTATTCTTCACCATGGGGCTTCACCGCTGGTGTTGAACGAAACATTGCAAGAGCAAGGCATCGATGGAAAAACTGCAACGTTGTCCTACACCTACGTTCCCACTGATTTGCTTGCTGCACTGAGATTTGCGAAAGGGTTGCAAGTTGCTGACGAAGAGTCCGTGTTGCAAGGGGTAACCCAAATCGCATGCCCCCATTCCACTAGTTGCTTGCACAATCTTCCCCAGACCCTCGATACCTTGATTCTTGGCAATTGCTTCAATCAAAACCTGGATCGTGTAATCTTGCCGAGCAAACTGCAAACCTTGACTTTTGGATTCAGTTTCAACCAGAACCTGGATCGGGTCACCTTGCCAAGCAACTTGCAGACTTTGACTTTCGGCACTAAGTTCAATCAAAGCCTCGATCAGGTGACCCTGCCGAGCAACCTGCAGGTTTTGGCTTTTCATTTTCGTGGTCGGTTCAATCAAAGCCTGGATCGGGTGACCCTGCCAAGCAACCTGCAAACTTTGACTTTCGGTGAGAAGTTCAATCAAAGCCTGGATCAAGTGACCTTTCCGAGCAACCTTCAAACTTTGACTTTCGGTGATATGTTCAATCAACACCTGTATCGAATGACCCTGCCCAGCAACCTGCAAAGTTTGACTTTTGGTCTTGACTTCAATCAATGCCTGGATAGGGTGTCCTTGCCAAGCAACCTTCAAACTTTGACTTTTGGTGCTGACTTCAATCAAAGCCTTGATCGGGTGACCTTGCCAAGCAACCTGCAAACTTTGACATTTGGTAAGAAGTTCAATCAAAGCCTGGATCTTGTGACCTTGCCGAGCAATCTGCAAACTTTGACTTTCAGTACTGATTTCAATCAAAGCCTGGATCGGGTGACCTTGCCAAGCAACCTGCAAACTTTGAATTTCGGTGCTAAGTTCAACCAAAGCCTGGATCAGGTGACCCTGCCAACCAACCTGCAAACTCTGACTTCGGGGTGTGGTTTCGGTGCTGACTTCAATCAAAGCCTACCCAGCAACTTGCACATGTTGACATTTGGTGAGAAGTTCAATCAAAGCCTGGATCGAGTGACCTTGCCGAGCAATCTGCAAACTTTGACTTTCGGTATTGAGTTCAATCAAAGCCTGGATCTTGTGACCTTGCCGAGCAATCTGCAAACTTTGACTTTCAGTACTGATTTCAATCAAAGCCTGGATCAGGTGACCTTGCCGAGCAATCTGCAAACTTTGACTTTCGGTGTTGAGTTCAATCAAAGCCTGGATCGGGTAATCTTGCCAAGCAAAATTCAAAATTTGACTTTTGGGTGTTTCTTCAATCAAAGCCTGGACAGAGTGACTTTACCGAGCAATTTGCAAACGTTGACTTTCGGTGCTGACTTTAATCAAAGCCTGGATCGGGTGACCTTGCCAAGCAACTTGCAAAGCTTGACTCTTGGGATTTCCTTTAATCAAAGCCTGGATCAGGTCACCCTGCCGAGTAACCTGCAAACTTTGAGACTCGGTGCGAAGTTCAATCAAAGCATGGATCTTGTGACCTTGCCAAGCAATCTGCAAACTTTGACTGTCGGTACTGATTTCAATCAAAGCCTGGATCGAGTGACCTTGCCAAGCAATCTGCAAACTTTGACTTTCGGTACTGATTTCAATCAAAGCCTGGATCGGGTGACCTTGCCAAGCAATCTGCAAACTTTGACTTTCGGTAGTGAGTTCAATCGAAGCCTGGATCAGGTGTCCCTGCCGAGTAGCATTCGCACTCTTGTTTGGGTGCTGGCTTCTGAAGCCATGAGTGTAAGCGTCAATTGATTGCTTGGATCAATCCTTTGATGAAGCAACATATTGTAACCATGTTCTGCGTTGATTCTTGCGAATTACGAAGACATGCGGCACATGACAAAATAGAATTGATGACTTGTTGGCCACAGTTGGGCCTATGCCACGCATTCTTGTGGATGCCTATGCATAATTTCGATGTCGCAAGATTCAACTAACCAACCATCAATCGACCATTGGTTCAGCACTATGAAGCATGTCAAAAATTGCCCATGAATTTAACCATAATAAGATCATTATAATTACCATTGCTGGTGAATTGATTCATCAACCTTCCATTTGACAGTAAATTCATTCCCAATGACTAATTCAACCATCAATTTAACCACTAATTTCCCGTCAATTGAAGCGTGATTCATCACTCAGTTACCATGTTACCATGATGAATCACTCAGTTAAAATGATTAATGAATCACTCACTTACCATGTTACCATGATGGATCACTCAGTCACCATGTTACCATGATGAATCACTCAGTTACCATGATTTTCCCATCAATTTAACCAATGGTTACATCTCATCACCAGGGGTAACCATAATTTGTTACCATGTTCAACCACTAATTTGCCAAGTCACCATGGCTTCATCCCCGGCTGCAGCTGACCAGCCGGTGGTCCCCCAGGACTTGTCGAGCCACACCACACACCGCTATGGTACGGCGGCACGTGGAGGGGCGCTGGTGGTGCGCTGTGATTGCCAACGTCATGAAGCTGCCCAACAGTCAACGCCGACAGCACCAGCAACCAGAAGACTAGTGGTTCATAGTGGTTGATATCACCAATAATTTGATTGATCATGGTTAATAGTGCTTAACAATGGTGGATGATTTGGAGCCCCCTGATATTTTTTGGCGGTACTCATCAGTATGCAACCATATGATGCTGGCTTGTGATACTGTTTGCTGCGGCTAAGAAATGGTCATGACACAGTACCAGCAGTGATTGGTGGTCGAAAAACCTGAATGTGTTCGTTTACAACTGAAGTGAATGACCAAAGACTGCTGTGGAACGACGGCAGCTTATATTTGTTGGTTCTTCAAGAAAATTAGGACAGTCTCGCTATACTGGTTTCCCAGAGCCTTGAAGTTAGTTGAGTCAGCATCCCAAGGTAGTGGTATACGACATCTACGTATGAAATGTATATACATATTGTCCCCAGTAGATACCTATGTAGGGTTCTTGAAAACTCAGGCTAGGATCCCAGCAATTGCTTATGGGAACGTCTAGAGGAAGCCCCTGTACCCTCTGCTAATCTAACATAGCAACGGAAAATCCAGCATATAGCTGATCTCCCTGGGGATTTCCGGAATGAAAATGCTGGATTTTCCAGCCAGCCATGTTAGATCACCGGAGTGTAATTGGTGGTTAAAACCGCCGTTGTTCTCCTGCAGTTTTTTCCCATCACCCAGTGATGGGACCTGTGTGGGTCCTGGCGCCTGGTGATTCGGCCGCGAGCTCTTCCAAGCTCCGATGGGTGGTGCCGATGATGGTGACTGGCAATGGTGGTGGATAAATGGTTGATGAATTGGTGATTAATGTTGATTAATGGTTGATTGATGGTTGATTGATGGTTGATTGATGGTGAATGATAGCCAATTGATGGTTGATTATACCGCCAGACGTACACTTAGAACGTCGTTTGGAAAAAATTTCGAGGCGTCAGAGTACACGAGGCGATCCTTCACTTAGAACACCGATCCTTCACTTAGAACATCCCAAAATCCGAAAACGCAATATTCCCAGGGTTTTCAAGATGTTTCTGTAGATGCAGGGGATGTTCTAAGTGAAGGGTCTACAAGGGCACGGAGGTTTTGGTGGACATCAAAGACTACCCGAGTTCAATTAAAATCAGTCAAGATCATTCAAGTTCAATCACCTTCGATCTAAATCGATCAAAATCAATCAAAATCAATCAAAATCATTCAAGTTCAATCACATTCGATGAAAATCAATCAAAATCAATCCAAATCAATCACAATCATTCAAAATCAATCCAAATCATTCAAATTCAATCAAAATCAATCAAAATCATTCAAGTTCAATCAAATTTGACCAAAATCAATCAACATCATTCAAGTTCAATCAAGTTTAGTCAAATTTGATCAAAATCAATTTAAAATCAATCAAAATCAATCTAAATCATTCAAAATGAAACAAAATCAATCAAAATCATTCAAGTTCAATCAAATTCGGTCAAAATCAATCAAAATCAATCACGATCATTTTGAATGTTTTGATACGCAGGGGTTGTTCTAAGTGAAGGGCCCGCAGAGGCAGGAACGTTTTTGTGGACATCAAAGACTATCCGGGTCAATAAACATTATGTGTTTTCGTGATGCTATTGTATATGTTTTCGATGTTTTTGATATATGCAGGTGATGTTCTAAGTGTAGGGTTCACAAGGGCAGGGACGTTTTTGTGGACATCAAGCACTATCCGAGTCATTGAATATTT
>VSDK01009837.1:375567-432470 GCA_009767595.1 Symbiodinium kawagutii
CTATTGTATATGTTGTCCCTGTTTTTGATATGCGCAGGTGATGTTCTAAGTGTAGGGTTCACAAGGGCAGGGACGTTTTTGTGAACATCAAAGACTACCCGAGTTTCATTAAAATCAATCAAAATCAATCAAAAGCATTCAAGTTCAATCAAATTTGATCAAAATCCATCTAAAATCAATCAAAATCAATCACAATCATTCAAGTTCAATCACATTCGATCTAAATCGATCTAAGACAGTCAAAACCAATCCCCACCATTCAAAATCAATCAAAATCATACAAGTTCCATCAAATTTGATCAGAATATATCAACATCATTCAATAGTTCAATCAAATTTGATCAAAATCAATCAAAAGCATTCAAGTTCAATCAAGTTCAATCAAATTCGATCAAATTCGATCAAATTCGATCAAAATCATTCAAGTTCAATCAAATTCGATCAAAATCTATCTAAGATCAATCAAAATCAATCTAAATCATACAAAAATCAAACCAAATCAATCAAAATCATTCGAAATCAATCAAAATCAGTGAAAATCATTTAAGTTCAATCAAATTCGATCTAAAATCAATATAAATCAATCTAAAATCAATCAAAATCAAACAAAATTGATCAAAATCATTCAAACTCAATCAAATTCGATCAAAATCAATCTAAATCAATCTAAAGTGAATCAAAATCAATCAAAATCGTTGAAGTTCAATCAGATTCGATCTAAATCAATCAAAACCAATCTAAATCAATCCAAATCAATCACAATCATTCAAAATGATTCAGAATCATGAAAATTCAATCACATTTGGTCAAAATCATTTAAACTCGATTAAAATCAATCAAAATCATTCAAGTTCAATCACATTCGATCAAAATCAATCAAAAAACAATTTAAGTCAATCCAAATCAATCAAAATCATTTGTTCCAAAATCAAGTTCATGTAGCTTGTGAACCATACACTTAGAACATCCAAATCCATGAATTTAGAACATTTTATCCCTCCGAGTGCGCTGGACGTTCTAAGTGACTTCCAAACGAAAAATTGCGGAATGCGTTTGGAAAAAATCTGACGTTCTAAGTGTACGTCTGGCGGTATAATGGTTCATCATGATTTTTGATAGTAGCAAGAATGACGGTGCCTGGCTTTCATCATGACAGTGGATGAGAACACTTTATAACGGTTCATCATGGTGGAGTTGAACATGGCAGCGAATGGTTGATGATGGCGAGTGGTTGATAATGGTGCGTCGGTGGTAATGAGCCGTGCCTGAGACGAAGCACAACTCGCTAAGTGAAGAGATTTCCATTTCGCATGATTCCTGAGGAGGTGTTCAATATTACATCTATATAGATAAATGGTTTGTAAACTGGATGGCATGTCTATTAACTATAAAGAGATGGTGTTCCTGAAGGTATTACATCTCTGCGAATTTCATCCCCAGTGCAGGATTTCTTCCCCGCAAGGATTACAGGAGTTACTAGTTGCAGTCATGAATTCATCACACCGTCAGGGCACCCATCAACACATCTATTCATCCATCAATCCACCCACCCATTAGTCAGTACCTTCATCCATCAAACATGATTTTTTGACAATCTCCTTGATTCAATCTTTGGAGTACCTGCAGTTCATGTGAGCAGCCATCTCAGGGTGAAAAGGCTAGTATAACTAGTCTAAGATAGGGGTATGACTAGTGACACCAGAACAACCAACTGTTTGTCAGAGATTGCACTGTATGATTATACCACCTGATACCAGGTATGGTGATCTTTGGTCCCGTAATGAAGCTGTTGCTGTGTCAAAATCTATGATCAGCGGCGACTGCAACACTGAGGCCCCAATACCTTCAAGCTCCATCGCTTGCCGACGCCCAGACCAGGAGAGAGCTGAAGCTGTCAAGGAGTGGTCTCTTTCTCTTGGTATGTTTCGTTTGAAAGATGGCTTGGACAGTCATGTTTTGAAGGATATCTCTTTCTGATAGCATTTCTGGAGAAACCCATATCGATTTATGGCGACAAGTCCAGTTCGCCATGTGTAGACTCCAAGTGACAACGGTCCTTTCCCTATAGAATGGTCATGAACAGCTGTATGGTAGGCTGCACCATGGACGCCATCTCGGGGGGTTCTTGAAATTAGGAACCCCAAAAAGGGATGGTTTCTTGCTACAAATGGTGCTTTCTTAAAATAGGGAGCCTCACAATGGTATGTCATGATTACTATAAATGGTGTGTAAACTGGATGATAACTGGGGGTACTCCTATGACTTGAGAAACACCCGAGATTCGGGCTGGCGGACTGGGGCCCTATTCAGGGGTGAAAGGAAAGGTTTGACTACCAAGGGTTTACCACAGCGGTATGAAAATCAAGCCAGCGTTTATGGTTGGTTCATTGCTTGTATTGGTTCGTTTGTTGCAGATTGGCTATGGCTGTTGAGCAATGAACCGACCACCGGCGCTACGGATGGGATGGGGGTAGCATGGCTATGTTCCACTCAGGACAGGTGCTTGGTTTGGTGGGCACCAATGGCATTGGAAAGTCCACCGCGTTGATGGTCTGCCACCCAGCAGTGGAACCGGAGAGGTGATGTTGTGGCAGATGGATGTACCCCCTGTTTGTCATGGTGCTACTTCCCAAGTTCCTGGTGCTTTCCCGAACCATGACCTTGGATAACCCATCCATGAAACACATAACAAGGTGCCTCGGAAGTCGCGGTTCGACAAGCTCTGACACTCCGCTTTGTCTCAGTTGAAGCTCCCACATGGGCCTTGTGCCTGGGAGTCCTTGATGAAGCTCTTTGTGTTTCCGGACACTTTATTCAGATTCATGCTCTTTTTTCCCGATGCCTTTTGCCTTCGTTGATACTCCCTAAGGCCTGGGCTTAAAGCTGTTGACCATTGGGCATCCCAGACTTGTATCATGCTAGCAACAGCGGTTGATTTCGGATGATAGTCTCCATTTTTTTCAGACTGCAGTTGGAATCACCACCATATGGCAGAAGGTCCGATCAGATTTTGGTTGTCACACTTTTGCAAGCGGACCCTGGCAGTGTGAAATCACATAAAATCATTGACGGACCAAGTTCAAATCCTTGTCACTAGCGTGGGTCACCACAGCATCAGCATTGTTGTTCACCGGCGAACTCCAGCATGTGAAGGATCAAAAGCCCAACCAAAAACGTGTGATAAAACACCTACCTGCTGCTGAGGAGCAAAGATTTGTTGGGCTGTTGGTTGCTATCAAGGTCTATGATGGTGAGACATGGTTGAATGCTGCTAATCATTATCATAGCCTATACAGTATAGGCATGTTCAAGAGCAATCTATGAGTTTCCATTGTCATTGGATGCATCGCAACTTGAAGTTTAAAAGTGTACAAAGCCTCGTTTGAGCCATGTGTACTCATCATTCTAAAAGAATTGTCAACAACAATATTCTTGATCATTGTTAATTGACGGACTATTGAGTTGATAATGATTCACCTTTTGTTTTGACTATTTATCAACTAGATAAATCTTCCTTTGGTTTATCATTCATCGTATTTTCTGGAGAAGTTTTCCGATTTTTCTTCACATCGAGCAGTGGCTCGTGGCTCAGCTCGTAGCGGCGAATCCCACGTTGCAACGGAGCCATGGAATCGACGATGGATGTGCTGCAGTGCCCCGTGTGGGTGGCCTTCGAGGATGATGCAGGTGCCGCCCTGGGTCGCCTAGTGGTGGATTGGTGGTGAATGATTCAGGTTGATGAATGGTTCATGATGGTCCATTAGTGGCTCAGAATGGTTGATGAATGGTTCGATTAGTGGTTGATGAATGGCTCATGATGACTAATCATGGATGATGGAAGATATATCAATGTCCATGGATGATCGGATTTTGATAATGGTGAATGGCTCATGACGATTTGGTCATGAATGGCTCATGATAAATGATTCAGATTCAAAATTATTAACGCATGGTGATGGTAACGGTGTTCATGGCTGGTTGGTAGCGGTGAATAGCTGGGGTCCTTGCCACGCAGAAAAAAACAGCCACATTGTTGAGCTAGCAAAAAACACGAGCTATTAATCTATGAATGAATCAATGATGACTCATGATGCCCTCTCATTAAAGATCTCCGGGTACAGCTACCAAAGCGTTTGGTTCGCACTCAGTGATGATACCTGGTTTGGACACCGCGCTCCATGGCACCTGGGGATACCAATTCTCACCAACGATTACTTGTCATGCAAATGATGGTGCACCTAGCCATGCCAACATCAGCATTTCTAGTGCTCATGCCTGCGCGTCGACCGCTCTTTCGCGAGCTCATGCCTGCAGGACAGAGTTACTTCCTGAATGTAGAGTCAGGCACGAGGATGGCGGACTGACTATACTGAAGGGGGGGTTGTCAGTGCCTGTTTGGATTTCACTGACGAAGCAAGCAAGCAAGCAAGCAACCAACCAACCAACCAACCAGCCGGGCCTTCTTCCTAGTTATGCCGTTGGTCACCTACCTTCAGGTGTTGGAAACCTCCACAGGGGACCCTGCAAAAGGTTTTTGGTTACCAAAACTCCAGGTGACAGTGAGGACATCTTTTGAACAATCCAACCCAGCGGGCAATTTGCTTTGTTTTACTTGGACTGGTCATTTCTACCAAGGGGAGACGCTTGTGGTCTGTGTACCCTCAAACCACTCAACATGATCATTCTTCATAAGGAATCAAATAATAGTCATAACAGTGGGGGGGTACCCTCGTTTCAGAAAACTCCTCGAAACACCGGGCAATGTTTTAGAATCGATTTGCGAAGCATAGCTGTGTTTCCCTTTTCTTGTGGACAGCATGAAACCAATCGACTGTAGTTATGTGGCTGTGGGTCAAAACCCTTAGTCCCCCTGGTTCCCCATCATTAACCATTGTTTTCCCTATAGTTTGTTGGGTATTAACCACCATGAAATTGGTTGGTTAATATGGACCCACAGCCATGTACCAAACGGAAGGAAAGGTTGCGCCAGGCGTCTCAGCCGGCCCTGCCTGCTTTCACCAGGGGAATTTAAAGCCGCGGATCCAGACCCAGATGGCGAGTTGAAAGTCAACCTGGAACAAATCGATGATAAACCCGCAGAAGGCAGCGTGGGAGCTGGGCTGAAGAGCCACTGAAGTTGACTATGGAGTGATAGCATGATATCTGTTGGGTGGTTTCAAACATTTTTTATTTTCTCTAGGAATGATTAGCAAATGGCTGGTTGACTAATATTTTTCATAGGGGTTGAAACCACCAACCAGTATAGATTGATATAACATTTATTTTTGGTTTGTTTGTGCTTGCTGTGATGCATGTGCACTGTCTTATGTATACTTAGTATAGCGTGACATATTCATGATGATTGAAGAATTCTGGCAAGCCCTCGTCGTTTAAACTGTCCGGTTGAAATGTGACTGCATCAAGAACCAACCCCAGCTACAACTAGCTGGTCGAAACCAGCTGGTTACCTACTATTGGCTGGTAGCTCCAAAATAAGTTCCATCAAAGCTGTTGATTTGAGAGGATACAGAAGCTGCATTGCTATGTCCTGAAGCAGCATGTGTGCAATGACATGTGGGCTGATGTATTGGTTGTTCGATCCATAGTGGAAGAACCAGAGTAGCGACGGAACATTTATTTGGCCTCGGAAGCTAGCTTAGTTCCTTTGGGACAAATGATTGATACAAGCTCACCAAAAAGCATTAGCGTTTGGCTGAGTCCAAATCTTGGCAAGCAAGAACAAACCCACAGAATTTCGTCGCCCATTTGCACTGAGCATAAATGTGTTCATGCCCAGAACCGACGTCATTTGACATCTCTACTAGAAGTACTCTCTAACCTCATCGGACACTAGTTCTGTTTTTTCAGGACGCCTCTTTTACTACAGATGGCTGGTATATTATTAAGGATGGCTAATACAGGATGATTTAGGGATCCCCTATTTTAAGAAACCACCATATAGAGACTACATGACTATCAGGTACTGTTCTGACAACCGACCGGACGTCACCAGCAGATCTTTCCTTCTCAGAGAGTCGTTGGCCTTTGCGCCCAGAGTTGGCAACAACCTCGAGGGTCGATCCACAAGTGGACGCTTGTGGTTGGATCATCCGGAGCTGGTAACGGAAAGCGCTTCATGAGGAAGTAGCTGGGGTATGCATTGTAACATCCAGCATGTACTTGGATGACTCAGCTATACTCTGCTCAGCATCTGTGGATGTAAGCGATATGACTACATTGTTTCAGCCTGGGAATCCAAGCACTCCCATCCAGCCGCAGATATTTTCTACTTAAATGGGAAGCTGCTGATTAACATGTGCACCGCAACATTGCCGGCCTTCGGCGTCAGCTATGTTGTTGTTGTTGTTGTTGTTGTTGTTGTTGTTGTTGTTGTTGTTGTTGTTGTTGTTGTTGTTGTTGTTGCTGGTGTTGTTGTTGTTGTTGTTGTTGTTGTTGTTGTTGTTGTTGTCGTTGGTTTGCATTTCTCGAAACAAACAGTTGATAAACAGTTGCATTAGCCTTGTTATTCACCATAATTCGACCAATTCATGGGAAATGATGAAGCGCAAATCTTGGCAAGCTACTAGCTTTCTTGACAATCGAATAGTATGCCCATGATAGTTGGAACAGGTTCAACCAAGAAGCTTCGACCATTCTGTGATCAACATGATCACGTGTGTTGGTTGACAGCCCCAACTCCTAGTTGAGCAGTTGGCGCCCTCAGGTGAGGAACAGCCAAAGCCCGAAAAGCGCAAGATGGCAAGCGCCACCGCATGCTGCAGTTGCAAAGCTCCTTTTCCCGTGGTGGATCATAGCAAACCTTCGAAAGAGCAGGTGGAAGATGTGCAAGTTTGGATGAAGACTGCTGCCAGGGTCCAAGTGCCATACAACCCCGAGGTACCGCAATACGTGGAGGGCCACGAGGATTTCAACGTTTGGTATGGCAAGTACCTCTCAGATCGCAGAAATCCGCGGGATAAAGATAGATACTCTGCAGGCCACACATGTGATCCTGAGAAAGATTCTGGCTGGACTCAAGCAGACTTACCTGGTTCGGGCAGTCCTGGCTTCTGTTTGTTCTATGCTCGTGGCTGCTGCGGCTTTGGTCACAAGTGTAGCCACTCGGTGGTGTCAGCACCAGGTGAGTGGGGGTGGATGATGGTTGTGCCAGCAGTTCCAACTATACATGGCATGGGTCAAGGCACCATCTACCAAGAATGTGTAGTTAAAAATTCCAATAGAGGTTCCTATTCTGGTCATTTTTGGATATTTCCCCAAACAGGTTTACCTGCATGGGGTTCTTACTCCTTTGAAAAGGGTCGCTTGCCTTGGTCGGATGATTTTGGCTGTGTCTCCGGGCTTGCGTCCTCAGACTCTGGGTCCCTTTGGCCGCATGATTTTGCCTCTTACTTGTCTTCCATTTGCCCTTCATTTGTCTCCCATTCTGGGTCCCTTTGACCGCGTGATTTTGCCTCTTACTTGTCTTCCCTTTGCCTTTCATTCCCCAAACAGGTTTACCTGTATGGGGTTCTTACTCCTTTGAAAAGGGTCGCTTGCCTTGGTCGGATGATCTTGGCTGTGTCTCCGGGCTTGCGTCCCTGTCTCCCACTCTGGTCTCCCACTCTGGGTCCACTTGGTCGCATGATATCCGGTACTTGTCTCCCATTTGTCCTTCATTTGTCTCCCCTTTCTCTCCTACTCGGTCCACTTGGTCGCATGATTTCCTGTATTTGTCTCCCATTTGTCCTTCGTTTGTCTCCCCTTTCTCTCCCGCTCTGGGTCCACTTGGTCACATGATTTCCTGTACTTGTCTCCCATTTGTCCTTCATTTGTCTCCCTTTTTTTCCCACTCGGTCCACTTGGTCGCATGATTTCCTGTATTTGTCTCCCATTTGTCCTTCGTTTGTCTCCCCTTTCTCTCCCGCTCTGGGTCCACTTGGTCACATGATTTCCTGTACTTGTCTCCCATTTGTCCTTCATTTGTCTCCCTTTTTTTCCCACTCGGTCCACTTGGTCGCATGATTTCCTGTATTTGTCTCCCATTTGTCCTTCGTTTGTCTCCCCTTTCTCTCCCGCTCTGGGTCCACTTGGTCACATGATTTCCTGTACTTGTCTCCCATTTGTCCTTCATTTGTCTCCCTTTTTTTCCCACTCGGTCCACTTGGTCGCATGATTTCCTGTATTTGTCTCCCATTTGTCCTTCGTTTGTCTCCCCTTTCTCTCCCGCTCTGGGTCCACTTGGTCACATGATTTCCTGTACTTGTCTCCCATTTGTCCTTCATTTGTCTCCCTTTTTTTCCCACTCGGTCCACTTGGTCGCATGATTTCCTGTATTTGTCTCCCATTTGTCCTTCATTTGTCTCCCCTTTCTCTCCTACTCTGGGTCCACTTGGTCGCGTGATTTCCTTTACTTGTCTCCCATTTGTCCTTCATTTGTCTCCCTTTTTTTCCCACTCGGTCCACTTGGTCGCATGATTTCCCGTATTTGTCTCCCATTTGTCCTTCGTTTGTCTTCCCTTTCTCTCCCGCTCCGGGTCCACTTGGTCACATGATTTCCTGTACTTGTCTCCCATTTGTCCTTCATTTGTCTCCCCTTTCTCTCCTACTCTGGGTCCACTTGGTCGCATGATTTCCTGTATTTGTCTCCCATTTGTCCTTCATTTGTCTCCACATTTCTCTTCCACTCTGGGTCCACTTGGTCGCATGATTTCCTGTGCTTGTCTCCCGTTTGTCTTTCATTTGTCTCCCCTTTCTCTCCCACTCTGGGTCCACTTGGTCACATGATTTCCTGTACTTGTCTCCCATGTGTCCTTCATGTGTCTCCCCTTTCTCTCCTACTCTGGGTCCACTTGGTCGCGTGATTTCCTTTACTTGTCTCCCATTTGTCCTTCATTGGTCTCACCTTTCTTTCCCACTCGGTCCACTTGGTCCCATGATTTCCTGTACTTGTCTCCCATTTGTCCTTCATTTGTCTCCCGCTTATCTCCCGCTCTGGTTGGTCGCGTGATTTTTCGCACTTGTTTCCCATATGTCTTTTATTTGTCTCTTATTTGTCTAGTCTACCGCTCTTGGTCTGGTTGGTCATATGATTCCCTTCACTTGTCTCCCATCTGTCTTTCATTTGTCTTCCACTTGTTTTCAACTCTGGGTCCGGTTGGTCGCATTGTTTCCATCACTTGTCTCCCATTTGTCAGGTAAACTATCAGCATTGAGATACTCTAACGTTTATCATTTCCTGTTTGGGGTCAACGCTGGTATAATTTATTGGGATATTGGCAGGAGTACAAGGCTTTGACCCGTGGCCATATGATGATGGGGCAATGGTTGGCATTGAATATCAGATCCAACCGAGGGGCTGTTACTGGTCCAGGAGAACGAAAGGAGTCCGGGCCGTTGCCGTCGGTGTCGAATGACAATCGGGAATGCCAAAGATACAAGCAAATCAAATAATCAGTGCACTTGCAGCTAAGCATGGCAAATGGTGTAAATAGCTATAGATTTGATATATCTATAATATGTAGGCAACCCGTAGCAAATGGTCACAAAAAAACACCGGTGTTGATGGCTGTTTTCTGTCGATCCCATGAACAGTGTTTGTTTATTGGATTTTTTTGCGTGCACCCAATCTATGTGCGCTGTATAGCTTTTGTCTATTACTATGAAATACAAATTTGTTTGACTTATGATGTACCAAAACCCAGCACCTTCAAACCTGCATCAACGCCACCTCTCAGGATATTTCCATCATGTGCCCACGGTTCTGGACATGGCCTCCTTAGATGAAGCCCACGACATCTTTGGCCGCCAACGGTTCTCAGAGCACCGCGACGACATGGGCGGCGTTGGAAGCTTCAACAGCGAGCCTTGGAGGGAGACCTTAATAAGCGAGCCAATCAACGGTTGTGAAATCCATGATTTGGGAGGTGTTGATGTGTTAGAACCAGTGAGACCCAAAACATTGGCTTTGCAAAGCTTTGATTACGTTTGATTCGTTTGATTTTTAAGATCGTTTAAGTCGTTCAACCGGGAGAGCAGGTTTTTTATTGGGCTTTTGCCATGTTTGACCCCCGCAATTCTTGATGATTATGCCTGATGATGCTTGGTGAGATTCAAACTGGTCAACAACGGCTTAATGAACAGTCAATCAATGCTTAACTGACCCCGAATCAATGCTTAATAACGGTGATCAATGGTTGATAGTGGTTGGTTGGTGATCAACAATACCAAGCTTCCAAACACCTGTGATTCCTGGTGAATGATCAACCATAGCTGGTGGTTTCATTCACATTTTTTTCCCTAGTAATCATTAACAATTCGCCGGTCGACAAGCATATGTTTCATAGGGGTGGCTCAACCACCAACCAGATTATGATCATTATTAGCCACTATAATCTTTATATCAACCATTAATTAACCACTATTAACGACTATTTAAAGGTTGGTTCAACCACCAAGCAGTCAACCATAGTTTGCTTGCTGCTCTCCTGGCAGCATCGTTCCCAGGACAGCACCACTCTCTTCGTGGGAGATCTGATGTTCGACCGAGCAGCCCCCGATGCGGTGGAGAGCGTGCAGCGCGAGTTGGAACTGAAATTTCGGAAGTGGGGTCACTAGAGCAGCAACTGGGTGAACCAACGAATCAAGGAAGGAACCATCAATCAACCAACGAAAAGGAAATTGGTTGGTTACTAGTGGTTGTTCAGTAGTTGAACCCATCAAGTGACCAACTAGTCAGTCGGGTGGTTGGTTCCAGCATGTTCCAGCTCAATTTCCTTTCGCTAGTTGCAGCAAACGCGAAGGAAAACGACATCGGCTGGTTACCCTCTGGGAAACTAAGCTGGGAGCTAAACGTCACCATGAATTGAAGGGTTACAGTAGTTTACCGGAGGCTAAATTCGGTTTTTTGGGGGTATGCTTGTTGGTTGGCTCATTGATTTGTTTCGTTCCTTGCTCTGTTGGTTTGTTTGTCGCTTGTTTTGTTTGTAGTGCCAGACAACAGGAACGACCTCAGAAAAGAAAACTGAAACTAGATTATCTATGATGATCTCAATGATCCCAAGTTGACTAATAAAAGATTTCACTAATCCCAAGGTAACTACTTATAGGTCTATATAACAGATTCTAACCACACACCGCAGCATGGCCCGGTGACATTGGGTTCCTGGAGACCCTACAGCTTCAACTTGGCCATGGCTTTGAACCTATCCATGTTGCCCCGACAAAGCCATCCACAGAAACAGTGGAGGACAGCATGTTGGGTCATCTGCCAGGGAAGTTGTAGTGATTGAGATGGAATATCATTGCATATCATTGACATTGCCCTGCTGTACTTGCCAGTTTCAAGCTTGTCATCACCGACAAGTTCACACCTTGCTGTGGGTGAAACACACTGCTCTGACTCGTCGAATTGCAACGGGGTTGCTGGTTGCACTCGACACGTGGGGTAAACCCACCAGCGTCACTGCGAGGACTGCCCTCCCGCAACTGTTCGCTGTTTAGAGGTCATTGTTTTGTTGGGAAACCACCGACAATTTATGGATGTGTATGGACATACTGTATGGTTTTGAGTCCGAATCGAGAAATGTTGAATTCCGATTCTAATTCTTGACACCGGTGTTGATCATGACTTTTAGCTTCGGACCACACAAGAGTGGCCCTGGCATATGGAGGAACAGTTGCTTGTTGGTTGTACCTCCTATGGGTCAATTCTATATTTGCATCCTCCGCTTCTTATTCATTGCATATCAGTGAATCATTGGTGTTTGGTTCAAAACGGTTCAAAATTGGAATGATGTTATTCATTCTATACTAAACAGTGTTTCTGCGTTTCCAAAAGATGTTGAAAAAACACACACCTCTTTTTTTTACATCTCTAAAACAATTACTTTACTTCGAGTGATCCCCACCATGTCATGTCATCACCACTTGTTGACTCCACTTTTGTCTGACATTCTCTCCGACAAACCTTCTGACATTCTTTCTGGCAAATCTTCTGACATTCTCTCTGGCATACCTTTTGACATTCTTTCTGACATCCTTTCTGGCACATCTTCTGACGTTCTTTCTGACAACTTTCTACTCGGACATTCTTTCTGGCAAATCTTTTGGCATTCTTTCTGGCATTCTTTCTGACATATCTTTTGACATTCTTTCTGACATATCTTTTGACATTCTGTCTGACATATCTTCTGCCAATCTCCCTGATATTCTCTCCGACATATTCCCTGACATTCTTTCTGACATTCTCTCTGACATATCTTCTGACATTCTCTCTGACATTCTTTCTGGCAAATCTTTTGACATTCTCTCTGACATATCTTCTGACATTCTTTCTGGCATGTCTTCTGACATATCTTCTGACATTCTTTCTGGCATATCTTTTGACATTCTTTCTGACATTCTCTCTGACATTCTTTCTGGCAGACCTTTTGACATTCTCTCTGACATATATTCTGACATATCTTCTGACATTTCTTCCGACATTCTATCCTGGCATTTCTTTTGACATTCTCTCTGACATCTCTTCTGACATTCTTTCTGGCATATCTTCTGACATTCTTCCTGACATGTCTTCTGACATATCTTCTGACATTCTCTCTGACATTCTTTCTGGCATATCTTTTGACATTCTCTCTTCTGACATATTTTCTGACATTCTTGCTGACATGTCTTCTGACATATCTTTTGGTATTCTCTCTGACATTCTTTCTGGCAGATCTTTTGGCATTTTTTCTGACATTCTCTCTGACATTCTTTCTGGCAGACCTTTTGACATTCTCTCTGACATATATTCTCACATATCTTCTGACATATCTTCTGACATTCTCTCTGACATTCTTTCTGGCATATCTTTCGACATTCTTTCTGACATGTCTTCTGACATTTCTGCTGACATTCTCTCTGACATATCTTCTGCCAATCTCCCTGATATTCTCTCTGACATATTCCCTGACATTCTTTCTGACATTCTCTCTGACATATCTTCTGACGTTCTCTCTGACATTCTTTCTGGCATATCTTTCGACATTCTTTCTGACATGTCTTCTGACATTTCTGCTGACATTCTCTCTGACATATCTTCTGGCAAACTACACTTTACACAGCGTTCATGCTGTGCCGTGCAAGGTAGATTAGACAGGATTGATTGATAGGATTCATGCGATGTCATTGACAATAATTCCTTCAGACTCCTCCATCATCTAACTTATTCTTTATGATACGATATGGCCGTATGGCTTGTCAAAAGGTTATTCGTCTAGGCAGATTCAAGGCAGCATCAGCATCAGTGCATCGTTATGATTTCATTCCCAAACATTCCATTGACAATTTCTCAGCTTTGAGGCTCCGTGGGCAGAAAACACGTTGGCACTCATGGACGCTTCAGTGCTATCACAAAAACCGTGAAGATCTGGAGCTTTGGGCACAGGGCTTTCCTCACCGGAGAGGAGTGAACCCTTGCTGTCAAGGGCATCAAGTGTGCAATAGGAGTTCCATGATATACTCCTCTCCACATGTCACACGTGATTTAAGGGGAAGTGGAATGTGCAGCCACCACTGGTCGCGCTTGGTCGTGGTTGAGGTCCGGCAAGCGGAGGACGAGAAGGAGGAGAAGAAGGAGAAGGAGAAGGACAAGGAGAAGGAGAAGGAGAAGGAGAAGGAGAGGCAGTCAACTCTGATAAAATCTAACAACCCTCACCTGACAGGTGGGGAACTACATCTCTCAGCCATGGCAACACAAGCACCTCACCAGGGCTCGTTGACCCACCCATGGTGACACCGGTGGGTGGTGACGCCCAGGTGACGTGGAAGACATCCGCGTGGTGTCGTCCAAGGCCATCGCCTTCGTACGCTACACGTGGCGCTGCAACGCGGAGTTCGCCAAGGAAGCCATGGCCGGGCAGCGGCTGGGCCTCTCGAAATGTCACGTGGCGGGCGCTGGGGATGGGAGGCGTTTGGAGGTGATGGAACCCTGGGTAACCATCCAGTTGGATGGTGACCATCCAGTTGGATGGTGAGATGTGGAGCCCTGGGTGACGAATCATCCCAAGTTGATGGTGATCCCATGTGATCCCAACAGTTGTAGCACAGTCATGGTTTTGGGATAGCCAGGGAGCCACATTGAGCCACCGAAGGCTTGGGAGTGGGCTATCAACACATTGTGTTCGGTGGCTTGAGAATGGCTAATCATCACCAGCTGTTTTTGGTGGCTCAGGCACCGTTTCAACATCAAACCCTGGATGGTCGAAGGCAGATCAAACCACCAAGCGCCCACTGAAGCTAGGACACCATATATAGGTAACAGACATGTACGTTCTTACAAATGGGGGGTTCTTAAAATAGGGAATCCCAAAAATGGTTGGTTTATGTTGGTTTATTCCTAGAAATGGCCAATATTGGATGATTTGGGAAAACCACCATATATTCAATGTTTGATGATTATTTACATAATTACGTATTGCAATCGTTTTTTTGGTGTGTGTGTGTGTGTACCGAAAAGAACGTGTATTACGTGTATATATGGTGTAGCATACACAGTGTGTCTCTTGATACGACCAGTGATGCACTTTAGACCATACAAGATGTAATGGGAGATCCAGGAATTAAGAACCCCTTTGTTTGATTGTGAATGACCGGGTATTTTGCGCTGGTTAAACCAATGGTGGTTTATTGAGAGCTGGATCTACCATCAATAGTCCTCATCAAACATCAACTGCTGGTTATCATCCTCGATTATTAGCCAGTAATCAAACATTTTCAACTGTTAGTTATTAGTGAGGCATCATTAGCCATTAGTCAACCATTATCAATCACCAATGAGGCATCATTGGCCACTAATCAACCATTGTCATTCATCAATTAGCCATTATATACCATTATTAATTTGCAACCATTCATCAACCAGTATCAACCACGAATTAGCCATCATTGACCATTACCAACCAGTCTCAACATAAACTAGACATCATTGGCCATTTATCAACCATTAATTGCCGTCATTGATAATTCTCAACCACTATGAACTATTATTCAACCGTCAATAGCCATTGTTAACCATTAATGGGCCATTAATCAAGCATTACTAACCGTTCCCAATCAAGCATTATTAACCATTATTAGCCATTAATTAGCGCTCATTGACCACTATCAACCATTAATTAGCTATTAATCAACAATCAACTAACCATCTAATTAACCATCATCAACCGTTATGCACCATGATTAGACCATCAATTAGCCATTCTTGACCATGAATCAACCATTATTAACTGTTATGAACCATTAATGAACCATCATTAACTGTTATGAAAACCATCTAATCAACCATTCATCAACCAGTTAATCAACCATGACGAAACCATCACCAAGCCTTCTAAACCACCACCAGCTGGATCTCCATCGGCAGCTGTCGCTGAGGTATCGTCGTGAATTGGGCGAGGGACGACCCCCGGCCCGGTGCCAAGAAGCAACGGACCCGCGAGGTAAAGGAACAGGCACCGTGAGCTGCACGACAGTGAGACCCATGGTGGTACCACGTAGCCATGTCCACATGGTGGTTTCTGTTGTACAGTATGAACTGGGGGAGTTATGATATATAGTTTCTCAAGTCGTGATATTGATCATGTTTAAGAAATAAAACCATTGTTGTAGTTCCTTAGAACTTGAGAAACCACCAATCGTAGTTGCTTAACCAGAACTTTTGTTGATGATTGTCCCCTCATTATTTACCAGTATTATCCATTGTCATTAACAAACCATAAACCATTTTCATTAATAACTATTGACCAACCATTAATCACTAGTAACCTAACCACTATGAATCATTATATCATATCCACTATTAAGCGCTATGTTTCTTATTGTTTCCTTGGTTACAAGTTACTAACCGCTATTAACCACTGCTGGTTCATTATTAACCAATATTAGCCACTATAGATTACAGTAATCTATAGTTGTTTTATTTTTATCAACAATTTCTCAACCATTCTCAACCACCAACCATTACCAACCATTCTCAACCATGGCCATCCACCATTCTTCACCACTCGGATTCTCAGAGTCTCCAGGGTCTCCGCAGGTGGAGGCTGCTCTGCAGAACAAAGCCGCGGCCTTGGGATGGACCCAGCAGGAGATCGACGCTATCAATACGCGGACGAAGGCGGACAAGATCGGCCCCGTGGGGCCCTACCCAGCCACTTGAGTCGGTGCTGGTGTGGGCGGGGGGGGGGGCGGGTGGGTGGTGGTGGTGGTGAGGGCTAGGGCTTCTTTTCAGTGTTAGTGCTGGTGAATTGGTTGGTTAATTGGTTTGTGAAAGTTTTTAGTTGTGGGATGTGGGGATTTGTCAGTCAGTCACGTGATACTGGTTTGAGGATTGTAAATTTGCCTTGAATGGCGTTTCTTTGTTTCAGATTGTTCCAATACACATGACATGTCAACACAGTTATTTGCCGGCCACGAATTTGTTGTGCCTAAGAATGGACCACCATTTTGGGGTAGCCGTGCAACCACAAAATAGTGGCTCAATTTCGTGATTGTATCATGAGCAACTCTACATGGTACGGGTTGCTACTACGCCCATTGGCTATAATATGGTAAATCACCCTGGCTAGTGCATACGCCTGCCGTAAAGCAAGCAAGCACTTGGCGGATTAAATTGGGAGTTCACGAAAGCTGTATGTGGGGCTCTTTCCATCGCGTCCCCAGCAGTCCAAGACTGTGGCGGTCAAAAATGTTCAAAATACTCAGCCGGGCTGACCATGAACTCATTTGACTTTGAACCATGTCACGGCTAATAAAGATTTATAACAGGGAAGTACCAATTGAAAAGAAGCAACAAGTTGCTGGGTATTATTTACCAAACACCTGTGGGACAGTGATTTGAACAGCTTTGCTCGGGCAGTGGGGATGTGAACGCAGGGGGTTGTTGTGTGTGTATACTCAGTATATAGCACACAACGTCATGCTGTGTTTGATGTTAGAGCATCACAATTCATCATGTCATGTTGCATTGTAATATTATAGAATAGCATGCGCTGTTTGTTGTTTTGGCCAATCAATGTTTTCGGGAGTATGTACACATATGAAGACTATCGTGAAAAACTGGCATCAGTGTATGAGGTATCCCTTTTAGGCTTCACTGCTCGGCACCGTGAGCGGAAGAACACGCCCTCATTGATGAAGTCCAATGAATGGGTGCCTATGATTGTCAGAATCAGATTGGAGACACGGGTCATTAGCTTAGAGGGGAATGCTCAACCGATGTGTGCATTCAATATCGTATTGGTTGTGATATGTTTGCACCAGCCCGAAACGATTGGTGTGCGGACATTGATCGGTTCTGGCAAGTCTCCACAAGTGTGTCACTTGTTTCCCCTTTGTGCGCTGCGTCAGACTGTGTCATTTACTCCGCAAGGGCTAGACTTTGAGGACGCGTATGATTTCGATACCCACCTCGATTGAAACATATGGGGCAGTATAATAACCCCGTGCTTTCCGTTTTGGCTGACGGAAACGCAGGAGAGGGAAATGGAGCTGAGAGCCGAAAAAACGATAAAAGGAAAAAAAACGATAACAATTAATATATACATACATGTCAAATGGATAGATAGACACATGTACTCAGATGATGGCATTGGGACTGCCTGTGACGAGCCATTTGAGCACAAAACATTGATGCTGGAAGTCGGATTCACCCAGAAAAATCCTACCAGACGTAGAGGTCCTGAACGATAACAAAACGATAACAAAAACGATAACAAATCGAACAAAATCCTCCTCCAATAGGCAACTGACCATTTCTGGCTCGGAGGCTTCTTTGCACTGCAGCCTTTTTCCGGTTAAACTGACATGTGATATATTGATTGTATATATACATAATTATATTGAAATATATATATATATATAATTACAAAAAATATTAAAGTAGAATAATAATATACATATATATATATATGTATGTATCTGGCTGTGGATCACTTCACCCTGTAACATATGGATAGCTTGGAGCCATAGCCACAGCTGGGTCAAGGTTTCGACCTGTTCACATCCCAACAGCTGACTGGTGTTTGGGGGACAGCCAGGAGGGCCTTGGTCCACAGCCATGTACTGCACGGAATTTTGTTGGAAGACAGATACAGTATGTAGTGACATGTTGCTTGACATGTTGTTTGACATGTTGTTTGACATGTTGTTTGACATGTTGTTTGACATGTTGTTTGACATGTGGATTAGCATATATTTCTCTTGCAAACTGATAATGTTTTGATAATGCCATACTACCCGACAAAGGATGATTTTTGCGACACATCTCTTGGCATTCAAACCTACCAAGCCGGTAGGCCATCATGTTGGTCGGAAATCATCTTTTTTTGGTTGGCAACCTGCTTGGTAAGTTCATCAATGAAGCAGTTGGATGAACGTGGTGCTGAGGACACAGATCCTCAATTTCATCAACCCGTGGTCCCTTTTGGCCCTGGAGTTGTTCAGCAAATGGCGCAAAATGCTGCGCAAAGTGAAGCAGACGCTGGGCCGGTGCTGGTGCTGGTCGTTTTTGATGCCACCATGGAGACAGGTTCGGCGCACCACTTGTCGACAAACGCATATTAGGTATATACCATATCAGGAAGATTTCCTCGCTTCTGGTCGTTGCATGCATCCTATTTCTTGGCTGTTGTTGCATGTTTCTAATGTTGTATTTTTGAGCCTGATATCACTAGGGATTGTTACTGTAGATACTTGAGATATTTATGTAATAAATGGAGTGGGTACCGTGAAGGCTCATTACTTGGTTCAGGTCTACTCTCTAGTAATCAACCACCACACTTGGTTTCTGTGAGGCTTTCATAATATGGAATGCTTCATGAACGCAGAGTTTGCTCACAATGGTTTTTTTAGGCTTATCCTTCTTCCGGGTTGGTTTGTTTGATTGCTCGATGCTTTGTTATTTGCATGGTGGTTTTCTTTCCTCAACGTCTAGATTCTAGATTTTATATTCAATTTATATACGCCCATATCATGCATGCGTTTACGCATGTACATGTTTTGGCAATTCTTTGCACACATGGCACATGGCACACTTGGACATGCAGTGTCCATTCATGCGTTTCCTTTGTGTTTCATTTGGTTGGTCGATAATGGAAAACCTGCGGGAAACCCTGATAGTTTTGACCATCACAGGGGGGTTCCTGTAGATTTTCCCACCAACCTAGTGACACTTGTGACAGAGAGAGAAGCAGGGAGGCAGTGCTGGGAGTGACCCCATCGGAGCTGCTCAGGATGCAATCCAAAGAGCAGCAGAATCCTGGCAGAACGAGTTCTGATGGCCCAACATGAACGTTGGGAGCAGGGCAAAGTGGTAGTTGAGTTAGTTGCAATCCATGGGAGCCCTCAAGATGGCTTGGATGCTTGGGTTGGTTTGGCATTGATTGTCTTGATTGCCAGTTTCCTGCATGAATCCCGAGAAATCGGGAACCGGTGAAGCCGAGCTGAACAGATACTTGATTACAAACACAGGGTTACCAGGTACCATCTAGGGTGATGTTTGGAGCCCTGGGAAATCATCTCGGAAAGGTATAGCCTCTGGTGAACTAACCTGGCAATGAAAAATCCACCATTGTTCAATATTTCAGAGGTTTTCCCACAATTTTCCTGTAAAATTGGTGGTGCCCGCCTAGTGGCGATTCCTCCAATGATTCCAATGCAGTGATCATCCATCTCCAGGTTAACCATTGCGGGAACCGCCGAGGAAGTGAACCTCCGGAAGTTGGAGATGGCTCTCAACCGCGGTCAGAGCAGCTGAAAAAAGTGCAACGATGCAGCTCAGGCCACCCTAACAAGGACCTAGTCGGCCCCTATGCCTGGCTGTTGGTGAGCAACGAGCTGAGCCGTTCAGGGCCCTTCTAACGGAGGACCAACCCCCAAATGGTAGAAGCACTGTCATGGATGAGTCAGCTTTGGTAAGGCAATGATCGCGGCTACCCTGTGTGACACAAAGTCGTTGACCATAAGTGGTAGCACCCCCAAGTTCATGATGGTAATGGTGAATAAGGGTTTAAGATGGTTGGTTATAATGCTTAACATCGTACGTCAATGATGGTTGACTTATTTGCATGTGGGGTTCCCTATGAGAATACACCGAAAATTTCCAGGGTCCGGAAAATCTAGCGACTTGCCAGGTAAGCCATCTTCTGCTCCGTGCATTTCACAAACTCCAGTGAACAAAGTCTTGAAACCGCAATATCTTATGATTTACCATCAGAGACCTGCTGCTTTTCATGGAACAAGTCTAAGTGTAGATGCATCACTCAGGGGGCAAGTTTGTTGGGGCGCACAGCGGAGATCACCTAAAAAACCAGCCCCTGGTTCTGTTTTCATGTCAAAGCACTGGGTGAGTGTTTGCATTTAAAGGCACACCTGTGTAACATCGCAAATGTCATGTTATACAGAGGGCAAGGGTGTTTGCACTGCCGGATTTTGAGGGCGGTAGTGAGTGACTTCAGCAAGCATTGACGAAGCGTCATGAACCGCTATCAGACCACTATCATATAACAGTCATTAACCACTATTAATTATCATTAACCAGCTATTCATCACCATTTTAACCAGCCAAACCAGCTACTAATCAACATTCACCCGCTATAAACCAGCTATTGATCATCATTCACCAGCTATTCACTAGCTATTAACCATCATTCACCCGCTAATTCACCACTATCAACTAGCTATTCATCATCATGAACCAGCTACATCCAGCAGCTATGCCTTCATCGATCCACCTCGACCCGCTTAGGTGTTGGCGGGAAAGTTGAAGCCCAACCTGGGGCGATTCGATAACCCACCGGACTGGCAGGAGCGGGGCGTGCACGGCTCTGGGGGCGCAGGGGCCAGTGGTGAGGCACCAGATGCGGATGCTTAGTGGGTCACGGTGATTCTCATGTTGAATGATGCTTAATGAATAATATTTAATAATGATGGTTATGATTGGTTTTGGTTTTGGTTGGTTGTGGTCAATCATCAGTTTGTCCTTGATGCTGAAGATGATCAGATGCTAGCGGTGTTGACGATGATGATGCTTGAACGATGGTTTGGGTTGTTCATGATGTATCCCTTGAGTGCTTGGTTGATGGTTGATGGTTGGACAGTTAGACGCTTGCATGACGAAGGCTGGTTGGTTGATTGACATGTTGATTTGTTTGATTGGTTGATTGGCTGATTAATGTTGGTTAATGTTGGTGTTGCTTGTTTATTTTGCTTGTCTATCAATCGTTCCTGGTCGTTGCTGAAAAGGAGATCATTCAACATTTCAGAGGCAGTGAGCTCCAATCGTCGGGCTCCCCAGGGGCGCCTATAGTAGGGTCCAGTGCCCTGTACAGCGGTTTGGGGTACGGGGGCCCATGGCCATCCTTGGACAAGCCCAAAAATTCAGATGATGAATCATAGAACACACGCAGGCCTTGAAACCTACCCCTGTGGAGACAAGGGTAGCCTTTGATCACGAGGATGATCGTCAGGACTATGGTTCCAAGCAGGACGATCATCAGGACTATGGTTCCAAGCAATGAAAGACCTGTCTTGTCTCCAAGACAAATCATTTGGACAATGTTTTACAGCGTTTCATGTCATGATCCCAGGGGATTCCAGCATATTTGCTTGGTGATGATGCTGCCAACGGCAGATCAGCATTGGCAGCACAAAGAAATCTCAGGGATTCTAAGGATACATTTTCTATTCAGGGTGCAGCATCGCGCCGTGAAAGATCAGCATCATCAACTCCCAGCATCAATCCGTTAATGGCAATGGCAATGGCTGAGAGTGGTTGATCCGAAGCCAGCAACTGTGCAGTCGCAAGCATCGCCTGCTCCAGGTTTCACCAAATGACCCCTGTAACATTAATCATGAGGTCATAATTTTAACGAACTACAAAGTCCATGGTCAACACATGTTAACACCATGTGAAACCAACCCTATGGCAATATCAATATTAGTGGTCAATAGGACTATCCGTGATCAAAGCCCATGGTCAACCCTATATACAACCAACCCAAATAACTTGGTTCCCCCAATCACTCTCCAGTGTCAGCTGTTGTTGTTGCTGTCAACTTGGCTCCCCCAACCCTAATAACTTGATCTCCACTCAATGGTTGCTGTTGCTTCGCATCACCGAGCGGACAGGTACATCAAAGGTATGCTCGAGGACAGGCTGAAAGCGATGATCAAACCGCAGTGCCCTTCCGGCAGCCGCAGCATGCTGCAGCGCTGCAGGGATGGCTGAAGGGGTAGCGCCAGGATGTTGACCGTTGAACACTACAGAAGAAACATTGAATAACAAGCGCTATGGCAAGCAGAAACAAGAAAAACCAAACACTATGGCAAGGTATTTTGATCCAGTACTATGTTGCTATGTTGCCCACTACGTAGTTTTTGTTCTTTCTCCCATTTTGACGGTACATTGAATAATCATATTGATTAGGTTTGATTAGAGGGAGTTGAGAAGAGGATTCAAGGCATTTGTTGCGGAGATTGCAAACATCGCCAGCAAGTGAGCAGATCTGCATAACCAGACGGCATACCTTCTTCGATCTTGGCTGGCGACAGTCGAAAGGGAAATGGCCTCCGTTGATCAATCATTGACCAGAATTTAATAATCGGGATGAACCAGTCATAGTCATGACAATAGCATAGCTTGAGGAATGGTGTCCATCCAGTGTTGGTTGAAATGGTTAAATAATTATTATGGCATGTCCTCAGTGATCTTTTTTGATCATCATACCAATGCGTTGGAGGGCAGCTAAGGATATACATACACACATACATATGTATATATATATATATTTACATATATATATATATATATTTTTACATATATTTATATATATTTACATATATATATATTTTTTTTAATGTATGATAGATCATACAATATTGTAGATTGTCATAATTACCAACCACCTTGTTCACCATGCAATCAGCCAGGTATGTGGACAAGTTGCCCAAGACCATTGCTGGCTCGGTACAAGCGATTCTGGGTTCAAAGGATGAGAAGAAGATGAAGGACCAGCGATGCATCGATGAATCCTGGTGAATGCTTGGCCCATGGCTGGTGGTTAATAGTGGTGAATAGTGGCTAGCACATGGTAAACCATTGCCAATGATGATTATTGAATGTCATTAGTGCTTAGATGGTTGCTGGTTCATGGTCAACCAGGTGATAGTGCTTAAAGATACTTCCTGATGGTTATTTGGCGCTCGCAGATTTGTGACTGGAACTTGACCATAGGCGAATCGGTTGGTTCAGAGGTAGATCCACAGCGCCTCTTTGATTTGTGATGTGCGTATCCAGATCACCGGGTCCACCGGCTTGTCCAGGGCGTGGTTTGCACCGCGCAGCCGATTGGTTGGCTACTTGGCTTGGTGAGGTTTCAACGTGACAAAACCTGATGAATGTTGAGAACATACAGCCCTCATGTGAACAGAAAGCGGTTTGAGATTGATCAACTTGGCTTGGCCTCTGCGTTGCTTTCCTCCGCCATGGACACCCAACAAGCTCATGGGGACACGATGGTTTATTTGGCATAGTAAGTCGGCAATCATGCTGGTAAAAAAGCGAATTATAGGGGGCTAATGAGCTAATTATAGTGGTGCATTTCGGAATCGGGGGGGTCAATCAGCAAATGATTAGGGTGAATATATAGCTAACATATGATAATATATGATCACAGATGATCACACATGATAGCGGATGATAGCAGATGAGAACATATTGAATGAGGCTTGGAAGCTGATGTCTTTCAATAGTCCCACTGCCACAGTCGGTGCCTGTCGGGTCCTCCAATGGTCAACAAGAATCAATAATCAATGGTTCTGACCATGTTTATTCTATATTCAAAGTAGGGTTATAATATGAGGGGTTCTCAAAATGGGGAACCCCCAAAATGGTCAGTTCACTACTAAAAATGGTCAAGAATGGATGATCTGGGGGTACCCCTATTTTGAGAAACACCCATATGGATATCGTTATAATATCGTGATTCTTGCCATCTGCCCTTCGTTGCTAGTTACTTACTAGCTGACATGAATTCACCACAGCGCCCTGGCTGCCACTGGGTCACCAGGAGCACTTCTGCAAAGAGCTTGAGCTGAATCATCTTCAGGAGCGGTGTAACGCTGGGTGAAATGGTGGTAGCCCAGCACCATGGCACATGACCTACAGTAGTTGGTGGCTGGATGGGATGGGCCAGTTCGTCAAGTAGCTAGGAGTGACCATGTCAACAAAAACATGGTGCCCCACCTCCCTAAGCGTAGGTCAATTGCTAAATCAATTCGCCTAAACATAGGTCACTTGTGGCAAATAAAGGCGAAGAAGGGTTGCTTAATCATGACTACAAAATGGTTTCTTATGTTATCAGCATGGGCTTGGAACACCAGTGTTGGCCTGCATGTGCCATGGTGAACCGGGTTTGGTTGCTTGGCGGCCACAACCACATTCATAGGGACAGACATACATAATGATGATATAGATGCAAATACATGGGTGTGGGTCAAAACCCTGTACCCCTGGTTCCCCGTCATTAACCATTGTTTTGCGGATAGTTTTGTTGGTTATCAGTTATCATCCCCCATTATTGGTTGGTTAATATCGACCCATAGCCACATGTAAGATCATCTGGGTACATGCACATCCACGTCCAGTATGGAGCGTGGGGTTGGATAATCCTACTGCCGTGTGGTTCCATTTCACCACCAACGAAGCCCAACTTGGCTCTCAGGCAGTGGATATGTTTATTTATTGCTTGCCCACGTCATGGTCACTCAAGGGTCAATCATGCTCGATTCACTCATGGTCAGTCAAGCGTTCATGATGGTCAATTGATGTTTAGCAAGGAACCCCAATCAGTCATCGTTTTTCCCTTTGTGATTCTCCATGGATGGTAGCATTACCCCAGTGTTGGGGGCAGCGGTGCTGGCTAGTGATTTCTCCCAAGACTTGTGTTTGTTCATCACTACCGATGATGCTCAGCAATCTGACCAGCAGAATGAGAAATCAGTAAACCTGCAAATTTGATGGTCAATCTCCAGCCATCTTTAGCTAAACATGGCGATCTAGCTGGATCACCATGATCTCCATACATCTCCCTCATTCATGATCTCCACATATCTCCATCATTCATGACACTTATCATCCCCAAACGCCTGAACCAACAAGTCAAGCCTGGCTGGATGACCGCACCATGGATGACCAGATGCACCGCCACCGGTTGCAGCCCTGAACCGGCTCACAGGAGCGTGAGATCAAAGACCTTTCGGGTGGAGAACTGCAGCGCTTCTCCATTGCAGGAGCCCGCCCGAAAGGATGGCGATGGTTCGCCGGTTGCGGGCTGAGATCCTGGTGTTTTTGTTCCAACGTGGGGGTCGGGCCTTGAACACTACATATTTCTAAGCTACATATGACTTTTAGGATCTTATCAGATAGATTTTGCCCAGCTATGACTTATAACATATCGACATAAAGCTAAATATGACTTATAGGATCCTATCATTCTTATCATATGGATTTTGCCCGTCTTTAATTTACAGTATCCGATATTTTGCCCATTATGCATCAGTCTTCAGTTTGGATCATGGCACACGACAGTCCCACATCCGCTGATGACACAAAGTTGCAACCGGTGTCGAGGCTGGTCTTGGAGAGCAACGGCACAGAAACCAACGACCACTAGTTGGTGGGTTGATAATGGTTAAACAACTACTGGTTGGTGCTTTGATTGACATGTTTCATGTCCCCAAATATTTGGGATATTTTGGGATGGTTGATTCAGTGATATTTTTCATACCAGTAGGGGCGCCACAACCAGGCAGATCACGCCAAGGCCCTCATGGGTGGTTGGTTTCTGTGACCACGTTTACGGTTGGCGAAGCTGATCCAGTCACTGCAGTGGGGGCAACTGCGGAGCGCCAAGCGTGGCCAGTTCTTTGCGTCCAAGATGCTCAAGTGTACATGTTCGATGAGTCAAGAGCTCAACTTGCTCACGGTTTGGGATGGTTGGGGGATTAGAGCCGGTGAGAGTCATTTTGAGTCTCCAAGGCTTTGTTTTACACGAGACCTTTTTTCGGGGATCAAGTGAGATTTAGCTATGTCAGGAAAGAACCGTGCTTCAATCATTTTGTTGCCGGGCTTTGCATGTGTTTTTCGATCCCAAGCTTGCAGAAATCCGTGCATCCCAGCAACTGCTTATGTGTCCTGTGAGTGTGAAAATTACTGTCGCGTTCGCATGGTCGAATCACACTTCGACAATGCCTCAGGTTTGGGTACATTGGGTTTTTCTCAGGTTTTGATTAGGTATACAGTCTTTGCACTGGTCATCCTCCTGCATTTTGTAGCGTTGCATTTCATATCATCTACTCATACATTGAGTTTTCATAGATTTCCTAAATACAATGTGTCTCATACATGGGGAAACATATACATACGTACTGGTAGATATGTTTATTGATTTATTGATTGATTCATTGATTTATGTCTTTAGTATACATATATATATATATATGTTTATATTCATATGGTATATGGTTATGATCGCAGTTCTTTCCCGATTGGTTGCGATGTTTGGTTTTTACTTTAGGCTCGTCAAGCCTAGGAGGTCAACCATGCATCACCAGCAAAGCTACTCATCCCGTTGCGCTGATCGTATCAGGCATGTCTCATGTTGCTATGGTTGATGAGTGTTGAGATGGCCGACATGCAGCAATCATCATCAACAATCACCAAGGCTCACCAAACATCATCAAATATCATCAAGCATCATCAAATATCATCGGCCATCATCAACCACCATCAAATATCATCAAGCATCACCTGAATCTTCGACTTCTCAAGTACTGCAGAGTCACTAGGAGCTACGGCCAGGGGATACAACCGAGGCCATCCTCATACCTGGACGTCAAGCAGCGCATTGCTGCAGCACAGGCCCGGGAGAGCCACAATGATGGGATTTCAATTGACAGTTTTGAGCAGAGATTGTAGTGGCTAATAGCGGATAATAGTAGTTAATGATGGTTTCCTAGGGGATTGGTGCTTTATAATCGTTGATTGTGGTTACCTGGGGGATCATAGTGGTCAATAGTGCATAGTAAGCAACGTTATGATGGGCAAATCGGATGACCAACAGCAACAATGATGGTTATGTATGGTAATGACATCCGGGATGAGTTGCTATCCATCGTGTGGAACCCGTGCCTTTTTGGCTTTGAACGTTGTTTAGGTGAAGCAAGATCTGTCCCATGGGATTCCTGGTTGGGAACATCCATCAGAACCAGCAAGAAGCAACGGGTCGCCCTTCCTTGCTGCTTGGTGAGTCCAAAGAGGTCGTTTGTCAGTTCAATTGTAAGTGTCGCTGTTGAGTTTTATCCGCGATTGCCAGTGTTACCATTTTATACGTATACACACATATATAAATGCATATATGCACATTTATCTATCTATCTATCGGTCTGCCTGGATTTCTGTCTGTCTGTCTGTCTGTTTGTCTGTTTTGTCTGTCTGTCTGTCTGCCTGGCTTTCTGTCTGTCTGTCTGTCTCTCTGTCTATCTATCTATCTATCTATCTGTTTGTCTGTCTATCTATCTATCTAGCTAACTGTCAATCTATCTGTATATGGATCTGTATAGCTACGGGTCAGCTCACCCTTGTAGTGAACATCGCAAGAATGAAGGGGAGACTCTCCGTTGGCGATTGTTAGTGCCAACCCTCCATGGCAAATCAGCTCGAGTAGCACAGTCCAACGATGTTTGGGCATGGTCCATAATAGGGGACAAGCTAATCATGATTTTCTGGATTCTCACAAGTGCCTGTTGAAAACAATTGACAATTAGACCGTTGAAATCCCAGTGACCAGATTCTTCCAGCATCTTTCAGCCTGTAAGCTCGTGACACGTGCTGTGCCAACCATTCCGTCTTTAGGTCCAGAGCCAACCCTCCATCGGTCATGTCACCTATCAAATTTGCGCATTGTACTCCGACAAGAGGCTTGCTGTTCTTCGGAGAATCGTACCGCAGCAATCACTTGGTATTTTTTTGTCCTTGCTGATTATACCACGATCGGTATTCTTCCACCGACCTATCAAATTTGTCCAGCACGTCCGCCATGACAATACGAAAGGGTTCTACCCATTTCAACGATATGATCGTTAATCAATATCCAGAAATCTGGGTTGTGATATGCTACAATTCGAGGGGTGGTTTGTCAACGCTTTCCCATTCACGGTAAATCATTCTTGTTGGTCATTCACAGTATAATCATTCTTGTTGGTCATTCACAGTACGAAGCCTGATCAACCATTGTAAACAGCTGGAGACATTACTTGCATCACTAAACAGCTCATAAACAGCTCATAAACAGCTCACAAACAGCTCATAAATAGCTCATAAACAGCTCATAAACAGCTCATAGTTGACCATTATAGACAGCTCAAGCTAATCTCAGATCGCTTGCATGACCAGAGGGGACCACTTGGCAACTCAGCTCGGCTCAGGTGGTTAGAAGCCTGCAGACGGTGGACAACTACATCGTGGTGGTCGAGCCTGGAACCCGGTGGTGTAATCGCGGTGGTGGGTTGATCTGCCAGGTGCTGGTTACAAAGCTTAGGATATAGTTCGGATATTGCAATGATTGTAAGGAATAGTCACCAACAAGGAGAGAGAGAGAGATATATATATATATACTGGGTTTCATCCTAAGGATATAGTCACCGACAATGGTAGATCATATGATTTTTTGGACATTAGTACTCGTACAATCTCGTACATAATAATACAGTTACTAGTGGTAAATGATATTCCAATACGTACTAATTACCAATGTTGGATGATATCATGTTTGATACCCAAATATATCCAATACTAATCCTAGATCAACAACGAGAAAGGTGCGAATTAGGGAGCCAACAATATTGGTCCGTCAGCTGATCAATCAATGTCAATCGGGAGTACGTAGAGTGTGGTTGTTTCCGAACCTTCGCGCCCAGACAATGACCAGGTTCTATGCAAATATCCACAGGTAAGCTTCGGAGAATAAGGATTTGTCAAGATGGCTTGAGAAATTAGCTAGGATTTCCTGCAACTGTGCGTTTTTCTGGTACGCACCGAGGAATTTGCCAGAACATGGAAGTATGACTCCAACACTGAGAAACTGGTTGTGCAACAGAATCTGCTTGACCAAAATAGTCTACCCTGTAGGCTTCCACCACCGATAGTTGGCCCTTTGTCATTGTTGCAACCAGACTTGAGTGGAGCTAACCTGCTTCCTGGTACATTCCTTCAATGGGGGACACATCCAACAAGTTTCCCCATTAAAGATGATGATTTTTATTTGATAAGACCCCTCAGCACAGTGGTTTCCCCTACTAAAACCCTATCATTTTTGGGTCCACCTTTCCCGCCCCTCAGCCAGTGTGCGCTGATGATTTTCAGCACCGAGCGCAAGCTGCAAGGCACGACCTAGCTGTGTTGGACTACCTGTCGGACTTCATTTGCTGCTTGTCCCCTGGCCAATTTGGGCGGACCCATGGGGGATAAGCTTGTAGCTGCTGAGGCTTATTGACAGTAAGCTGTGGGATATGACCTTGTAACGTGTCCTGGTGTCTTCCAGGGACGCCACGGGACGGGTCAGATCCAAACAGGTGTCCTCGTTGACTCGACGAAGCCAGTGAATCACCGAATCTTCGATGAAAACCACTGATCCCACATGGGCGTTTCTCAAGGCATGACGGGGTACCCCCAAATCATCGGGTTGTTAACCATTTGTAGCAATAAACCAACAATTTTTGGGCTTCCTTATTTTCAGAAACACCCCAAAATGGAGCATATGAACCATCATATAACCATTAAACAAGCATTGATGGTTAGTTTCAAAGACAGACCCAAATGTTGCCGCTTCTGTTTCGTGGTTTCTTGGGAGATCAGCCCGAGTCGCCTCGCCACCGGGCCGAAGGTGGGGTTCTGCTGGTGCTTACGGTGTGGTGACCATGCCCTTCAGCGTGCGGGAAGGCGCGGCGAAGCCACGCAGAAATGTCTCAACTCACCGGGTGAATGAAATAACTAAGTAATGTTAATCCCAGGATATAGGGTTTATAGGGGTTAATAGGGGTTGATATGGGTAATAACAAAACACAAAATCACCTGGTGTTAACCCGTTGGCTTCACAAATTCCAGGGGTTTATAGGGTTTATAGTGGTTAATATGGGTAATAAGGCTTGGATAACCAACAACGGTCGATTCCGTAGATGTTATTTGGGAGGGTGCCACTTTAATGGGAAACCAGTTGACTTTTGGGGGACACCCCGCTATCAATCAACCAGGAGTTTGGCTTCATCCAGGGTTGGCATTAATTAATCATAGTCCAGTTGAATACCATTGTAACACTGATCATTCACCAGTAACTACGAAGCAGCAATACTGGTAATGATATGTAATGACAATCCAATGAACCCACAGGACCCCAATGGGTACTGGTGTAAGTATATTCTGTTGATGAAGAGGATCATTTCATGGCTATGGATAGCACTTCGACGGCAGCGAGGTGAACACCCCAGAATTATGGCGCCAGTGGCTTCATGGCGGCTGATTTTTCGGGGATCGCCAACAGCAAGGCAAGAAGAACTGTTGCTTCAAGCATTGATAGATCAGATATAAATTGTCAGCCATTGATATGTAACCATTCATTACCGGATAGATCAGATATAAATTGTCAAGCAACACTGAGCGCCTCATTCATCACTCCCCTTCCTTCCTTTGGGAGAGGTGAACCATGGTGAACCCCCAAGAACCGGAACGGGCAAACTGCGGAAGTGCCTGTCCAGGTATCAATATCTTCCTGGATGGCTTCATCCCTACTGTGTCTCAGCAGCGGGGGGGGGGCGAGAAACGCCAATCTCAGATTTCTGAAGGATATGCGGAAAATAAAATTTGCAATTCATGGAAATGGTGGTGCCCCAAAACCCTATGTTTGGCGGTGCACTTTTAGTAGCTGAGCAACCGTGAAACTGTAGGGTCCATCTATAGATAAACCCACATCAAACGTTGCAGTTTACTTAGACGTTAGCAGAAAGAATGTGGTGTGTTATGCATCTATCTATAGAATTTAAATCTAAGTATATATGTGTATGTTACACATACATATTTTGTTCATACTATGGATATCTATGAATAGTTATGGGTACTACACCCCATTGCAATGGCTGCATCACCAACACACGGATGTTTATCGACAATCCTGGGACCAATGCATTGTTCATCCTAGTTGACGAGGTGCTCATTCTGGTATTGCTTATACAATTCAACAATGCATGTAATCATCAACCCAACTTTTGGGTGGTTTCTCAAGTCATATGGAGCCCCAAAAATGCCTCATGTGTCGCTATAGATGGTTAATAAACTGGATGATTTTGGGGTCCCCTATTTCGAGAGTCCCCCATGTAGTGGATTGCAGATTGGGGTTGATCCCCTCTCTCACTTCACCGTTGATACAGCCAAGCAGGGCTTCCATCAGCACCGCCATCAACAATCATCCAGCACCATGGCTGCAACAACAACCCACTGCCATTATCATCAAGCATCAGTTTGTATCATGGCTGGATTAGATATAGGGT
Source organism: Symbiodinium kawagutii (assembly GCA_009767595.1). Lineage (NCBI taxonomy): Eukaryota > Dinophyceae > Suessiales > Symbiodiniaceae > Symbiodinium > Symbiodinium kawagutii. The sequence goes on from VSDK01009837.1 coordinate 407,206, forward strand.
CCCTATCCCTGATTGGATCTATCCATTGTGGTATCAAACATCATCCTGGAAGTATCCCCTAACACTCCGGTAAACTCATCTGGCAAATGGAAAATGCACCATTTATAGCTGGTTTCCCAGTGTTTCCTATGAAATTTTGTGATTTTCCATTGCCATGTTTGTTTGTTTCCATTACCGCTAATCAGCCATCAATGTCCGAAGGTAAAATCCATTATCAATCACGAATCAACCATGGTTATCACCACCAACCAAATTAATATAAGCACCAGATTAACCCAATCACCAGATTGTTTAACAGTGGTTATAACCAACAGATCAACCATGGTTGTCATCATGAACCTGCGTAACCCATGGTTAGAACCACGGCCCCAGATTTGCGACTCATCTCTTCGCCCAGGAAAACCTGCGATTCCGAGAGGTAGCGCTGAGAAATTTTCAGCAGGGGCTGAAGCCCTGGTCCTGGGGGTCAATCATGGGGAGCAACGCATGGTGGGTGATTTTGACGAGTTTCATATGTGTCCATATCTGTTTTCCTATGTTGTCATATGTTGTCATATGTTTTGATATGTTTTCATGTGTTTTCATTATGTGAAGAAGTATTGATGTCCATAGATTGTGACTAATGGTTAGTTCGCATTCATTTGAAGGTTAAATCGTTTGGTTCTATGGTTGACAACCACTAAGATTCACTAACTCATTAATTTTGCAAGTCAACTACTGGTTCGTGATGGTTAGTGATGGTGATTAATAGTGATGGGAGCTGGCTGAGGCCTGAGCTCGCAAAACTCCGAAAACTGCGGTGATTTTTCCCGCTCTAAAAGCAGATGCTTCACAAGTTGCTAAAACTGAAGTTGCCTCGGTTGCCACTGCTGATGCAACTGAATCATTGCTGGTCGTGTTTCTTGCCCGTGTTCAGGCAACACCAATATGCACAATCCTGGTGTTGTGTGAACAGAAAGAAATGTTGGTGCTTAACCAGTAGTGATATTCACTGATAGCCAGCAATGATGGCTGATGAAAGCCTCTACCAACCACACCTTAAGTGCCTAATCGGATTTTTCAACGCATGAACCGCTGTGATGACAAGCGCGCAAGCGCTGTCAGCCCCTGACGCATTGGTCACGTGTCCTGGGCCAGGTCTCTTTGAGCTTTAAAGTCTCCGAAGATTTGGATCCGTCCAAGTTGGATCGAATGCACAACACCACGTGACCCCTTGGCGCGTTGAGAATTTTATGCACAGCCCTGGGTGGTGGTTTTATAGGGTTTTTCTAGGGGTTATAACCATTAATATTGGTTGATCATAGGGGATAATAAGCAACAAACTCATGGTTGAACAACTGCTGGGTGGTGGTTTCAAACATTTTTTATTTTCCCCAGTATTTATTAACCATTGGTTGGTTGGTTATTAACAACCAGAATATCTTTTGAAAATCGGAAAATCGGTGGCCAATCCTGGGTGGAGGAAGACAGTGTTCGTTTTTGTCAAAGAAGTGCTGTAGGTCCAAGTTGTCGAAAGGTATTGCAAATATCTGGCTGCGGGTCCGGTGTCCTCTGGTGAACACAGGTACCCTCCTGTTCACATTCCATTAATGACGAAACTAGTTCTGGTTGGTGGTTTTAAACATGCTTTTTCTCCTAGAAATTATTAGCAAATGGTTGGTTGACTTGCGCATATGTTTCATAAGGATGGTTTAACCACCAATCAGATCATGATCATTATTAGCCATTAAATCATAATCATTATATTAACCACTATTAACCCCTATTAACCAGTATTAACCACCAGTTACAGTGGTTGGTTCAACCACCAACCAGTTGAACCACGTCGACACCTGTGATCGTCCGAATTTGTGCACTATGCTTCCACACCCAGCGGTGACGACATTCCGGCGCTTGGAGGTACCCTGAGATGACTAAAAAGATGGGCACCTTCCAACTGGATATCCAGGCCATGAGCAACCCATGGGTCCACAGGGGGCAACCAGCAGCTGTGTCTCCACGGGGTTCGATCGTTGATGGACTTCGCAAGGCTCATTGCTTGGCATGTTCGATGTTCGATCGCTGGGATGCCCAAATGGATGTATTCCAAATTGTCTGTGTGTGTGTTTGCCGCGTTCACCAAGACGTGCAGAAATGTGTGCGTGCGCTTAGCACATCACACCATGTGCTTTGACACCGTCGTGTCATTGAATTCCTTCACTGTTTACCGGCGGCACCTGAGCACCTGGAGCGCAGGAAACCGTTGGACGATTTTTTTCTCACAAATGCATTACACAAGTTACATACATGCAGTGTGTACAATTACGTTCATTGCACATGTGTATGTAGGTACATGTAGGTCGTGTACGCTGCACACATGCATACAGGCAAGTACGTACATACACATGATACTTACATGAAATACGTTGCATACAGCGCCCGCTTGTACACGCGTATATACATAGAAGGATATGTGTAGATGCGCTCTTTGTGCAGGGGTTTTACTTTCCCCTTCTCAAGGCTGTCGGTAATGACCTGTTGGTTGACTCCCAGTAGCCGTGTAAAACTGTACATGATACCCTGTACTTTACTGGGTCGGTGGCTAAGAAAATCTATATGAGTCAATCTACATGAGACATGATGATAATAGCATAAGGATCATAAAGGGGGGTTCCACTCGTGAATTTTCCCATCACTAAGATTTTGCAGTGGCCATCTCATCATTCACACAACAACAGGTGATTTGTCCCATCATTGACCCTAACTAGGGTTGGTTGCTAGTTCACGATGGCGAATGATACTTAATGAAACCTCCAACTACAGTTGGATAATTGAAACTGCTAGTCAGGTATCCCATCATTACTGTATCGCAAATTAACATTCAATAATTTATCCTCTATATATTCACCGTGAGTGTAAGCATGATGAGCCACTATCACTAATCACATACCCAGAGCACATGGCAAACCATTCATCAGACGCTATCTTCCGACGAGGTGGGTTCCCCAAACGTTCTAAGTTGATTAACAAACCACTCAACTGTAATTGTATCTACCATGATTGGTAATTACCCGAGCTATAGACCAACTTAGCTACCTTGGACCCACCTTGTAGGCATGATTGATAAATAACAGTGACAACTTCGTTCCTCTGCAAACGCACCGACCAGCCTGGCAACTTCGCATCGTCGGAGATCCTGGTCCTACTTGGGCAGAACGGTTGTGGCAAGGCGCCGCCGTTTGTTTCGATGCATGGGTTGGCTGGCCGATGATTTTATCCACGAAATTTGGTTGGAAACAATGGTTGAAAAAAATGGTTGGAAAGAAATTGTTGAAAAAACATCTATTGATGGTGAAGAATAACCAATTAGTAAACAATCAGTTGATGGTTAGGGGTATCAGCTAGTATCATCTAATATTCAACAATGTACGAGTAGTCGGCAAGAATGGTTGCTATCACTGTGAGGAGGACCAAGGAGTAACGCCATGGATAGAAGAAACGTAGGGGTGATTCTAATGCTAGTTTTGTCTTAGCTGCTACAGTCAGCAACGGACTGTTGGTCTGTTGCTGACGGAAACTCCAACAGTCAGTCTGATAGACTAGCGCAGCTGATCATGGAACTAGCGCAGCTGAAGCCAGATGAATCAGGCGATGTGGCCGCATGTTAGGCATCCGGGATGGTTGGAGAATCTGTCAGTTGACGAGGTTGAGTTGCCAGATGATTTCACCCATCCCGGTTGCTTTTTGTTAGGCGTTGTGCACAGAAACCTTTGTAGCTGTGCATAAAAAAACCGCTTCTATGTGCAGAGATATGTGTCTGAACATGATCATCATGGGATTTGGCTGCAGCAAAATATACACTGGCTGATTTGCCATCATATGTAGTCGTTTCCTGGCATTTTTCCCATAAACCACTTGGTTGAGATCATGAACAGCGCTGGTTAGTGATGTTTGGCGTCAAATGGTGCATATTCCATCCTATTTCCACAGGCTAGATCCACCAATGGCATAGATTTCTGGTGATCAACCAGCATAAATGGGTCATCATTGCTTGTCAGAGACCTCCAAATGCATCACCAAGCAGCACCGCGGTTGGCCAGACCACCTTCATTCGAATGCTCGCTGGTTTGTTGAAGCCCGATGACCTCAAAGAAGGCCCTGCGGCGGGCGACAGATGTGTGTCGATCCATTGATTCACGGAGAAAAGGTAAATCGCTGGTCTGCTGTTGAGCTGGATAAACTGCTGGTGGTTCATTAAGAGCTGGATCATTGGATCTATCATGAATAGCCATGCTCGTTATTTTCCCGAATTATTGGCCATCGATCCACCAGTATGAAACATGAATTTGCCGTCATTGGCTATGATGCACTATTCCAGTATCAACACTTAGTTAACCATCATTAGCCATTATGAACCATTACAAAACCACAGTCGCACCCCAATTCCCGGAGGATCTGGGGTGATCCTCCAGGGCAGCCCTAGAGTTTTAAGCATGGCGGGCTTGCAGCAGAGCTGTGCTGGTGAGATCTGATCTACTTACGTTGATGCACCTTGGCTCGTTGAAGTTTGGTGGCTGGATGTGATGGGATGTGATGGGATGTGATTGGATGAAAAACATTTCAGGGGGGCCCACGGGGGTTGAATGTTGGGGCGAGGAGATTATTTGATCAGTAACATCCATGCATTTTTGTATTTTGTGTTGCTGCGAAGAGCCAGTCAAGAATTGACACAAACTTGGACCGCAAATCCAAAGATTTGTCTCGAAATTGTGCTCTACCAGACTGCGAAAATGCCATCCTTTTCGGTTGAGCATGAAGATAGCTTGGATGGTAGCACTAAATGATGTCGCCGAATACCAATCATGTAACACTATGCTTGTTGGTTATAATTAAGCTATAAACCATTCTGAAGCATTATGTTCCACCATGAAAAACCATAATTGCTGCGCATTATCAAGCATTAGCTGGTCGTTTACTGACCACTTGCCATCAAGGAAACATGAATATACCGCTGATATATCACAAATCAATCATTGATGAACCGTAGATGATCCATCTTTCACAACCATTCTAATTCGGTTTTTCATCATCATCTACCAGCTATGAACCATCACCACAAACCATCATTATTCCCTATTGCTGTTGGCTTATACTTCTCCACAATTAACAACTCGTGAACTGTTTTAGCCACTGCTAAGCCTTCATTATCGTTTACTGTCATTATACCAACGGTCATTGTACCATTGTTATTGTTCCCTATTCCCACAAGTGTTGTCCCTGTGATAATCATCATTATCCCCGCCGCTGTTAGCCTATTATTCCCTATGATTGACCATTCCCTACTAATTTCCTGTAGCTACCAGCTATATCTTTGTTAACCATTAATACTAACCAACAGTATCCCGAACTGTTGTTAGCTTATTATTTCCTATGATAAACAATTTGTCAACCACGATTGGCCATAGGGAATTGAGCTCTCAAACCATTATAAATAATCATGAACCATCACAAATCACCATGAACCACCATTCTTTGCCATTATTCGGGACAGAATAATTTGCTATTAATCAACTTATTGTAAACCATCATAAGCCATCACAATCCACCATGAACCACCATTTTTTGCCAATATGAGGGACACAATGATTTGCTATTGATCCACTCATTGTAAAACCATCATGAACCACCAAGAACCATCATAAGAAAAGGAAAACTCATAATGAGGGATCCTAAAAAATCAGAAAATCATTCAAAAAAACAAACACCATCAAACATCATCATCATCATCATCATCATCATCATCATCATTCTTAGCCATCAAACATCATCATTCTTAGCCATTGTTAAGCGTGCATTGTTGCCCTTCACCAACAGTCATCGCCAGGCGATGAACTGCCCGAGCTCAACGCAGGGCTCCCCGGAGATGGGCAGCCATAGATTCTCAGCGTAGGTAGTTCAATGGTTATAGTGCTGTGTGCATAAGTTGTATATCGATTTATGGTGGTATATATGTTCTTACATAGGATTGCAATGGTTTAATAGTGGCTGATAGTGGGTAATGATATGTGATGATATAGGATGCTCAGGGTTTTTATAATGGTTCATAGTGGTTATGCAATATGGTTAATGTGGTTAATTGATACTTGTTGATAGTGATTAATGATGGTGGATGATAACAAAGAATAGTGGTTATAGAGCCACGTAGTACAGTGCACAGTTCATTTTTTGATATCCGCTTTCAATCGAGTTTATGTAGGGTAGTTCATTGAGCCTGTGGCAATGTAATGCAAGCAGATAAGGTTATATATGGTTCTATATTTGGCTATGTATGCGGGTTTTACATGGCAATGCATGGTTGCATATGGTTCCATATGTCGCTATGTACGTGGTTAGATTAGTGTCGCTATGGCACTATGAACCGTGATATATATATATATATATGCAGTATCATATACATGCTATTGTTTGCTCATGAAATTTGATTTATGACTAAGAAAGTGGCAGCCTGGGATCTTAACAGAACATGTGTGGTTGAAAAATCATTCGGGAATTCAACATCGTTGACCAAGCTGTTTGGGGCCCCAGATTCCATGCTGTGATCTTTAGTGAACCATCTTCACTGTGAACAATAAAGACAGATGATGGTTTCTCAAGTCATGGGGGTACCCCAGTTATCATCCTTGATATGAATCATTTATAGTTTTAAACCCACCATTTTTGGGTACCCTTATTTTTAGAAACCACCAGATCAAGATTGGAGATGGGTGTGGGCTGAAACCCTAAACGGTGAACATCCCAAAGAGGAATAGAATAGAAACAGGTACCAGCGTTGTGGTAAATTGCTATTGGTCATTGTTGACTACCATTTCAATTTGTATCATTAGCCATAGATTGTTGCAACTATAGATCAACCATCGATATCGATACCATTGGTTCAAGCTGGATTGCCTGGCATTAACCATGGATTGACCCTTGGTTGTCCGTAGATTGACCATGGGAACATTCACCATGCCGATGTCAGCTGCAAGGTGTCCTACAAGCCACAGACCATCAGTGCCAAGTTTGACGGTACCGTCAAGGACTGGCCTCTGATGATAGCCCAGCAGCTGACTGATTTGACTCGCTATACTGGGTTGGTGAATGATGCCACAAGGGTATGACCGTCATGATTGACTATGGTATGCGTATCCTATGCGTGTCACAAGGGTAGGAGACGCCGCAGGTTCATCAGTCTGACCTTAACGAAGGGCCAAGGTACCTCCGGTAGATTCATCAATGCCCCATGTCCATGCTGCTGTAGGATCTGTTCTTGGCAAAGATCCGAGATGCGTCGGGCAGCTCAGATGTGTTTGGCTATTGCGCTTGGTCGTTGGGAGGGAGCGATTTGGAGCAAACAGGAGTGGTCAATACTAAGCAGCTCTTGACCAGCTACTAACCAGCTATGAACCAGCTATAAAGCAGCTATTTACCCTCGCTAAGCAGCACACACAGTGTTGAGCCACGCGCCGAAGGTTCCTGCATCCTCAGTTCCAGACGGACGTGACCAAGCCCATGCTGATCGATCAGATTGCCGACCACAACGTGCAGCCCTCAGAGCTGAAATCCCGGGTTAAGCACGCCACAGGGGACCCAAGTGTGACCGGGGTATGAACAACGAGGGGTGAGACAATGGTTGATGGTGAATCTATGGTGAGACAATGATTGATGGTATGAACAACGAGGGGTGACCAGGGTATAAACAATATTGACAATGGGTGAGATTATGGTTCAATGGTTGATACATAGTGCCGCTGATATAGAAGATGACAGGAAACAATGGTGATGTCAGGTAAAGAACCGCTGCTTTTGGTGTTGCTGTACTTAGATTAGATATATGAATGGGTCATTTGGTTAATTATAGTTGATTAGTTTGGTGATATTTGTCAAGTAAGTTGGTTAATCTCGGTTTCCTGAATGTCGGAATCATTATTATGCCTTCTACAACAAGCACAGTGCTGCCAATAGGGGAGTTTACATCCCACGCTTCCTGCTAGTAAATCATGTTCGGGCAGTAAGAATCATTGACGCTGCTATACCTTGGCACTGGCTGAATCCCAGTCCTGGTGCCCTATGAGTTGCCCCATCACATCACTTCACCAGATCATCCAAGTGGGCATTCTTGCTGGCTGGCGGCCTGGGAAATGCCTGCAAGAGCAAATGCAAATCATCCATGGACAGCAGCACAACAGCCCAATCAGGTCGGAGGGTGTGAAACGCTGACGTTCGTGATGCCAATTTCTGGGGATAGTAGGATCAGCAAAAGCCTCAGACGAATGGATAACCAGTAAACTTCAGTAAACCCCTAAAAAACATTGTGATCCTTTAAAAAGATGAAAGATAATGTAAACAATGAGCACGTCCTCTTGAGACGCCGGTTTCTCCCAGTTGGTAAACCAATGTCTTGACCCTTGCAAGTCCCTACACCATAGCCGTGAGCCATGAAAGCAGACTGCTTGGTTACTCCCCTTGGGGTTGGACTGGCTGAAGACTCTTCATGCCTTTTTGCAACCCGCTTGGAACCAACCAGCCTACAATGGTTCTTTTTTGGTATATCCTCCTGTTGTGGTAGTCAATTCAGAATATCACTTCCCACCATGAACCGCCCTTGTTTGTGTCATTCATCGCTCTTAATTATCGTGAATGATTTTGGCCATGGTATATTGCTGTCTATTGCTGTTTCTTGTTTACCACCATGATTCGCAATGAACCACCATCTGTTTGTGTCCAATATTCGCCCTCATTCAGGATGATTCACCATTATCCACCATCATTCACCATCATTTGCCATTAAGCACCAGTCTTCACCATTGTTCTTTACAGCCAACTCTTGGTTTACCGCCATTATTCAACATAAATATGTTTCTCAAGTCATAGGAATTCCAAGTTATGGTTGATTTATTGCTATACGTGTCCTAATTAACTGGATGATTAATTTGGGGGTACCCCTATGGCTTGAAACCACCATATTGGTCTTCCTTTGCTTGTTATCCCCTGTTATTAACCATTCTGAATGGCTAATAATGGCTATAACCCCTATAAAACCACAGAAAAACCATATGTTCACCACCATTCAGCACCGTCTCCACGATGCTTCCACCACTGTGCCGCTGTGCCAGGTTCAGACGTTGAGTGGAGGGGAGTTGCAACGCGCCCCTTGGCCTCTTCTTTGTTGGCTGTTGCTGTTGTAGCTGTTTTGGTGGTTGGTGGTGGCTAATTTCTGGCGGTTGTTTTTGATGGCTATTGCTGGTGGTTGTTGTTGGTGGTTGTTGGTGGTGGTTGTTGGTGGTGGTTGTTGTTGGTGGTTGTTGCTGGTGGTTGTTGGTGGTGGTTGTTGCTGGTGGTGGTTGTTGTTCTTGGTGGTGGTGATAATGTGTTTCTTTTTGTTACGGTGTTGTTGCTCGGAATATTGGTGTTGCTCTTGGTTGTCGTTGCCTTTCCTGTCACCAGCAAAGACCACTGCAACGCAGGGGATCCACTGGCCGGGTCGGAAAGGATCCAAATCAACCAACCTGCCGAAATGCGGTGTTGGTCACACTCATTATTTTTGCTCGTTGGTTATATCATGTTGCATCCCTTGTGGTTGAGTTTGTCGGTTGGTCGGTTGATTCATGTTGATTGGTTGCGAGGATGTTGGTTGATGTGAGTTGGGTCAGACTCATTCGTTAGCCCTTCGCTTCCGGGGTACTGGTACCTGGCCACCACTGAACTCGTTCAAGCAGCAGCTTCATCAGTGTGATAGTGATGAGATGGGATTGTTAATCACCACTTATAATGTAGATTAACTGATTAGCAATTCCATCTCATCACTAGTGAGATCATATTATTTGTTACATCAAGCTGATTAGATTGTTATTTAATCGAAGTGGTGATTGATTCATGGGATAACTAGTGATCACCAGGTGATTTAATTAAATGATGGTAACCATGTGAGGGTTTGATTGGTGGGATTGTTAACTTAACTGCTTATTGATGCGCTGTATAGTGACTCAGAAACTGGAAACACACAAAAATCGACGGCAGCAGGAGGCTCACGCTGCTTCAGGAGTATCCCAACTCAACTGATTGCTTGCAAGCTTGGGACGCAGTGATTTGTGAATATCACCGGGGCTATGAGTGCACACCATGATTACAGTAGTTGTTGATGAACCGCGAACCGTTTCTCATGGTGAGATTGTGAAGGAAAACTTCATGAATCACCCATACGAATTCACCATCAAGTGTTCACCATTCATCAATGCTCACGAAGTAGTTAGCACGGATTGATATATCTGTGATTATCATTGATTATCACTATCATTTATCATTATGTCTCTTATCTGAATTATTTGATATCTGTATCTATTTAATGATATGATTTGTATTTATCAGAACTATCTAATGACATAATATATAATTACTGGATGGCTTATACCCACTAACTTAGGTTTTTAGTGTTTTTGGGATATGATTGATTTACCATGTAACCACTAAAAATATATTTTTAGCAAGGGATCTATATGCCACCAAGATTATGTTTACCAAAATTCTCATTTGCCATTGACCAATGCGATTCTCAACCAGACCATGCTGGCGTTTCACACGAGACGCTGAGGTGGCCTTGGTTTTGTCCCTTGGAAAGCCCGTGCCATGGCTGCCATGGCGAAAATGAAATCGGCTGTCTTGATATGGCTATGGGTCAATATTAACCAGCAACAATAGGGGATAATAACCAACCATTTTATACGGAAAACAATGGTTAATGATGGGGAACCAGGGGTACGGGGTTTTGACCCACACCCATATGGTGGTTTCTTAACTTAGGGGACCCCTCAAGTGTGGTTGATTTATTACCTACAAATGGTTTATAAAGGATGATTTGGAGGTACCTCTATGACTTGAGAAACTCCCATATGGCAATGATCCACCGGTTTTCCATGAATCAGTTTACTGGATGGGTTGATAACCATGATTAATCATGGGTTGATTGTCACAGCTTATATGGTACCAGCAACGGTTGACTGTAGATGGGCTTGACAAATGATGGGCTTGCTATTGACCATAACCATTCTCAACCATCATTTGATTAACCAGCTGTTGCAGCTATTATTCACCATAAATTACCAACTGACTAACCATCAATTTGGGTAACCAACAAACCAAATGTTTGGTTAGTCATATTGACCATAATCATTATTACCAGCTATATAATTTGATACCAACAACAACCATAAAAAAGGTTGTTGCTATTACCAGCTATCATTCACCAACTGCTAACCAGCTGCTATTATTCAACCAGCTCTTAATCACCACCATAAAACAGCTATCATTACCAGCTATTTATGGTGATTACCAGCTATTATTCACCATAAATCAACCAGCTGTTGCCTACCTGGCTGTGGGTCAAAACCCCTAGTCCCCCTGGTTCCCCTATCATTAACCATTGTTTTCCCTATGAAATTGTTGGTAAATTTTCCATTAGTTGGTTGATTAACTGCTTGACCCATAGCCAAATCAACCCATAGGCAACCAGCCATTCACCATAAATCAACCAGCTGTTGCCTACCTGGCTGTGGGTCAAAACCCCTAGTCCCCCTGGTTCCCCTATCATTAACCATTGTTTTCCCTATGAAATTGTTGGTAAATTTTCCATTAGTTGGTTGATTAACTGCTTGACCCATAGCCAAATCAACCCATAGGCAACCAGCCATTCACCATAAATCAACCAGCTGTTGCCTACCTGGCTGTGGGTCAAAACCCCTAGTCCCCCTGGTTCCCCTATCATTAACCATTGTTTTCCCTATGAAATTGTTGGTAAATTTTCCATTAGTTGGTTGATTAACTGCTTGACCCATAGCCAAATCAACCCATAGGCAACCAGCCATTCACCATAAATCAACCAGCTGTTGCCTACCTGGCTGTGGGTCAAAACCCCTAGTCCCCCTGGTTCCCCTATCATTAACCATTGTTTTCCCTATGAAATTGTTGGTAAATTTTCCATTAGTTGGTTGATTAACTGCTTGACCCATAGCCAAATCAACCCATAGGCAACCAGCCATTCACCATAAATCAACCAGCTGTTGCCTACCTGGCTGTGGGTCAAAACCCCTAGTCCCCCTGGTTCCCCTATCATTAACCATTGTTTTCCCTATGAAATTGTTGGTAAATTTTCCATTAGTTGGTTGATTAACTGCTTGACCCATAGCCAAATCAACCCATAGGCAACCAGCCATTCACCATAAATCAACCAGCTGTTGCCTACCTGGCTGTGGGTCAAAACCCCTAGTCCCCCTGGTTCCCCTATCATTAACCATTGTTTTCCCTATGAAATTGTTGGTAAATTTTCCATTAGTTGGTTGATTAACTGCTTGACCCATAGCCAAATCAACCCATAGGCAACCAGCCATTCACCATAAATCAACCAGCTGTTGCCTACCTGGCTGTGGGTCAAAACCCCTAGTCCCCCTGGTTCCCCTATCATTAACCATTGTTTTCCCTATGAAATTGTTGGTAAATTTTCCATTAGTTGGTTGATTAACTGCTTGACCCATAGCCAAATCAACCCATAGGCAACCAGCCATTCACCATAAATCAACCAGCTGTTGCCTACCTGGCTGTGGGTCAAAACCCCTAGTCCCCCTGGTTCCCCTATCATTAACCATTGTTTTCCCTATGAAATTGTTGGTAAATTTTCCATTAGTTGGTTGATTAACTGCTTGACCCATAGCCAAATCAACCCATAGGCAACCAGCCATTCACCATAAATCAACCAGCTGTTGCCTACCTGGCTGTGGGTCAAAACCCCTAGTCCCCCTGGTTCCCCTATCATTAACCATTGTTTTCCCTATGAAATTGTTGGTAAATTTTCCATTAGTTGGTTGATTAACTGCTTGACCCATAGCCAAATCAACCCATAGGCAACCAGCCATTCACCATAAATCAACCAGCTGTTGCCTACCTGGCTGTGGGTCAAAACCCCTAGTCCCCCTGGTTCCCCTATCATTAACCATTGTTTTCCCTATGAAATTGTTGGTAAATTTTCCATTAGTTGGTTGATTAACTGCTTGACCCATAGCCAAATCAACCCATAGGCAACCAGCCATTCACCATAAATCAACCAGCTGTTGCCTACCTGGCTGTGGGTCAAAACCCCTAGTCCCCCTGGTTCCCCTATCATTAACCATTGTTTTCCCTATGAAATTGTTGGTAAATTTTCCATTAGTTGGTTGATTAACTGCTTGACCCATAGCCAAATCAACCCATAGGCAACCAGCCATTCACCATAAATCAACCAGCTGTTGCCTACCTGGCTGTGGGTCAAAACCCCTAGTCCCCCTGGTTCCCCTATCATTAACCATTGTTTTCCCTATGAAATTGTTGGTAAATTTTCCATTAGTTGGTTGATTAACTGCTTGACCCATAGCCAAATCAACCCATAGGCAACCAGCCATTCACCATAAATCAACCAGCTGTTGCCTACCTGGCTGTGGGTCAAAACCCCTAGTCCCCCTGGTTCCCCTATCATTAACCATTGTTTTCCCTATGAAATTGTTGGTAAATTTTCCATTAGTTGGTTGATTAACTGCTTGACCCATAGCCAAATCAACCCATAGGCAACCAGCCATTCACCATAAATCAACCAGCTGTTGCCTACCTGGCTGTGGGTCAAAACCCCTAGTCCCCCTGGTTCCCCTATCATTAACCATTGTTTTCCCTATGAAATTGTTGGTAAATTTTCCATTAGTTGGTTGATTAACTGCTTGACCCATAGCCAAATCAACCCATAGGCACCCAGCCATTCACCATAAATCAACCAGCTGTTGCCTACCTGGCTGTGGGTCAAAACCCCTAGTCCCCCTGGTTCCCCTATCATTAACCATTGTTTTCCCTATGAAATTGTTGGTAAATTTTCCATTAGTTGGTTGATTAACTGCTTGACCCATAGCCAAATCAACCCATAGGCAACCAGCCATTCACCATAAATCAACCAGCTGTTGCCTACCTGGCTGTGGGTCAAAACCCTTAGTCCCCCTGGTTCCCCTATCATTAACCAGCTCGTTTTCCCTATAGTTTTGTTGCTATTTATGGTGATTACCAGCTATTATTCACCATAAATCAACCAGCTGTTGCTGCCATAACCAGCTATCATTCACCATAAATCACCCATAGGCAACCAGCCATTCACCATTTGCCTCAACCAGCTGTTGCCTACCTGGCTGTGGGTCAAAACATTGTACCCCTGGTTCTCATCATTAACCATTGTTTTCCCTATGAAATGGTTGCTTAATATTGATGGATAATCTGAGACCATCAATATTAACCATCTAATCTAAATATGGGAGCTATTATTGTTACCCTGGCTTAATATTGATGGTTAATTGCCATTGAGGTAGATGTTGACCCATAGCCACCTGAGGCCGACATCTACCTGATCGATGAACCCTCGGCCTATTTGGACGTCGAGCAGCGCGTGGTGGCCGCCCGCGTGATGAAGAGGCGCGGCGCCGGAGCCATCGCGGCTGGAAAGCACCGGAAAGGTTGGGATTTCCTTGGGGAAATGACTTGGAAACCAGGGAAAACATGGTTGAAACTAGGGAAATCATGAGGGAAACTAGGGAAATCACGAGGGAAACGTGGTCAACTGGAGACTTATTGACACTGTTGAAGGATTCTCTTTTCGCTTGCTCCCCAGCAAAAGCAAAAGGTGTTGTAGAGATTTGAAACAATGATGTGGGAATTGTCCTTTGCGAGTCTTTACGAGTTGCAAACTGTTTTTATGTTTTTTATAGATGATGAAAAACAGTTTGCAAGTAAAGTGACCTGCAGTAAACGATTTATCTTTCTTTTTTTATCACTTGAGAACGTTTTTTTTAAAAAGCGACTTTGCGAGTCGCAAACTCAACTGCACTACGTGCACCTGCGATTTGGGAGCGAACGACGCCCTGCCGCAGCAAGGTTTATTTTGCATGCGAAGAAGACAGCCTTCATCGTGGAACACGACTTCATCATGGCGACGTGCGCGGGTCATCAGATGGACAGAGACGACGTGCACACTTCATGGGAGATCCAAATAAAGAAGCTCCTGACGTTTGATAGTAAAACAGTGAATTCACAAGTGTATGCTTCATAGTTTGGTGTTGGTTGATTACATGGATTTGCCACTCTATATAACTCTATACAGACGTTGTTGGTTTCTATGAACGTGCTTCTAGACATGCTGATGATAATGTTGACACTAATGATGATGGTGATGGTGATCAATCATTGGTGTTTGAGGTTTGATGATAGGGGTGACAATTCTGCAACGGAAGGGAAAGGTAAACATCAAGGAATTGTTGGAAAAGGTCCAGGTTGTTTGTCCAGCAATTGGGGTACTCGAATGCATTTTGGTGTTTTTTCAAAGTAAGGGTACCCCCAAATCATCCAGTTTATCAACCGTTTATAGTAATACACCAATAATTTATTGCATTGGCTTTGTATTGGTATAATACACCAATAATTTATTAACTGTTTATAGTAATACCCAATAACCTTTTATAGTAAGAAACCAATAGTTATTTTAAGAAACCTGCATTTCCTTTGAAAGAACTGAGGGCAGGCTGTGTGAACCAGGTACTTGGCAGATCGCGTCATCGTCTATGATGGCAGGTGCTGGTTCTGGGCTACGGGAAGCCGCTACGGGAACGGCTGTGGTGGTTGACATGGGCGAGTATGGTTGGCTATTGATTGTGCCAGCTGAATGCTGGTTGTTGGCTGTTGATTCTTTGTGTTGTCGTTGTCCGTGGTGGTTTCATTTTTGGGTGTTAGATCTCTATGGTTTCGAACGATTTCACTGGTGGCATGTTGTTGCTTTGGTGCAGGGTGAGTTACCCTGGAAGTGGGAGGAAGAAGCCATGCGTTGATGAATGGTTCTCCCATGCAAAATAGTGACGAATGACTTCTTGGTCTTATTTGACCAGAAGTGCACTTGCTTTTCACAGCAAGATTAACAGCGAGATTATTGAATTTGTTTGCATCCCATTTTGAAGCTGGTTTAGAATTATCGTATTGTTTAGTTGCATCCAGCAGGACTCATCCCAACCTTTGCATTCATAGGTGTGATTCGGCAACAACATGATTGTTGCTATTATCGAAGCTGTTTCTATTGCTGTTTAAATCACTTTCATGTTCAAACACCTGTTATTGTTGATGAAGCAGCTGTCAATTATATATTGTTGATTGGCTACTAGCTACTACTACTGTATACTTCTTTTGGTCAAACAATACTGTCATGGTCGAAACTGGTCTTGTTCTTGGTTAACCATGCATACTGTTGGGCTCTATAAATCACTGCAACGGCATGACTGTAGTGCTACCGTTTTTTTTCGTTGTTGCAGCGGTTGTGAATAGATCTTTGTTCTGTGTTAACTCAATGTATTGTTGGTTGAGCCAATGGCCTTGTCAAAGCCGGAGTTTCATTTGTTGTTGTTGTTGTGGTTGTTGCTGTTGATGTTGATGTTGTTGTTGTTGCTGTTGCGTGTAAACTCTCGTTGAATCAAATTCCTTTTGCGGTCAAAACCTTTGGATCTTCCCTGTTGTTCTAGTCCATCGGTTCACAGTCATTGTCTTTTGTTAAACTACTGTTATCGTCAAACCGTCTGTTTGGGTTTTAACCACTCTTCCTATCAAGACCTTGTTTGTCGGGTCAACCAGCGTTGTTGCTGCCTATATTAAGACATCCCATATTCTTTTTGTAGAACCAAATGACAAACATCTTCCTGGTTAGTCTTTCGTGGGTTTTACTAGTTACTAATTGTTCGCATTGTTTCTCAACACCCATTCTCCATGAATGAGAACGTGACTAATGATCATAATAACTGGACCACAATTATCATTTCATCTCACTTAGTAGATTTTTGATCACCATTTCTAATGAACCATTATTCGCCGAAATCAGCACTGGATTCGGATAGAAAGCTGCTGCATTTCACCGTGGTCCACTTGCGATCTGCCAGACCGGGCATCCACTGCATGGCATCATCGCCCATGTCCTTATTGGAGGTGCATGGGGTATTGGGAAGCAATGCCTGGGATGCCGTTTCGGTGGTCGCCAGGGTTTGTCCATAAATGGTGGTGCCTACTAGCATCTCCATCCAAGTTCATAGCCTCTCTTAAGTTTTTCATAACCAAATGGTAATAGAATAGAAATTCATAACCTTTCATCTACTCATACCAGTGACTTTGGGGTACATGATCGTTGGACAAAACCACCAAGACGATTCATGAGTCTCGGTGTTGCCCACACAACGCTTGCTACGGTAGTCAAGCATCATTGGCCTCAACTAATTATATTGCTAGATTTCATCATGGTCACTCGCAATGGTGACGATATAGTCAAAGCATGTTAAAGCCATTCCTCACCATTGACTGCTAATCGCGGGCTCCAACAGGACAAATAATGGTGCTGGTTGTTGGGTAAACTGGTCGACAAGCTGGTTCAAAGCTGGGGATGTGGCGGCGAGTCATTGTCAATATGCTTGTGAATAGTGATGAATGATGATTTTCCATGAATTCAATAATCGCTGACGTTGTCTAAAGTTGATGGGTATCACTGTGGGCTGTTGATTCACTGTTCCAGCGGCTAGTCTACTTGATCTATAAAGGAGGTCATTGCAGTCTTTGCGGAAAGCTTAACACTCAGAATCCTGAAATGCATCGATTGGAACCCAGGTTTCAATTTCAGGATACAGAACGGTATCAAGTGGTGTCAACGTTCATGGCTCAATGGAGAAGGGGTGTCTACACTCGCTGATGTTGTTGACCTTTGTGCTCGTGAGATACCATGGAGATCGTCCCCGACGGGTGTGTGTTGGCTATATATTGACGTTCTGAATCCATTACGTGATAAGAGATGAACATATAAGAATCCAAGAGTTGCTGACGCAGACAGTGGGATAGCCGTTGCTTCCAGGTTTGACTGTGACCGTAGCGACGATTTGTGTGCTAGCAAAGTCCCTTCAATCATTGGAAATCACAAAGATGTGACGTTGAGAACAACGGAATCTACCACGCAACCGCATACCAAACACCTCAAAAAGTCAGATTTTTTCCGTGAGCACCTTGCCCCACGCTAAAAACGAAGTTTCCAATAGAAAACAATAAGAATGAAACGTATCATACTTCAATTGATGGTCAAACCATCAATGTTTGATCACCGGTTTTTCTTGACCGACGCATATGTCTATTGGGATTGTCTATCAACCATGGTTTGTCAGTGGTTTCCACTGAAAAAAATGCAAGCTGCAAGTGTCCAGATTTGTCAGGTACATACATAATGGTACCGGATCAAGCCTTTCCCTGGTCCCGGATGCTGGACCCATTGAGTCACTCTGGGGCTTTCTGGCGAGCTGGTATCATGGTAAACCATCTATGAAATGTGTGTTTCTCAAAAGGGGGAACCCCCAAAGTGGGGAACCCCAAAAAAGGTTGGTTTACTACTATGAATGATTGATATAAACGATGATTTGGGGGTACCCTATGACTTGAGAAACCACCAACCTGGTGAATGGTGGCATAATCGTGGTGAATAGTGAAGGTGTCCTCCGCACGATGTCGCGGCATCGCAGGGCATGAACAAGTTCCTTGCGCAACTAGAGATTACCTTCCGCACGGCTCTCAGCATTTGTAGGTTTGGTTGACGGATAGCCTGATAAATGTTGCAGTCATATAGCTATGGGTCAATCAGTTCACCATCAATTTTGCTGGATATAGTACTGTAACTTCAACACTTTCGGAGTTGGAATAGAATGGTCAATGATGGTACACAAGGGGTACGGGGTGAACTGACCCACATCCATAGAGGTAGCACCCATGTCATTGATACGTGGCATAACCAACTGTCAATCGCATACCCATTTTGATCCCAGATTGAAAATTCTGGGAATCCCATGCCTTTGGATTTCGCTTGCGAACCTTGCAAGCCCTGGGGAGTACATGTCTTCGGTTTCCTGAGCACTTACTTTGTGACGATGTGAGCAAACAACGCCGAGGTGGTCCACATCAGAAACAAGTTGATGCCAAATCCAAACAAGTTGGGCAAATGATGTGTCCTACCACTACCTGTTACCCTCCGCTAAACTAACTTGGCAATGGATTTTCACCATGTTTTATAGTGAAACCCTTGGAAAACACCAATAAGTGGTGGATTTTCCATTGCCATGTTAGTTTACCAGAGGGTAAGAGATGTGTCAAGAATTGATAGTGCACATCTCATAGAGCCACCCATCAGCAAAAAGTTCTTGAAGATCGTAACCGGCAGCCGCGGAGATGGCAGCCAAACCACCAATCAAACAAGCAACAAACCAATGTTGCCAAGCAAACAAGCAAGCATCCAAGGTTTGAGTTTGACGTTTGAGTTGTTTCCACATGTTTCACCAAAGAGTTAAATCATGGTTCAGTCCGTAAGGCATGAACCCGAGTCGAAGGAGGTTCTAGTTCCATTTTCCAGTTTAAGGCTCTCGATCCCTTTACAAAATAGTCTGACCATTGGTAGATTCACCACCGGAGTCCCAACTCGACCATCCTTCATAACCTGCTGGTGATGTTCGAGAAAACCAACTCAACCAGCTCATGAATCATCACCAGCTTAGGCCCTAGTAATTCACCATGACCATGGCGTAGCTACGCAACACATGGCTTCCTCAGGCCGCGACCCCACGAACTATCGGCCGCGCATCAACAAAGCCGAGTCAGTCAAGGAGAGCCAGTGTCATTGGAAGTTGTCTGAGTGTAGTCATGGGAACCAACAAACGAAGGGTTGATGAATGGTCATCAGATCAAAACGACTGATGGTAACCTAACTTGATCAAGTCCAAGCGACCCTTCAGCCTATCCATGACGCTACCCGCACCATCTCCAGTTCCCATGAGTTTCATTGTCCCGGGGCCCCGGGGTGTCCTGAATCACTTGGGGGATGCAAAAATTGGACCAGATCGAGGGGCATCCTCCAGGATCGCGAGCAAAAGTCCGCCGGCAGCTACTTCTTGCTGGAGGAATGAGCTGCTCCAGCAGGCTGGGAAGATCGGAGACGGGGTGGCGACCTGCGACTTGGGGCTGGATGGTCACGACCAGATGAGGGTCACGATGCCATGAGTCGAGTGTCTGTGTGTGTCGGACTTCCGATGGGTGAAAAGCTGAATGGTTTGGGACTGCTGTGAGTACTCTCCCCTGATGGTTATAGATCTCAAAAGGTGATCTCCCCTGATTGAAGATCCCAGAAGGTGATATGTCTCACACCAAATGAGTTGAATAGTCAGCTTGTCGAGTTGAACAAGCGCAAAAATGGAAGCCCCAAGTGACTTCGTTGATAATCAATTGGGGCACATCATCTAGTTTGTCAATCCAGCTTTGTTGATATTCACAAAGCATGGCATTTCTCGTACTATGAGCACCTCACTTTGGTTTGGAAGTGCTTGGTGGGAAGAGACCAATGAGAAAACTTGAGAAATTCCAGGGCCAAAACTGCTAGCAGAGTCGTTGCTATGTTCGCAAGGATCCCGCCTGTCACCGTTGGTTGGGTTCAACTGGCGGTTTCTGAAAATAGGGGACCCCCCAAATCATCCATTACTAGTCATTTATAGTAATAAACCAACCATAGCTTTGGGCCCCCTATGGCTTGAGAAACCACCAACTGGTGTTGACACCGTTGCTGATGTTTTGTTCACCGGTCTCCTCTCCCCGTTTCAAATGCCATGTTGGTGTTGGGTTTTTGGATATCTCCCGTACTGCTGATGACCATGTTAGCCGCCACAACCAACCATCGTTTGACACTGGCGGTTGTCCCCTGGATACGGTGAGTAGCTGTTATCAACCATCATGAAGCAGTTGCGATATCAATGTTATTAACAGTTTTACCCGTTATCAACTGCTAAAAACCATTATCAACCTCTTTTTATCATGAACTAGCTGATCATCCCTCGATAGTTGTTGCATAACTTAACCACTATTAATGTTGCTTACCATTATTCTCCCGGTGCTGCTGGAAGGTGATGGTCAGTGGCTGCTCTCTGAAGTTGGCGCCCTTGCATCCGAGACGGTGCTGAATGAGTAGAAACCAATCCTATCACCGCCATGTATTACCAAGATATGTCAAGATATATACATATACTGTACATATATATATATATATATATTCTGCATTTATGTATACACAATCAGATCAGGTTGTGCATGATATATTGTGTTTACATGAATGCAAGCTGGACCACATGCGTTTCAATGAAGTGCTTTGTGCCGATGATACTTTCTTGGGTTAAAAGACACAGCTGGCGGCTCCTACACGCCATAGAAGAGGAATCGGCATATTATGGGCTGAGGCTCAATCATGACAAGTGTAACGTTTTGCTCATGAATAGTCACCATGTTTGTTTCGGAGTGCTGGATTGCACATGAGACGTGTTGAAGAGGCTACCTACCTTGGCGGACGAAAAAACGTGTACACAATGCTTCAGAGATTTCTAGCAGAATCCTTGTACCATGACGACTTGGAAAAGCCTAGACTTTTTTAGTTTTGGAAAGAGGCATAGTGCAGTTTGAGGAATAAAATTCTGATTTACAATGCTGTCATAAAATCAAAAGTGCTCTATGCCTGAGAGACCTTAAAGATTCCAGCTGGTCTCCTCTCCCGACTGGAATCATTTCATCTAAAAGGATTAAAAGGTTTAAGGAAAGATTTGGGTATGACTACTACCTATGCAAACCGCGCGAACACAAATGCAGAAGTTTTCAGAAAAGCACATTCTCATATTGCCAGCAACAATTTTGGACGCACAATTCTGTCCATTCAAGACATTTTGAAGAATCGAAAAATTGCACTAGCTGGAAGGGTGCTTCGTCAAGAAAATGAACACCCCAAGGGGATGACAAGTTTCAGAAGTGACAATGCAAAACCTGTCGATGTCCTTTTTCGTCGCGTCGGCAGACGCGTAAACAATTGACACACAGCATTCTGTCCATGATTTGGAATCAACTCCGAAATGACACACATGATTTTAGCAAGACGCAGAGCCAACTAGATCAAATCCTGGCTGCGGCCATCAGAGAAGAATTTTGAACATACTGTCTTCTACCAGGTTCTTACCAGGACTTCGGAACCAATACCACTCGCCAAACCAGATATTTCTACATGCTCGAGTTCGTCTACTGAGGGGCATGGGGCACCTACGGGTATGGAAATTTCATTATTATTTGTTTCACACTTATCTTTTCACTATCCGTATCGATGGCACGCAAGAAGAAGAAGAATACATGCTGATAGTCTGATACCCTTGCATGAATGATATTGCATATATATATATATGTGTGTTTACATGTGACAGTACACATTTGGGGAATTGGATCAATAAGCACCCTGGGACTGTTGGATGGAGCCATGGCGGACCATGGTTGACTGATGGATGGTAAGCCACGGTTAATGATAAGCGATGGATATATGGTTTCATGATGGCTAGTGAAGGTTGATGATTGTCAATGTTTAGTGCAAGCCTCAGTTTGATGATCCAGTGACAACTTGAAAATACGCAGGTCACACTTGGAGATCCTGGAGGTTCTGATGATACCATTTGATCTGTCGGTGGTTTTCAAGGATCCATGCTTGGTTGCTTGAAATCCCTCAAAGACGCCCTCGGTTTTGGAAGGTGAGCAGGTCATGTCGCCCTGAGAATGGCCATGTCTCAACAAGGTACACTATGGAAAATTGCATACCAGGGCTGTGGCACAAGGCAGTGGCGGAAGTTTCCAGAATAGGAAGCCTGAGAGTTTGCAAGGCGATTTTGCCAATGTGCTGCACGAAGCAGCCTCTTGCCGTGGCTTTGGCGTTCAGCTTTTCTCACAGAAATCCCTATGAACAAACACGGCTTTTCGCATCATTCCTGTTCGTCACGTGCATCTCTCCCAAGACATCGCTCTCTGACATCTCTTCTGGAGTACCTGCCGCAACTTTCTTTAAGGCAGAAGTTTGATACCTAGAATTCCTTGAAGACCTATCCAATATCAAAGTGCTTCATGTTTAGTACAACAGGAGGAAGTCAATTCAGGAAGCCAACTATTTGAGATCATAGACATATGGCAACGTCTCTACATGCAACCGTGATGTAAGGGTCCGACCCGGAGCCGTCGCTGTACAGCCTGGTTCAGCTGCGCATGGGGAGTCATGGCAAAAATTCAGGACTATGGCCAATAAATGATGTGTAACTACCATGAGCCGGGTAAGAAAATATAAATGGCTTACAACCATCTTCACTAGTGAGCTACAACCATCTTCACTAGTGAGTTGCGAAGTGGATGATGATCATCCAAGTAGGGGTTTGAAACGCCAAATTCTCTCGAGAAATGGTTGGAACAAAGCCGCTGTGGGTGAATCTAACCCCTGCTTGGTACGACTGGGACGCGTCTTTTTCTGGATTACAACCATCCCGGAGATTTCTGGAGCTGAAAGTTTCCAATGATGTTTTGAGAACCAGCCTGGCGGATGGTCCAACAACTGATATTTATAGGCCAAGGATGGCCAAGGTCCAATAAATCGATGGAATGAACTATTCCGGCATGGCTATATGGGTGTTTCTTAAAAATAGGGAACCCAAACAATGGTTGGTTTATTGCTATAAGTGACTACTAATGGATGAATTAGGGATACCCCTATTTTGAGAAACCACCATATATCGCTATAGGTCAATCCCCTTTGAAGTATTTTAACCGCATTCAACAAGAGCAGCTGTGACCGGGATGCCTGACTGGTGACCATAAAAGCAATGACGAACAGAACGAGCTTGGGAAAGAATCAGCTTCTTGAGGACCCAGGAACTACATCAGAAGATTACATCGTTGGGTTTTGGATCCACTCAACTGCTGAAGCTATCAAATTTGACAATCAACAATGATGATCCCTGGATAAGAAGTTATAGGATTGGTAGATTGAGAATTGGTAGATCTTCTATTGATTATTTATTAGTGTCAACGAGTCAACGATTTCTCAATGGCAGTTGCAGATTCTAGGACAGCTTCAAAGCATGAGATAGAAACAATTATCAATTGGAACCAAATTTTCTTGGTCGAATTTCTCTACGGTTCACAGACAAAGAACAACCAACAGAGAAATCAATTGCTACTGGCGACATTTTTTAGTCACCAATGATAAGCCCCAGCTTGTGCTGGGCTTCAATATCCCATAGCATCCCTTACCGGGATAGAGATGGGATTTCTTTGTACAGTTGAGCGACATTACAACAAAAATAGACTATAATTTAATTAATGTGAATGTACGAAATTTAGTTAAACATTACCTTATAAGTTATTTTATCTTATTACAAAAGCTAAGATTAATTAGTTAAAATTATTCTTATTTTCTAAAATTTTCTAAAAATATTAATAATAAATTTCTATAAATTATAAATAATTCTATATATATTTCTCCTTATTGAATTTAATATTCCTAATTATTAAATTTAAATTATAAATCTGAATTCTTATTTTTTAATAAATATAGATATAGTTATATATATATATATTAATAATTATATTTTTATATATAATTTAGATATATATTTTAAATTTATAAAATTTAAAATATATAATATATTTAAGAAATTAATTTATAAAATAAATATTTTTTGAAATATTATATAATATTTAAATTAGATAATATAATAAATATTATTTGGATATTATTTTTATATATTAATTTATAATAATGAAATATTTAAATATTATTATTAAAATAAAGAAATAATATATTAAATTATATTATTATAAAAAATATAATATGAATTCTATGAATATAAATTTTATGTTAAGATAATATATATATTTTTAAATTAATTTTATATTAATGTAGTATTTTTTATTTTGAAAAATAAAATATATTTATAAATTAAAGTATCTATTTTTAAATATATATATATATATTATTATATTTTATTATTAATAAATATAAAAAAAATTGAATAATTTTAAGTAAAGGATATTTTATTAAAAAAATATATTATGGATTTAGAAGAAAGAATAGAGTGAGAAGAGAAGGTGGTAATAGAGAAGAGAATAATAGAGGAGAAAATATTGGAGGAAAGAATGGAAAAAAAGAAAGCAGTAGAAGAAGAGAGTAGTATAGTAGAGAGTAGTAGAGAAGTGAGTATTAGAGAAGAGAGTAGTAAAAAGAGGTTGGTAGAGAAGGGAATAGTAGATTGGAGAAAGTGGTTAGGAGAAAGTGGAGTAGAGAAAGTAGAGAAGAGAAAGTAAAG
>VSDK01009837.1:436948-496039 GCA_009767595.1 Symbiodinium kawagutii
TCAAAAATGCTTGATAGGTTTTTAGTCTCCGATGATCATATTAGAACTGTGGATGTTGTTTTGTCAATTTCGCCAAAAGGCGGAGTCATGTATATATGCAATGATTTTGCTTTCCCGCATGGTAGCGCTAGTTTCGCGCTTGTTTGGCGCTAGTTTTTTTGAATCATGTATTTGTTTATATCCTTTTTAATTGTGATTCTTCTCCATAGCCTTTTTCCTTCTTAGTCTCAAGCTCATTGATAAAGATAACATGTTTATACCAGATATTTGTCGTTATCTCGATGCGTTGGGCGACTTTCGCAATCCATGATCTCCACAATTTCCCCAAAGTTGCAGACCAGTGAAAACGTTCCTCTGGCGCTAGATCCGCGCTAGATCCGCGCTAGATCCGCGCTAGAAAAACCCCACAGACCAAGACCCTGCCTCACCAGACCTTTGTTTTCCTTTTCTGCCACAGCAGACAGACATTAGCTCTAGCAGCTCAGAATAAAACAGGTCCGCGCTAGATACAGTTGTCGAAATCTGAAGAAATTGTGGTTCATTGCTATCGTTTAGATGCGATGTCCCGATAAGTGCGCCACAAGGCGGAGCCCCATGGAACTACGGTATTACGACCGTGTTCAGGAACAAACATTTCGATCCGAGCCCATATATTTAAATAAAGTTTCATATAATATAATATAATAATATAATAAAAAAAATGTTATATAATATTATACCAAGATAAAATAATGCAGTACAGTATATACAGTACAATACAAAATAATACAATACAACACAATAATGCATAGATATATGATATATAATATGTATATAATTAATTCTTGTGTTTGTAAATGTTATGTTTTGAGAACATTTGTCAATGCGATATCTAAGTACCCAATTGGAAGGCATCCTGGCAAAAAATCACTTGAACCCGTGAATGTTCAATGACTGAAGCGCGGGAAAAGGGGATTCACCTTGTGATACGCCCAGCTTGCAAGTGCCGTACTCCCAGAAAAAAATCCTTATCAATTTATTCCAAGGGATTCTCACCCCCAGAGTGCCATGAGCTAAAGCAATGAGAGATCCATAATCATAAACCAAGCAATTCAACACTAATAATCAGCGGTTTGAATCTCCCATTACAGCAATGTTACACCCTGAAGAGGAAAACTAAACATGGAAATTTTCATCCGAATGTCCAGAGTGCACCGCCGGCTGGAGCGGCTAAACGAATTTGGCTCAACCGAATCCCGCGGGCTGCACCGATTCATAGCATTGCTAATGACGGTTTTGATAACGATGAATATGTATTTATATGTATATATATATATATATATCATGTGTATATAAGTACTGAGAGAATGTTGAAGAAGTTTATCATAATTTTCAATGGGTTGGTTCTGATGCATGCCAACCGTCATCATATGCGAATGTTCATCCATGGTGCACAGAAATGGTTGGTGGTTTACCTTTTCGAGAAACTAGCTGCACCTGTCTCACCATGGCAGGGAGGCGTGGTGAGCTTAGCTCGTTGGCCAACTTTTCCTTTCGGATTCGTGCTGCTACCCATAAGTATTGGATGCACTGAGTAAATCAGGTTTAGGGAAAAATCCAACAGGTGGCTTCCAAAAATGTATTTGCACATGCTGCACATGTGTGTGTGTGTCCATTCACCGGGAGCATCATCCAATCCACCACAATGTGATGCTTTCAGGAAACCATGAAGCTCAGAGGTAACCAAAATGTATTGACATGCTGCCACAAAAGCTTTGGCCACAACAAGGATTCCTTCGGACTTCCATGAAATCCATACCAACAATTTAGCAAATTTAGCACATGTTCTTTGATACCTGATAGCTGTTGCAGCTACACCGCAAAACAACGGCCGGCTCACAAGTGTTGATGTCAGTAGCCATTATCAACCCACGTTTTCTCCCGAACAAACTACACCAGTGCCACCTGGCTAGTGCAAATTCTTCATGGCCTGAGCAAACCATTTTTCCTCACCGACATTGCATTTCTCTGTCGCAGACCATCACGCTGCGTGTAAATACGAATTAGTAATTTACTGAACTGTGAGTTTGGTGCTGCATTTGGATCTCACCACACTTCGACGATTCTAAGGAATTCAAACCTTGGATTTGGCATTGACCTTGGCTGCAGTGGCCTTCGCCGGCTTGGCAGCCTTTAGCAACTTGGCCTTGAGTTGTTTGGCTTTCTTCGCCTCTTTGGCCTTCTTCGCTTTCTCCTTTTCTCTTAACAATTTGGCCTTTTCTTTCTCTTTCTCCTTTATCATTTTGGCCTTTTCTTTGTCCTTCATCTTCTTTTCCTTGGCCTTCAGATCGGCCTTCTTGACTTCTTTGGCCTTCTGGGCCTCTTTGGCCTTCTTTGCCTTCTCTTTTTCCTTCATTGATTTTGCCTTTTCGAGTGTCTTCGCTTTTGCATCTTTGGCTTTCTTTGCCTTTGCTTTCATCTTCTTTTCTCTAGCCTTCTCCAATTCCTTTGCTTTCTTGGCCTTCTCCGCCTCCTTAGCCTTCTTTGCTTTTTCCTTTTCTTTCTTCATTTTGGCCTTCTGTACTTCCTTGGCCTTCTTGGCCTTTTCTTTTTCTTTGTCCTTCTTCATCTTGGCCTTTTCCTTTTCTTTCAGCTTCTTCTCCTGGGCCTTGAGGTCTTTGCCAGACTTTTTGGCCTTTTGCTGTGCAATGCCCACTTTCTGTTCCCAAGCTGCTGCCTTCCCAGAATCCTTGTAGGCCTTGAACTCTTTTGCATACTTCTCCTTCGCCTCTGGGTAGCCAACCTCATAGCCCTTCTTTTCGATCTCGCTCAAAGTACGCCACTTGGCTCCGCCGCTCTTAGTGACCTCTGTCAGAGATCCACTGGCAGTTTGACGGTGCTCCTGCATAAATTTCATGAAGGGCGTAAGAGGCCTCTTTGGTCGCTCCGGATCTCTCTTCCAAGCATCTTTCTTTCCGGTGTTGATGTAGGCTTTCATGGTTTCCTGATACTTTTCACGGGCCGCTTTTGCGGGAGCCTCGTACTTCTGTTTCTCAGGGGGAGCCAGCTCCCGCCACTTCTTCGCAGCCTCTGTCATGACCTCCTTGGCTTTCAAGGTGGTTCCGCTGGCCTTCGCATCAGCCCGAAAGTCCTGCAGGAAGAGCATCCATTCCGTGGCAGGCTTCAACGGTCGTTCCGGATCTCGCTTGGGCTTCAGCGTAGCGAAGCTACGGCAAGCCACCACAGCGCGAGGATCCCACGGCAACCGTGCCCCTGCAAACCGGGCAAGGGCTGACACGGGCCTCATCTGCAACATGGTCCCGAGCGCCCGGGCTTTGGGGTGAGAAGAAGAGAGCCACAAGGTCTTGACAGCTCACGGAATCTCATGAGGGTTGGTTCATGGGTGTTCCCTTGTCAGTGAAATATCATCGAATATGGCTTACAAGCTAGGTAGCTTCAGACTCCCACACATGGTGACCCTACAAGCAATCAATCAAGCCAAGTAATTGAACAAAGCTACTGACCAATTCACGAAACGTCCACGGTCTGGCAAGAACAAAAGCTACCAACCAAGCATTTGAAATGAGTCAAAGCCCCCAGTTACTGTTGGTTGTAAAGCTTAACATGTGAAAAAAAAAATACTGCTGGTTTTTTCACATGTTAAGCCCCCCATTACTGTTGGTTGTATGCTTTCATTCTTGTTGATTCTACTGGTCATCAATCAGCCAACCAACCAACCAACCAACCAACCCACCCGCATCCCCAGGACCAGCTGTTGAAGCACTCCGTTGGGGTCTTGGCTCGTCTTCCCTTCGGGAGCCTCCAACGGCGGGGTGGGGAGCGACGGGACCTGGGAGGACCTGGGCCCCAAGAGGTCAGCAGTTGAACCTTCCAACGACAAGAACTGCTTGGTGGTTGAACGACTCCTCTGAGAATATGAGTCAACCAACCAATTGTGAATAATTACTAGGGACAATTACTAGGGACAATCAAAAATCTTTGAAAGCACCAACCAGCAAGAAGTTGGGGATAAGACACCTCTAGTTACGGCCTTCCATGGCCTTCTACGGCCTTACCAACAAGTAGCGCAGGCCTGAAGCGTCAACCGAAGTTGGACAGCGGGGCAAACAAATCGCCAAGCGGAATCACCCCGGATAACCATCTAAGCTCATGCGGCTGTGGGTCAAAACCCTGTACCGCTGGGGTGCCATGATTGACCGTTGTATTCCAACTATGATTGGCTATATTTGGCTCATTTCCCTCATAATTGCTGAATGTTGCTGACCATTACTAACAATCACCATCCACTTGTTGGTTATTAACAATGATTAGCCTTCAACTAAGCCATAAAATTAATGTTCTGGGCCGCTGTTTTGAGTTGGATTAAAAACACCTATAAGTGGTAGGTAAACCTAGTTAAGTCAGTTATCAACCAACTTAGTTCAGTGGTGACCCAGCTTGTAACTGCTTGACCCATGGCCGCCATGTCCAAACCTGGCCAGAGATCTTCAAGTTCACCATGTCCGCTCCACCCATGCCTTGGCAGCCACAAACTTCGCCTTACGCCCTGTGCCACTGGGGATATCTCGTTCAGAGCTCCTGTAGGTGGTTGCGCTGCTTGTTTTTGGATATGCCCTAAAATCCTTGGTTCTTGATAGTTACACCCTTCCACGGGAACAATGCTTGAGGAGCCAGCTGTCCAGGAAAGTGCCAGAGAATGCGGGACCTGGCAGGCCCGATGGGGCCACCGTGAATTATCTCCGCTGGAAACTGAAACCTGGCCTGGCTGCATGTTTAAAAAATTGCTCAGCATCATTTCATTTCCCATGTCAGTGAACAGGCAAAACCATATACCATGCCTTAGAGGGGGGGGTATGTACCCACCCCCTCGGAATAATACTTTGATTATACTGAACCCCTCGAAGTTATTTCCAGCTTATTATTCCATGTAAATTCAGTTTTTAGAATAATTTCATCGACATAACATGCAGAATAATTTTGATTAATCCAAAGTAGGTTCACATAAAGAAATCACAATATCTTGCCATGGTAGGCATACCCTGGAATAATAACACAAATTCAGATAAATTTAGTATCAAAAAGATTGGGAATATAAGTAAATATTCTTAGGGATTTACAAATGCAAGTAACCTCTGGAATAATGTGGTGGCTAGGGAATACAAAATAACATCGCAAATCATTAAACAGCTCATCACAGCTCTATCAAACATTAACAAACCTTAAACATAATCACCAAACAACGTAAACCCATGTTCAGAGATGTTCAAAAAACATCAAAAAACTATCAAGACATAGCAGCACAAACCGGTGGAAGGAAGAAACATGAAGAAACATGAAGCATCATTCGAACCATCTCAAAACCATTCAGAACATTTCACAACCATCACAACCATCCACAACCAAGTGATCATATGGCGGCTGCAAAAAGTTGATGGATAGTTGATGGATACTGGCGGCGTGTAACGAAACCCCTGAGTATTTCATGGTTTTTCCATGTTTTGCCACACAGTATCTAAAACATGGCAAAACTAGCCCCAAAACACACCAAAACCATTCAAAACCTAGTAAAACCATCCAGAACCATCCAGAACCCAGCCAGAACCTAGCCAAAACCATCCAGAACCCAGCCAGAACCATCCAGAGCCTATTCTTGGGAGGGCCTGCTGCAGCACCATTGCCAACAAACACATTAATCATTGTTAACCCAAATTATTCCATCAACACTCCAAAACCCATGGACCCCTGGAATAATTTCATCGACACATTCTCCTACAGGCAAAACCCCTGAGTATTTCATGCTTTTTCCATGTTTTGCCACACAGTATCTAAAACATGGCAAAACTAGCCCCAAAACCCACCAAAACCATCCAAAACCCTAATAAAACCATCCAGAACCATCCAGAACCCAGCCAGAACCTAGCCAAAACCAGCCAGAACCCAGCCAGAACCATCCAGAACCTATTCTTGGGAGGGCGTGCTGCAGCACCATTACCAACAAACACATTAATCATTGTTAATCCAAATTATTCCATCAGCAGTCCAAAACCGATGGACCCCTGGAATAATTTCATCGACACATGCTCCTATAAGCAAAACCCCTGAGTATTTCATGTTTTTTCCATGTTTTTCCACACAGTATCTAAAACATGGCAAAACTAGCCCCAAAACACACCAAAACCATTCAAAACCTAGTAAAACCATCCAGAACCCAGCCAGAACCTATTCTTGGGGAGAGCTGCTGCAACACTGTTTCCAGCAAACACAATCATCATAATTGATCAAAAATAAAACCAAATTATTCCATTAGCATTCTAAAAGTCATGGATCCCTGGAATAATTGCATTGACACATGCCCTGTAGGCAAAGCCCCTATAAGTCCCTGGGTATTTAATGTTTTTTTTAAGTTATCCAAAACACTGCAAAACTAGTTCCAAAACATACCAAAACCATCCAGAACCCAGCAAAAACCTAGCCAGAACCTATTCTTGGGGGAGGTTTGTTGCAACACCATTAGTTTCTAAAGCTAATACAAATAATCCATATCATTCCATCAGCATTCCTTGATCCCATCAGGCTAGCAAAATAATTGTTCTTAGGTATGAAAAATTTATCGACCTAATTATTCCAAAGGGGGTTTGCATAACTGAGGGCGCCCCTCATGAACACCCAAACCAATCGACTGCTTACATCATACTCCCCCCTTCACTTTTATTATTCCTTGATTATTACTCCAGCCAAATTATTCAGACCTTCCAGTTCAGACCTGGAATAATAAATTAAGGCATGGTATATGCAAAACCATGGCGAAGGCATGGTGCATTCAGCGTCATTCAAAAGGATAGACAACCACTTTGAGACGAGCTGATCTGGGCTTGTCCCATGACTTCAATGGTTGATCTTCCAAGACCTTTCTCTTGCAATAACCCCTGTACTGTCAATAAACTAGCATAAGGTTTAGGTACTATTGCAGCTAGTGCCACTTGATCAATAACTTCTAGCTAGTCACTACTCATTAGCAACCACTAGCTGCATTAATTTGTGGCCGACTGCTACCTGCAAATCCAAAGTTCCAGGAAATGCAGAGCCGGAAGAAATGGGGCCCAGCCCCCTCTCAAATCTCTCAGGCAGGCTTTTTCTTTAGAATCATTGCATGTGAAGGAGGGGTACCAAATACACATACATGTTCCGCATTACTGGTATTTTGTATTAAGTGTCTAATTGTGTTTGTCCAATCTATTTGCCAGAATTTTACACTTTAGCAGCGGATCTAAGCAAACATCCCTCATGGTGTGGGCTAGGAACGTCAGTAGCAAAGGAAAGCCTGGTGTCACCCCCTAGTAGTCCCCAAATCCCCCTTGGCCCCCCTGGTGCACTAGGAAAACTGAACACGTTAGGGAGGGGCATAGGAGGTTTCAACGTATGTATATGCACTACGCCCTTACCCCCCTTCATTGGCAACCCAACACGCACAAAACACTTTTGTGCCGGAGCCAATGTGCCTGCTGTCACAAAGGCCTATATCCATGCCCATATGATGCTATTTCGCATCATCATAGGCCTTCCAACTCACCGCAAAAGAAATCCCTTAAGGATCCTTCCTGGTGGAAGTTGGGGAGGAAGGAGGGAGCCTCAAAACTACGGGGGAGACGTGTCTCGTGCATGCTACTCAGTTTTGAGTCTACATGCACTACGCCCTTACCCCCCTTCATTGGCAACCCAACACGCACAAAACACTTTTGTGCCGGAGCCAATGTGCCTGCTGTCACAAAGGCCTATGTCCATGCCCATATGATGCTATTTCGCATCATCATAGGCCTTCCAACTCACCGCAAAAGAAATCCCTTAAGGATCCTTCCACGCGTCCCATCCCGGCAGACTGAGCCAGTCTTGGGCTGCGCGGATTAAAGGTAAACTGTTCCGCGGCATGGTGAGTTGGGTATACTCCTGAGCTGCTTGATCTATGTACAAGCTTGCAGTGGCGATGTGTTTCCATCGCCCCTTCTCCAAAAGTTCATCAAAAGTGGCGCCATTGACGTAGCACGCTGTTGCTGCCCCTCGACGGATGCTATAAGGCAGGAAATGGAACTGTTCCAGTCCCAGATGAGCCACAACCTGTTTCCACAAGTCGCGGAGCTTTCCTGCCGTTTCATCCACGAGGTAATCGTCAGGCCGACGATTGCGGCACAGCAGCTTGAGGCAGTGAATTCCCAGTTTTTCGGAAATCACCACCTTTTCCCAAAGCAAGTGATTGCGCTGCGAAGTCTTGGTGTCCTGGAGAAAGAGGACAGCTGAACCTCCCTGTTTTCCTGGAAGGATCACATCCCGCTTACGAAGCAGGAACATTTCTCCAGTTCGCAGCAGCCCGCAGTAGGCTACCACACAGAGGCGGCTCAGCCTACGCCATTGCCATTTGAGTAAAACCCCCGCAAAGGCGAGGAGGAGCGAAGGCGACATAGGAGTTGCCCTCAAGGGCTGCTCCAGCTTGTTCCACAAAGAAAGCAACTTCCACGCTCTCGAGATCTGATGCTTAATTTTTGCGTTGTGGAACTGGGCAGCAGCCACTGTGTAAGATGCGACCGTCTTTGGATCGCCATCTTCCCAAAGATGTTCTATGTAAGTGCAGAGGATCTGCTCCCACTGTGTAAGCCATTCGCGTGTCTTGGCCTACGGTGAGGGGAACGCGAAAACGCAAAAACGCGAAAACGGCGAAAACGGCGAAAACGGCGAAAACGGCGAAAACGCGAAAACGGCGAAAACGGCGAAAACGCGAAAACGGCGAAAACGCGAAAATGGCGAAAACCGCGAAAACGAAGAGACAAGCATTGGGGTTGTGACGCGGAATGTCTCAGGGCAACCAAACGCGAAAACGGCGAAAGCGCGAAAACGGTGAAAACAACGAAAACGCGAAAACAGCGAAACCGGCGAAAAGGCGAAAACGCGAAAACGCCGAAAACGTCAAAACATATTCTGGTCAGTCTTGTTTTTGATTGTTTTTATCCGTGTTTTTTTGCGCTCCGTTTGTCTCACATGTTTGGGAGGCTGAAATGCAAATTGCTGTTGTTCGCGGAGCCAACCACTCCGTCAATAATTTGCGCCATTAACAATTTTACAAGAGCACTTGTTAGTTGTCGAGTATGATCCATAATGACAGAGTGAATGAATTTTCGCGGGGAGCGGTGGCCTGCATCATGGCAGCTAACAATATTGGTGGGGTAATGTATTTCAGCCGTCAATGATTACGATGGCTGCTTACTTCCTTACAACCTGAGGATCCAAAGCAGCACATAGTTCATTATCGGGTAAACGCATGATTGTGTTACATTTTTTGGGTCAAACATTTCAACGTTACTGTAAGTTAATCCAACTCAAGATATTTGCAAATTTTCTTCTACCGTCATGTTCCTGCTGCACACGAAGAGAAATCAATAAATTGTTAAGCAATTAAACAAAAAATCAATTTCAAACATTGTTCAAATCATTTTTTGAAAATGAACAAATAAACCAAACAAATAAATCAGCAAAACCAATGGAAAAAATCAATCAAAAAACCAAAAACAAACATAAACACACGAAACACATAAATTCACAAAGAAAATAAAATTCAAAAAAGTGAATCAAAGAATGATAATCAGTAGAAAGTAAGAAGCAAACAAAACCTCAGAAACAAATAAACAATTAAGTAATCAAACAAATCAAAATATAGAAAACAGAAGAACGCATGAAAATACAATTGAAAAAATCAAAAAGTATGTATCGAAATTTAAAGAAATGAAAAAATAATGAAGAAAGAAAAAAGGTAATGCAGCAAAACAAATAGAAATCAAGAAAAAAGGATAAATACATATGGAAAAACCGAACAAAATAGAAAGAAGAAACATAAATAAATGAAAAAAATGAAAAATGATCTTTATCTATATATCATTTATTTTTAATGTAAATAGAACAATACATACCTGTATACATTTAGAAAAACTGCATATATAAAAATATATATATATATATATGGCCTCGGGGAAGCCAAACAAGCGTGGCAACAACTGGCAACCAGCGGCGGGGCTTGGCTCAATGAGGCCGAAGGAATTTGGATTTAGCGAATATTGACCGTAGGACTGTAAATTTTTCAGCGATATTCCTAGGTACTATACTGAATATGTGTTTGCTATGATAAGCGCACCCGACCCACGTGCAAATACATACATATATATTTTTTGGAAATTTATATACGCAAATATGCTTGGCGTTTGATCATACGTAAGCCATATCCTCACAAAGCATATCAATACTTTACAAAACAGATTCCTCATGATTCACGTACTTGACCAGCTCGCCAACACTCCAACACTGCAAGTGTGACATCATTGGACTGAGGCATGAATTCCAAGCTCACATCTTGAAAAGAGAAATCTGCAAAAAGAAAACTACTCCCGGGCAAAGTATGTCATCTGTCCGGACGGAGCTTTCAGATTCGAACAAATTCCCTGAGCTGTTTTGCTACGTAACATATCAATACTTGACAGATTCCTCATGATTCACGTAAATGGCGCAATCCGAACAAGTAAAAAGGTCAACATGCGGCCCCGTGAAACAGCAAAGCTCGAGGCTCGAGGGAGGCCGAACACTCGCTACAACTTGCAATGAAATAACCTGGTATCAGTAAGCTGACTGCAATCTGAATCGTGATGCTGATGCACGAGGGTCAGATAATGCTGGAAACAACAATAGTATAAAACAAAAAGCATTAATAGCAATGGCACCAACAATGAAACTGTGGATATTGATACAAACACTATGTATTGAGAATAGTTTGCAGGAAGTAGTAAATGGTAAGTAGAAGAAAGTAATGAGTAGCAAGTGGTAAGCAATAAGGAAGGAGCAGTAAGTAGTAGGTACTCAACGGAAAATAGATAAAAGAAAAACAGTACTGATAATGATCAAAACATGAGAAATCGTTTTACCAATGATAGCAATAACAGCCGTGGTAGCAAGTGTAAATGCAATGATCATGATACATTTCATGATCCTAATCATAAATAACAAGTCATAGCGCAAAGAAAGAGCAAGCTAGAAAAAATAATGAACGTGAAAAAATGAACATACAAAACAACAATAAAGATAATAGTGATACCGGTAATAGAAACGATACATCATCATCATACTAATGATAATAACAATAAATCTGATATGAAGATAAAGTAGTGATGATAATATTACTGAATGCTGGTAATATATAATCAAAGTTTCAACATAAACGCAACAAAAACAACAACGATACCAATTCCAACAGTAGCAATAATAACAATGATAGTAGTGATGCTAGTGAAAGCAACATTGATAATAGTCGTAGGAATGGGAACCATAAACGTACATGAAAACAATTTAAATAGCAACAATGTTGATCTTAATAAATTGATAAAATCACAATACTAATCATAACAATAAAAGCAACAACAATAATAGTGATAATGATAACAATAACAGTAATAATAAAAACAATAATAGTGATGATCATTGTTGCTGCTGTTGCAATAATATTACGAATTCTTTTTCAAACAATCAAAAATACTATAAATATTTTTGCTACTGATTGAAAAAGGGAAAACATCTGACAATAGTGGGAACAAAAATAGCAATAATTGCATCATAGTAGAAGAATCAATGGCAGTAGTATTTCAAATGTAAGAGCAGCAAGAGCTGCGGTACCAGCAGACGATGCTTCCACGTGAAACCACGGGCCCTGTATGGATGCATGGTTTTCCCGTTTTCTCGGCTTTCACGGCCTGCCGTTCCTCTCATTTTCAAAATTGTAGTACCAAAACGTAAAAACGGCAGAAACCGCGAAAAGCGAAAACGCGAAAACAACGAAAACGGCGAAAACGCGAAAACGGAGAAAACGCGAAAACGCGGAAACGGAGAAAACGAAAAAACGGCGAAAACGGAGAAAACGCGAAAACGGCGAAAACGCGAAAACGGAGAAAACGCGAAAACGCTGAAAGCGGAGAACACACGAAAACCAAAAACCATCAAAAAAAACACATTTGCGTGTTTTCTTGGTTTTCTCGTCTTCTCGGTTTTCTCGTTTTCTCGGTTTTCTCGTTTTCTCGTTTTCTCGGTTTTCTCGTTTGACTCGCGCTGGAGCACGTCGCTCGTTTGGCTTCCTTAGTCTGCTCCAGATCTGAGTGCTCGAGGAACTCCTGCACTCCTAAACGGGTGAAACTGGCCAGGTCCTTAAGAGCGGCCTCATAGCGAGCCAAAGTGGCTGGTGAAACCCGCTGCTGTTCCAACTTTCCAATCTTTGCTCTCTCTGCTTTGCGCGCTGCTTTGCTCTGGAGGTTCTGGATGCTACGCTTTGGGGCCATAGCGACGTGAGGGTTCGTCGGCCGGGTTCAAAGCCGACGCCACCCATGCCCATAATGGCAGCAAATCCAGAGCCAAGCACAGCGCATGCACCTTCCGAAGAATTCTGTTTACCCTTCGGGAGCTGCTGCGGCCGTTTGTAAGGACCGCTAAGCAGATTTGAGAGTCTGAAAGATGAAGGAACCGGCAGCTTTTGAAGGTAGCGGTACGGGCCCGCCACTCAAGGCTCCGCAAAATGGACCGGAGCTCGAGGATGTTTATATGCTCTGACCGCCGCCATCTGTAGGCTTGAGCGGTCTTCCACACCCAACGGCGTGGGTCAATGGAGCTCCTGGCGACCGCGTCCGGTCTGAAAATCAGGTTGAGGTCAAGTCGGACATCGCTCCCCCTGAATTCTGTGCGGCGCAAAAATTGATGGACCAGTCGTACAGCCAGGAGCTTTCCCTCACGCTGGTCAACTCCAGCATGGCTAACCCGTCGGAGCCCTTCCGCCCCCTGCTGTGCCTGCATTTCCTCGGCCCTGCTCTCTGAGTCGAGCTGAGCATCACTGGCTGCTTCTGACGGCCCAAGGCTCGAGCAAGTCAGCTCACCCATCTCTCGGTGCCAGGTTGCCACAATTTGGGCACTCCCCACCGGATCCACTCGAAGATGTGAGCTCCACAGCCAGAGGTCAATCAGGCAGGCAACAGTAACTGCATGGAAAGAATTCCCCACTGCAGCACATCGCTCTACCACTTGAGCCTCAGCCTCTTTCCCAATCTTAGCTGGATGCTTGGCCAGAGCAAGCGTGTAGCCTGCTGGGAATCCCATCAGGCGCTCCCTTTCATTGATGCTTGCCATGCGAGGCGGTTGGCCATCCCGCTTGAACAAGTACCCCTCCTGGTAGGTGTATGGCGGGTACTTCATCTTGTCATCTTGCCACCTCCTGATGGTCTCTTCGTCACATTTGTGCAAGCCTGCTGGGCTTGCGGGTGGCTTGCTTCTTGGTATGGCACGGGTGAACGTCGGCAGTCTTCAAAGGAGAACCTGCTGAAAGATTCGTGATCCTCCAGCTCCACATTGCACCAGAAGAGTCGGGGACGTCGCACCCTCGACAACCCGCTGGCGCAGCACTTCACTGGCCGCACTTGCAGTGTCTGTGACATTTGCTTGATGTCGGCACTGTCTGCTTCCACATTCTCCACCAAGCGCAGTGTCCGAACGTCAAGCTCCTGCGCTACCTCTTCAATCCATCCCAACACTTCGACCAGCTTGAAAAACAAGGCTGATCGCTCATCCTCCAGGTGCCTCCGATTGACGGAGAGCTTTGAGAGTTCTTGACATGGGGACCCCCCGGCTCCAATCACACCGGTCAATCCAGGGACCGACCTCATAACTTTCTCAATGTCACGTTTTGTGACTTTGGTCACATCAGACCAGAGATGGCACCCTGGCCATCTAGTGGTGTTGAGCCGACGGCAGTTGCTGCCCCGCTCTACCACTACCAGCCGAGCGACTTCCAGCCTTGCCATCTTCACTGCCTGGGAGAGCCCACCAATCCCTGCAAAGATGTCGAAAACCAACACCTTTTGCTTGGGATCAATGTTCACCTCAGGTGGTGCTTCTTCCTCGGCCTTCTCTTCCACCGAGTAGGCATCGCGCACTCCACGCGCAGTCAACTTTGTTCCATAAACCATCCCGCCTCCGTGCTCACTTGCATCCGAGGCAGTAACCACACCGTTCAAGGAGGCCCTCAGGTTCGTGAAGCGAAGCGGCTGACTGAAGCCAGCCAGCAACATCTCCTCTGCCTCTTTGAGACCAAGGTCCACCAGGGGACCCCCGTCTCCAACCAACTTCCAAACATAGTCGAAGATCGCAAAAACTGGCCTCCTGAACTGCATGGTGTGGACCTCCCGGCCCAGGAAGACTTGCAATGCCTTCCTCGGGATTTTCTCTTGTCTCATCAACCAGAGCGACGATGAGATCGAGTCCAGAGCTCTCTTTGTCGAACCTTTAAGAACTCCTCGCTCCCCATCGATGATCGCCCCAAGGCCTGGCGAACCACTCCTTTCTCCAAGTTCACCGGTATGCCCCAGTGCTGGTACGCCTTTCGAAGACGATCCTGTTCAGCGGAGGGTTTGCCCTCCATCTCCTTGGCGATCCTTTCACTCATCACCTCCAGGAGGTTGGCGTCGTCCAAGTAGAGCGACCACAAGTTGTCCTCTGATTCCAAGTCAGGGAACACACTGTCCCTCCCCCGGTCACTGGAGGTCGAAGTGCGAGCCTCCTATGAGCATGCTGTAACACGCCCACAGCGGATGCCCAGCCCATCGGAAGGACGCGGGCTCCTACCCATGTCTCTCCAGCTTTCTCTTCCCCTAGGCATGTCCAAGGCACCTTCTCTCGGAACACCATCATCTCGGACCATCCAGGGGGCAATGAGAAGAGGTAGAAAGCTGAGCAGAGGTCATCCGCCGATATCCGACGGACCTTCCCAGCAGGGAGGACCACATGCTGCACCGAAGGGGCGCCTGCAAGTGACCTCACATCGCCCTCTAGAACTCGTGTCGCAGAGTTCAGGCTTCTGAAGTCCATGATGAACCTCAGAATGGGGCGATCGTCCTCCAAAAACTTCCGGACTTCACCACACCAAAAGCCCCGTTCAAGATGGGTTTTCCTCCAACCTTCGCCGGCTCCTTGACGGCTTCCACGCTTGTAGAGCTCACCCACAATGAGCTCCCATTCCTTCTTCGAGGCGTGAACACGGGGCTGCGGCATGTCTTCAGGGAGTTCCTCTTCCTCCAGCAAATTGCTGCGTGGATCAAGGAGGCGATTCCTCAACTCCCCATCACAGAGGTCGATGAGACGCACTGATGCCCCATACCCCGGCGGGGGCAACCCCCGAAGCACCTGCCCCAGGGTCAACGCCTGCGCCTTTTCGATGACCTCCCCATGATAGGAGATCCGAACATCTCCCAGACGTGTCCCCCACGTCGACATGCTCGGGGCCTTTGGGACCTTGTCCTTGGACTCACTCACATCGTCCACAAAGTCCTTCACGGCTTGCCACAGCCGATCCAAC
Source organism: Symbiodinium kawagutii (assembly GCA_009767595.1). NCBI lineage: Eukaryota > Dinophyceae > Suessiales > Symbiodiniaceae > Symbiodinium > Symbiodinium kawagutii. The sequence goes on from VSDK01009837.1 coordinate 452,364, forward strand.
GCTGCAGCTTGTGCCTTGGTGGTTTCGCCACGATGGACGTCTCCACCCTTTCCTCCACCAGTCCAAAGGGTGTTGATGAGAGTCACAACGAGCCCATGCCAAATAAGCAACCCGGCTCTTCTCATCACCCTTCCTGACTTCTCCTTCGCAGCTTTCTTGGCGCCACTGCTTCCGGCCAACCTCTTGTACTCACCCTCTTCTTTGAGCTTCATCAACTCATCCTTGGAATCACTCCAAAGTGGCAGGGGGAGGAGACTCCGTTGCCTTCGTTCCCTTGAGCCACTGCTTGACTCCGGCATCAGCATCTTCAGTAGATAGTTTCCAAGGGTTCCTCCACCCCGAAGGGTAATGAGGGCCAAGAGGGCACCGCACTGGGCGATGCTAAGTTCACCTAGATCCTCCTCCTTGAGCCAAGACCTCAGGATCTCAAAAGCCTCCTCCCCACCAGGGGCAACCAGGCTCGAGTTCACTGATCCTTGTCCGGAGCTGAAGGTCGAGGCGTGGGACTCCTCTCCCTCGCTGACCTCGCAGCTGTCTCCTGTTGCGGTCTCGGATTCGCCGCCTTCCATGCCTGGGCTCTCTTCCAGTTCTTCTCGTCCCGTCTTCGCTCGAACTGACCGGTCCTCTTTCCCCTCAGTGGCTTCACGGGGGGCCGTGGCTCGGCCTTCCCGCCGCCGAGTCCCTATTTGCTCTGCCCCCGGCCTCGCCCCACCATGTCTCGCAGCTTCATGGTGTTCAGCTCTTGCTTTGCCGCCGGCCGTCCCCAACGTCACCAGCTCTCGGTGGTTTCTCACGCCGACGCTGTTGGGGGTATGCTGCGTGAGCACGATCTGATTGATGTATGACATCATCTTCAGATGTGCCCAGCTGCCCTCGATCTCGCCTTCTTCCGAGCGACCTGCCAAGTAGCGGCTCATCTCTTTCATGGCCCCTTTGAGGAGCTGTCCCGGGTGCTTTCGACTGAGCCGCCATAGTTCCTCCCCTCCCCGGGACGGGGGCATGCGAAAACTCTTCGACGACTCAGATCCCTTTGAACCTCCACTTTCACTTCGGGACTCAACCGAAGATGCTGAGGAAGCTGCTCTCTTCCTTCTTCCCCGGCGTCCTCTGCTGCGGCTCCTGCTCCGCTTCTTCTTCTTCTTCGCTGCTTGTTTCCTCTCGAGCAGCTCTTTCCTCCTCTCCGCAGCTCTCTTCTCCAAGATCTCTCCAACTGAACCTCTTGGTTTGAGGATCACCGGGGGGATCTCCTTCGGCTTCGCAGCTCCTCCATCACCTTCCTTCCCACCTGTCACAGCAGCAGCAGCTGCCTCATCCAACCCCGTTCCACAAGGGGCTCCACTCACAGGACCAGGTGGGGCAACAGGTTCGGGCACTCGAGGGCTGAAGCCATTCACAAAGTCCTCGATCAACTTCATGCCCAGGCCTTTGGCGTAGCCGCTATTCACCAGGGTGTAGGGGCTGACCAACCTCCACTCCTGCAGATGCACCACCTCCCTCCTGTCACCACGGGGCAACTTGGAGGGGCATTGGCGCCTGGTCTTCTTGCACAAGTGGTAAGCACACTTGTCACTCTGCAAGGAGCGGGTAGCATAGTACTCGTAGTACTCGTCGCTCGCCACTTGGTGTTCGGCTCGAAGAAAGCCTGACCCCAAGTTGATCCAGTCGACCAACTTGATGACCACAAGTCCTTGGCTGCGTCCTCGATTGTCATACCCCTTGTACTCCACGTGAGCTCCACGGCTCATGACACCAGCTGCGTGATGCCAAACATCATCCTTGAAGGTGGCACCATCGACCCAAAGCTGGTCGTAGTTGCTCAAGCCCCCAGAAAGGGCCGTGTCCCAGTCGGCATTGGCGCCACCCTTTCCGAGCAGCCGTTGTCTAAGATCCTCCAACGTGGGGCCTGACATGGCCCCAGCTCCTCAAGGAGCTGGCGGAATAGGGATCAACCCCACCTGCGCCCAGGCCCACACGTCAGGCAAGAACCCGAATTTCCCCCTTTTGGTTTTCCAACTGAAACCGCCAGGTCACCCCTACGGAGGGGCCAACCTGGCAGCCTCTAGCGAAACCACCCCAGCCCCACTAGGGAGCCCAAGGTGAAGCTAAGAGGCACCCCAACCAAGACGGCTGCCTAGTTCACAAGGAACCCAGGCAGCCACCCATTTTGGCTGAGAGCCTCAAAACTACGGGGGAGACGTGTCTCGTGCATGCTACTCAGTTTTGAGTCTACATCTCTCTCTCTCCATCGCTATCGGATCCACTCCGCCTGTATATATATATATATATATATATATACAGTATATGGAAGTATGTGTGTAGGGATATACATATGATCCACTGGTGTAAGTGCACCCCAGGGCCTGCATGCACACGTTTGGATTTGGCTGGGCATGGTGTCACGGTTTCCTATGGTTTCCTTGCTCCCCAAGATGACTTCCCAGATGTCAAGCCTGGGGCGGTGAACATGGGCGGTGCGCTGTAACCAGACCTGGGCAGTGCAGGTGGTGGAAAATTGCAATGGCCCATGCCTGGCCAAAAGAACCTCTGACCCAAGGAGGTTGATGCGGGCTTAAACATGATCAAAATATTACTGATTTAAAAAAAACTTGTTTGTAACCATGATCAATAACTGATATTCAAAAAAACTTGTTTGTAACCATGATCAATAACTGATTTTAAAACTTGTTTGTAACCATGATCAATAACTGATAGTAAATCATTGTTTGTCTGAAATGAATCAAACCATAATTATCATTGTAAGACAAATCATGCTCATTGTCAGCTGCCACCGACAACCTGGGTCGCTGTGCCTGAACCGTCGTACACGGGGGTCCCTTTGCGGTGTCATACCCTGACACTGGCTGACCATTGGGGCTTTTCATGCCGCATCAGTTGGGCTTTGATTGGATCGACCGCTTCAGACAAGCTATGTCTAGATAGATCGTGCCCCCCGAAATAACAGCCGGGTCGTGTAGCAATATCGCAGAAACACCAGCTAAGCTGAGGGCTGTATAGTTCGCCAATTGTTGATTACATCTTCTTCCGCATGTCAGGGGTGCTTGTACATGGTGTATATATATATATATATATGTGCTGTCTACTTGATGTTGATTGCATACGAGCGTCAGAATACTTGGTCAGCTAGACCCTGTTTTAGAATCGTTGGTCGAACCATGCTAACCACTAAGGACCATCTATTGTCCATCGCTATCAATCTCCGGCTGGTGAATTAATAATCATTGTAAAACCAACACCGTAGTTGGCCAATCCTCCCCCATGTTGGAACCCTTATTGTATATTCGCTGTGCTGGTCAGAATCATCATGGAACCCTTATTTGAACGTTATCCATATGCATAATTCGTCGCATCAACACGTCACTGTGTATATTTGATTCGCTATTGTGTCATCCGCCAAGCTCTTGGTGTAACCGTTTATCAACTACAACGACCTTTGATTAAGCCCATCACAATTGACGTAGCTACCACCACTTTTGACTGGTTTGCGTTTTCAACCCCTCTGGCAAATATTAGTCCATCAACTAGCCATCCCAAATATTAATATTGGGAATGAGACATGTCAAACAAACCACATAGGGATCTGTTTAGCCATTAATTGTTGATTATTACCTGCTATTACCCGCTAGAATCCTCTATGAAATATGTGAATCAACCCACCAACCAGTTAAGCTACCTATAGTTAGCCATGGGCACGTTGCCAGGATTCCCCGCGCTGGCATTTGACTTCTGTCTTGGCAACCTTTTTGCGGCGAGCCGGTGCCCAAATGAAGATCGGCAAGGCTATCTCTGGGATGGCCATGGGCATCATAGATACATGACTTGATGACACAAAATCTGGGGCTGTTGCATCGAAGTCATCATGCTACATCGTCAATCTCTCAAGGTGAAGGAATGAACAATGGATCCAGTTGTAGATCCATTTTCCAGCCAGCTGTGTTAGAGTGCGGGAGTGGAAGTCAACTAACGCATGCAGCTGATGCCTCGTGTGATATTCCAATCGGATCCAATCAGTCTGCTTTCTCGACTGCGGCTGCAATCATGCTTGAAATTTGGAGTGGCTCTATGAATTCATTTAACAGTCAAATGAATGGATCATCTGCCTGCCCCCCAAACAAGGATGACAAGAATATATAGCAAGAAAGCCTAATGAACGAAGAAAACGTTGAGAAATTCAGCATTTGAGAATAGATGAGCGGCCTATGGGAGAAAGAGAAAAATGCTCTGACAGTCAGGCAACAAGCCATCCCACAAATAAGTAGTCACCGCTGTGAAATGGTAACCATCCACATCTGGTTGCCTATCAGTCTGTACCGTGATAGGCAGACCAATGAGCAATTATACTCGGTTTGTCACAAGAATTCACACACTTTGCGGATTAAGCATGGCATATGGAATGTGGCCTTGAGATTTGTGCTCAACAGCCCCAAAAACAACAAACTAGTCGCTGTTGGGATGTTTATCTGTCGATCTTTGGTCCCTACCCCCTGACCATACTTTCTCTCTCTCGCTGGGCTTGGCGGTCCCGCCGTCTCACAGAGACGCCCGGTTGGCGCGCAGGCTACTTGACGCAAGGTGAAAACAATGCAGCTGGGAAAAACAAATTCCTTGGCTGGATGGAAGCCGTAGCAAAATATTTCTGTACATGATGCACTGGGAAATTCAAAAGGCGTCACGCCGTTCAGCTATCCACAATCCAAAGCAAAACCATATGCATTGCAATGAAAACGGCTGGTCTGGCTCAACCGAACTAAGTCAGTCACGGCCACAAACCATTGTTCTGCACGGTCAGGGGCAGCTTCCTCAAGGCCGTCCACGTTCGGAGCGCTATGGGCAGTCAATTGGATGGATAGTTGTTCTACTTCAAGGTGGGCGATGTGGTCTTCTTGCTCTCGTAGTTTGGCTGTAAGGGCTCCCACCTCCTGTTGTAGTTTGGCATTTCGTGACTCCAAGGCGGCGAGCATGTCATTGTGCTCCCGCGCTTGACGATCCATTGTCGCTTTGATCTCTGCTCGGAACTCTGACACATGTCTGTTCATCATCTCTAAATTCTTTGCACCGGCTTCGGCGAGAAGAGTTGCAACGGCCGCTTGGTCAACAGAGTCGCCGTCAGTTTGGCAAGAGGAATGGCAAACCGGAGCTCCAAGTTGCAAAGAGCTTTCCAAATTCAGGACTCTGCGTCTTTTCGCCTCTGGTTCCACAACCTGCATAGCATCTGCCATGTGGGTCAGCAGGTGATGCAAAGACTGTTGGAGGTGATCGGTGACTGTCTTGGGCGACGCCATCCGTCTGGAGAGCCGCACTGCATACCCAATGAAGGCTACAAGTTTCACCGAGGGTCGCGACATGGCAAGGAAAAACGCAAACAAGGCTGCCCGCTAGGGCCTCGTAACCAAAATGGCCTCTCTGACCATACTTGTGGCGCCATGAATCTCAAGCCCATCATCTTTCGAGTGGCGGATGCAGCGAGGCGTTTTTCCGAGTGGCTTCCCGTTTGGAAGTCAAAGCTCCGACTTGTCGAAAGTTGCCGCAGGTAGCCCATGAGAACAAAAATGTCAAAGAAGAGATGTCCAGAGAGAGAAAGAGAGAGAGAGAGACGCACGTGCAAGACAGATAGGAATGGCCCGAGAGTTGCTTTGTATTTTCAACAGTCTTGTGCTCAATGATGGAGAGGCAGGCTTGGTAGAGCGGCTGGTGCAGAGACCAGTAGCGCTTTCGCGCTGCGCAGAAAAAGCACGCCGCAGCGGCGCGAAGCACATTTGCAAGTCAATATCGCAAAAAAAGAACTGAGGAGCCCGAGGCGCTTTTGGAAGGTAAGATGTCGAAAAGGTGCATGCAGCTGGGGCTCGCGGTACTATTTATGCTCCAACAAACATGGGTATATATAGAGATCAACAAAGTTAGATAGGGATAGATAGAGATAGAACTAGATAGGGAAAGCGAGGTAGAGATAGAGACAGGCAGACAGAGAGACAGACAGAGAGAGACAGACAGACAAAGACAAACAGAGACTTGAATTCCAGGGAAGATCCATGGTAGTATCATCCAGCATCATCAAACTATCATCATTCATAATCAGCATCTGGTTGCTACCATCATCCACCAACATCACCAGCTACCATCCAACACCCCAAGATTTACAGTAGCTGCTGGTCGCCGGCACCAAAGGATCTGCTGGTGCTTGGACTATCCCAGGGTGACGAGCTGGATTACCCCATATCACTCGATGTAGTTGGCTTACATCCCTATTTTGCTGGATATGTTGACCATGACTAACCATATCAAGTATTATATTGAACCATTTTGGAACTACTACTACTACTACTACTACTACTACTACTACTACTACTACTCCTACTACTACTACTACTACTACTCCTACTACTACTACTACTACTACTCCTACTACTACTACTACTACTACTCCTACTACTACTACTACTACTACTCCTACTACTACTACTACTACTACTTGACCGCCATTAGTGCTATTACTAACCATTATTACCCATAAACTCCCCCTGCCCGTTTCATATTCATATTCATTCCTTGTCATTGTTTCATCCTTCCGGCACTGCTCCAGTCCCCATTGAGCCATGTCAAAACATAAGGATTGACAGCCTCCGGCTGCTTTCAGCCATCTCAATCAACAAGCTAGTCATGGAAGCTTGACTCAAGGGTTCATGTATAGGGCATAACTGGGCATAACCTTGGTTAGGGCCAGGGTCACGATGTCCACCAACAATGAGCTGCTTATGATCACCAACTAAAATGTGTAAAACAAATGCAAACGAGCATGGACCAGGAAGTACCTCACAATCTTTCCCAAGCAAAGCAAATTGGACGTTGCGCAGATCATTTTCGTCCAGGTACTCTGGAAAATTGGAGAGACCGTAGACAATGGGAGACCCGGGCCCCACATCCAGAAAGTAAGGTTCTTAACAGGGGTAAATGGCTAGTCCATGGTCAGCAACGATGATTAACAAGGGCCAACCATGGTTGAAACGGTGATATCTAATAATGATAATAAATTGATACCTGTATGATATTGTATGATATTGTCTTTCTCACTTGGAAGCTTCACCAAACCAATTCCAGGATACCTGCCAGTCCAAAAAGCACGACGCCTTTTCCCTCAACCACCGGCATGATTGCCCAGCTACAACTGCCAAATCCAGTGTCAAAAGGCAGATTCAATCAGACCGTGGCTACCTCCATTCGGTGAGCTACTTCCATTCCTTCCTCATCTTCCTCCCACTGCACCAAAACTATCCTGCAAACACTGAAGGGCAAGATGCCCCAAGCCAGGTCGCATGTCATCAAAGTTTGCAAGCTGTTCGGCAAGGTGACCCCATTCAGGCTCTGGTTGAAACTTTGGCCGAATGTCAAAGTTCGCAAATTGCTCGGCAAGGTGACCCGATCCAGGCTCTGGTTGAAATTATCGCCAAATGTCAAAGTTTGCAAGTTGTTCGGCAAGGTGACCACATCCAGGCTCTGGTTGAAATCATGGCCAAATGTCAAAGTTTGCAAGTTGTTCGGCAAGGTGACCCGATCCAAGCTCGGGTTGAAATCAGCACCAAAGGTCAAAGTTCGCAAGCTGTTCGGTAAGGTGACCCCGTCCAGGCTCTGGTTGAAACGATGGCCAAATGTCAAAGTTTGCAGGTTGGTCGGCAAGGTGACCCCATCCAGGCTCTGGTTGAAACAATGGCCAAATGTCAAAGTTCGCAAGCTGTTCGGTAAGGTGACCCCGTCCAGGCTCTGGTTGAAACGATGGCCAAATGTCAAAGTTTGCAGGTTGGTCGGCAAGGTGACCCCATCCAGGCTCTGGTTGAAATCACGGCCAAATGTCAAAGTTTGCAAGCTGTTCGGTAAGTTGACCCCATCCAGGCTCTGGTCGAAAAGAACGCCGAGTGTCAAAGTTTGCAAGTTGTTCGGCAAGGTGACCCGATCCAAGCTCGGTTTGAAATCAGCACCAAAGGTCAAAGTTTGCAGATTGGTCGGCAAGGTGACCCCATCCAAGCTCGGGTTGAAATCAGCACCAAAGGTCAAAGTTCGCAAGCTGTTCGGTAAGTTGACCCCAGCCAGGCTCTGGTCGAAACGATGGCCAAATGTCAAAGTCTCCAGATTGGTCGGTAAGGTGAACCCATCCAGGCTCTGGTCGAAACGATGGCCAAATGTCAAAGTCTCCAGATTGGTCGGTAAGGTGAACCCATCCAGGCTCTGGTTGAAACAATGGCCAAATGTCAAAGTCTGCAAACTGTTCGGCAAGGTGACCCCATGGCCAAATGTCAAAGTCTCCAGATTGGTCGGTAAGGTGAACCCATCCAGGCTCTGGTCGAAACGATGGCCAAATGTCAAAGTCTCCAGATTGGTCGGTAAGGTGAACCCATCCAGGCTCTGGTTGAAACAATGGCCAAATGTCAAAGTTCGCAAGCTGTTCGGTAAGTTGACCCGAGCCAGGCTCTGGTTGAAACGATGGCCAAATGTCAAAGTTTGCAGGTTGGTCGGCAAGGTGACCCCATCCAGGCCCTGGTTGAAATCACAGCCAAATGTCAAAGTTTGCAAGCTGTTCGGTAAGTTGACCCCAGCCAGGCTCTGGTCGAAACGATGGCCAAATGTCAAAGTCTCCAGATTGGTCGGGAAGGTGAACCCATCCAGGCTCTGGTTTAAACAATGGCCAAATGTCAAAGTTCGCAAGCTGTTCGGTAAGTTGACCCCAGCCAGGCTCTGGTCGAAACGATGGCCAAATGTCAAAGTCTCCAGATTGGTCGGGAAGGTGAACCCATCCAGGCTCTGGTTTAAACAATGGCCAAATGTCAAAGTTCGCAAGCTGTTCGGTAAGTTGACCCCAGCCAGGCTCTGGTCGAAACGATGGCCAAATGTCAAAGTCTCCAGATTGGTCGGTAAGGTGACCCCATCCAGGCTCTGGTTGAAACAATGGCCAAATGTCAAAGTTTGCAAACTGTTCGGCAAGGTGACCCCATCCAGGCTCTGGTTGAAATCATCGCCAAGGATCAAGGTTCCAAGGCTGTCTGGAAGATGGAAAAGGCAACTCATGGAAGATGTACCAGCTAGATGAGTTAACCCGTGCAAGGCAGTCTCTTCCTCTGAGACTGCAAACCCTGAGACAAACCTGCATGCAGCGAGCAGATCAGTGGGAACATAAGTGCACGACAAAGTTGCAGCCTCACCAGTGATGCCTTGCTCTTGTAGCGTTTGGTGCAGAATGATGGGTGCGTCAAGGTGGTGGAGAGTGAGCTTTGCACCTTTCCTTGCCACAAGTTTCCGTGAAACTATCTGAACCACTTCGCTTCCTAATGTGGAAGGGCAAAGGCTCATACTGCATCCTTCACCATTCAAACAGAACACATGAACTTCAATCAGCTGGGGCCCGCTGTCACCAGATGGCTTCACATAGCCATCGTTGTTACGTGCCATGTCCAACGAAGTTCGCCGCTGGGAAGATGAGCACCACGGCTACGTTTGCCACGATGGATGGTTCACCATATGGCTCTGGGTCAATATTAATCAACCAATCTCACGAGGAAAATAACCAACAATAATAATCAGGAAAACAACCTGGTTACTGATGGGAACCAGGGGTACTGGGTTTTGACCCACTGCCATATGGCAATGGTTGATGAAAATGTTTCAGAATCATTGGAATGACAAGCAACATATGACTGGTGATGGCTGAAAATGGGATCAGCATAGAAAATGACATCCAATAAGAGGGATTACGATAATTGATATAATTCATTTACCTTTCCTGAGCATCTCAACTATTACGAATCATTGATATGGACCCATTCTTGGAATTACAACCATCATTACACCGGCAGAGACAGACAAACAGATAGATGGGTAGATGGGTACATGCTTAGATGACTCAATAGTTAGCTAGTCAGTCAGAAAGAGAGGTGTAGAGATAGATATTTAGATTGATTGATTGATGGATAGATAGATTAAAAAGATCGATAGATGGATGGTTGGATAGATGGATGGATAGATAAGAAAAGACAATACTGTAATAGATAAAAATGGAAAAATATTAGATGAGATTTGATAAGATTAGATGAGATTAGACAAGGTTAGCTAAGATTAGCAAAGATTAGATAAGATTCGAAAAGATACAACTAGACTAGATAAAACTGGAAAAATTATGAAAAAATTAGACAATATTGGATTAGATTTTAGATACTGTAAGATTAGATCAGGTGAGATCAGATTGGAAAAAATAAGATTAGATAAGTTTGGATTAGATTTTCTTTTCCTGCTCATGGGAGCGAGCAGTAAAAGCCTCCTCATTGGATTAGATAAGATCAGAGCAGATTAGATCAGATTGGAAGAGATTAGATAAGATTAGATTAGATCAGATCAAATTGGAAAAGATTAGACAAGATTAGATAAGTTTGGATTAGATTGGATTAGGTAAGATTAGATCAGATTCGATCAGATTGGAAAAGAGTAGATAAGATTAGTTTAGTTTAGATAGATGATTGATAGATTGATAGATCCATTGATAAATTATTTATTGACAGATTGACAGATTGATAGATTGATAGATTGATAGATTGATGGACGTCTAGCTAGACAGACTGATGGCTAGCCAGCTAGCTCACCAGCTGAGGTAATTGGATAGTTCGGCACACGGGTAACTAGGCAGACAGATAGACAGACAAATAGTTGGATAGACAGTTTGGACCGATAGACCCACGAAAGGTAGATTGACAATTGGACAGATACATGGATAGGTCGGCAGATCGATAGACAGAGTCCAGCCGCATGTCGCTCTTTCAGTGGGTCACTCTGTCATCCATGCATCCCAGCCAGCCTCCCTCTCGTATCGGCTTCCTATTCTCGAAGCTTCCGCCATTGCCGCGTGCGGTGCTACTGGTTACTTGAGACTACGTGACAGGTTCTGATCAATCTTTAAGATGTGCTGAAACTGCTGAAGGCGTCTTTGCAAACAGAAGATCCATGGCATGCAAGGCGTCTCCCTGCCGAAGAGGTCTGGGTCTCCCTCGCCTCCCAAGGGACTTCCTGTACCTTGATCAGGCGATACGGTGGCGCGATCGACATACAGTTCAGGTGAAACTCCCCCCAAGATACAACTTCACCAGGGTTCTGGTTCATGGTGCCTGCATCCAAATTCGACGACCATGGTGGGATGGATTGAAGATCGATTGGAACAAGTTCCCAGTAGTTCTTGATTGTTGTCCATGATGTAGTGTAGATTAATGATTGAACATGATTCACCAGATTAATCATCGTGAACAAGTGTTCATCATGACTGGCGTTGGCTGCTGGGTTTGTTCAAGACACATGTGCCACAAATCAACAGGCAGAGGATCCTTTGGGCACATCATTTGTGCAAATGTTAGCCTAAACTCTCCGGAGTTTGCGCAGGAATCAGGGGCTAGGGCTGCCGGTGTGCTACTCCCAAGCTACCTGAACCTGGTTGTCCCCCCACAACTGCAAGTCATAGAAGATTGTTGCGGCTCCTTGACCATTCACAGGTGCCTACTGGCTTTCAATACTCGTTGAATCACTCTCTCAGCATGGATTCACCACAAGAGGTCTAAAAGAACCACAGGGTGCCTCACGTCATTGCCATTGCTAACCATCTAAACCACCGCACCCCAGACCTAGGTGGCTGCCGCTGCCGTTCGGGCACTGGTCGGAGCTGCTTGGAAATCAGCATCGAAAGAAGTGAAGTCGCCAGCAAAGTCTTGACCTCTGCAGGGTCAGCGGCTGGGAAGGGGACTGCAGCTGCAGCAAGCTCCGAAACAGTCGTGCCGTGGCTGATGGACCAACCCAGGCTGTTTCACGGTTGCGTGGAACGAACGGAAGATGGACTTTTTGCTGCTTCAGATTCATGTAGTTCATGAAATTTGGGCCTCAAGGTGCCTTCGCCATGCTTCGATGAGTGATAAGCATCATCTTCATGTCTGCCATATTGGTGACCTTGCTACTCCCGACAAATTTGCTGTTGCAAACCACGTGACACAAATGTGGCCAAGTGAGTTGGTTTCCCTTTATGTCAAATTTGTGTCAATTGCTTTATGGCGACAACTACTCCAGAAACAAATTTGGTTTTGCTAAATAGGAAGTTTTCCTTCATAGTCAATTTCCAAGGGGAAACCTCTTATTTCCCTTGTTTATGCTAGCTGCCGGCCTGCCCAAATCGAAATCTACATTCGACTTCTCAAATCTCGGGGTGTGTCCCAGCAAAGCCCGCTGCTTCCAAACAAAAAACAGAACCCCATCTCAACCAGAGGGTACTAGCTAGTAAGTAGAAGCAAGTGGTAGTAACCTTAGAAACCAATCATACTAGCCCTTAGTACTAACCAATCGCAAGGAGACCCAGAAAAAACAAAGAAAGACGCCCACTTACAACACCTCACAGCTCCGGCTGTGAATCTCTCAGTGGTCGTGGTTGTCGCATCAATGAGGCTCTGAACCAACCGGTGAGATGGCACAATCGCCGTTGAGAAGTTGTGGTTCATATGCCGAGTTTACTTCACCTGGGATGCGACAGCCGGATGTATCATTTTCCGGTGGGAATTCCAACATGGAGGACCCAACTTCCCTGCCAGGGAGCTGGGTTGCGAAGGACTTGCTGCTGATCCGTCCATAAAATCCTTGGCAGGTTGCATTGAAAATGAGCGGCTGGTGAGCAGAGACTGGGGATCCGTGGTCTGAAACACCACTTAGACCGTTAGTAATTCACCTGGCGTAGAACCATTTTTGCGAACCCTGCTTCCGACATCGAGGGGAACCCTTGGTATGCGACCTTGATCGAAACTACTTGACATATGTGTCTTTCCACACGTTTCCTAAAAATGGAGGTGCCCCGAAACCATCTGATATTTCTCTCAAAAAATCGGAAAAAAGTATGACTTGAGCATGCTTTACAGGTACCATGCATGGATGGATCACCTATCTCGCACTGAGGCAGTACCTAACTTGTACCTGAAAAGTCCAACCACCAAACTGGGGCCTGGCCACTGGGCAACTGCACTGCCGCTACTCACGGATTGGCTGCTGTCATGCCAATGAGTTACACCAGTTACACGCGAATCGCTAGTGTCATCACATTATTTACCTGATGATCGTACGCCATTTATTGCGGCTCATTCTTGACAACATCAAAAAATACTACAACCGCTGGTTGACAATCAACCATCAATTGCGCACTATGATGAGGAAACATGAGTAGCCAATCCATTTGTTGGCTAGCCATCAATGAACCGTCGATTACACACTACTCATCGTCCTTGTCCATTCGTCAGCCATGAGTAATTATCTCTACATTTCTATTCTTGTTGCTTGTCATGCTCAAACAAGAAGTTGGTCACATACGACTAACCACTAGAAAGCCATCATTCACCATCAGTTGCCATGACTCACATATCTAGCATCATTAGAATAGCAGTGAGCAAGCATCATGAGCCATACACAACCATCAAACAACCATCAATCATCATATGTCCATCATCTAGGAATCTCGCAACCATCGCATTTCCTCACCATCATCTACCCTCTTCTCGAGGGAAACTCACCGCGAAGCTCAAAATCACCCTTTTGTTGGTCGGCAAACCAGCTTTTTTGGGGAGATGGATTTCCAACGCAACCAGGTTCGTTGACCGTAATCATGGACATCGTCCATGTCATGTCCATCCATGTCATGTCCATTGATGTCATGTCCATCCTCTAAGAGATCACCTCTAACAGATCATCATCTGACATCGCCTCCGAGGTTCCATGAGATTTCCGGGCGCCGCGGCTGGCGCGCTGCCTTGAAAACCTGGACAGCTAGGAGCTGGCAGAGCACCGACCCCCTGTTGTAAACTCAAGTTTAAAGCCCTGAAACGAACTAGGGGGGTCATCACTACTGATGGATGGCGAATTCATGGAGAATGGAGAATCATTTGAGTGACTGATGACTCATTGATCCTACTTAATAATATGTATATAATATGTCAATAATGGCAAAAACATGCAAAAACATATTGCCACTTGTGGTTGTTTACAATGGCCAGTGGCCAGCTACATGACTGGCAGATGTCACGGGATTGGCGCGGAAATCCGCTAGAAACCTGGTTTTTACTATTTGGCAGGGGCAATGCAGAACATGCTCAACCCTCCTGGGCACTCAACAGATCATGTGTATCCCCAACCTCGGATGACTGGAGAAACTGCCGACTCTTGGACACGCATCTGACGGTTCACCTTCCAAAGGTGCCGAAAACCCTCAAGCAATTTTGTCTTTTTGCCGGGGCGTCCAACGGCTTGCCCTCCACCAATTGGAGAAGACAACTTAGCAAACAATCGATTTCCGCTACGGTAATGGCCATAATCCCCATGACTCCGACTATACAACAGCTTCATGACAGATAGCCAAGCAGTGCCAGCCGCAGCCAAGCGAGCAACAGTTCTGCAGAGCTTGCGTTCCCCGCACCAACACAAGTCTTCACGCAGCTTCCGCAGCTCAACAAACGACGCAACCACGCACATCCCGGAACACTAGGGGCTTACTACTCAAAGCCAATTCCCATCATATCCCATCACCACGATCAACAACCATCAACAAACATTAACAACATCCATCATGAATCCTTGTTGCAGCTCCCCTGGCATCCGCTTCTCCCCGGCTTCTGCCCTGTAACACGGTGCCGTCGGAGAAGAGCGAGGCGGGGCCGACGATGTGGCGGGTGAGCAGAAATCCGCCCAGCCATCATCTGCCTGGCGGCTGGCGCCATTTTGATATCACGTCACTTGGGGAAGAAACATAACACCAACCAGTGAATGATTGATAACGGTTGACAACGGTTATTAATGGTTATTGATGTTCTACATCGTCCTACTACATGTGAGGTCATGTGATTGATCCTGTGAGTGCGTTGATCTATAGAAGCTCTACCCCTTGGAACCCATGGCTTGCTGTGGTGGGCGCTTGGCCACGTCCCCACCATGGCCCTCAGCTGCTTCAGAGATGTGCCCCGTTCAACTAGCGAGCCGGCCAAGTGGCACCTTGTTGAAAATGTTGGAGCAACGATTAGCCACGAACTGAGGAGTGCAGTAAACCATCATAAGCCGTCACTTGCCACCATCAACAATTAGTATAACGGTATAACTATCAACAGTTAATATATCCCCTTTCATCAAGTACTCTTAAGCATTACTAACATATATTCTTTCACATATTGGAGCCCATTGCCTGCAATGTAATATCCACAAATAATCAACCATGATCAAGTATGTAGTCGATCATGATTGGGCAATCTAAACCATCACTTAATTATTGGTGCCCGTCAGCAACTATTGGGTGACAGCCGAAAGTAACCATAATTTACAACCATAAATATCAAAAAAAGTGTAACCATGAAGCCATGAAGCACTACGTATTGACAAATGATATGAAGTCCTCATATTAACCATGCCCTTCACAATATTCAAATGAAATCATATCATCGGTTAGCTATCACCAATCCGAATTGCTACACCGCTGCGCCTGCGCCGCTGCCACGGGTGAGGGCGATGTCCTGCCCAGCTTTTGCCACGAAAAAGTGGGTGCTTGGATGAGGGCATCGTCCGCTGTTGACCCTGAAGCTATCTATAGTCTATAGCTATGATCACGGCACCATGACTTACTATTGGAGCCAAGCTGGTCATTGGCACAGGTGTTGGCTAATGACGTAGATAATGGGTCGATGATGGTTAGTGTTGGTTCAAGATCCTTATATATTTCTATGTTTTTTCGTGGTTTGTAGTGATGCATACTGGACGATTGATCATGGCTCGTCAAGGTTGCTCCCGGCTACTGACGGTATACCATGGGTTTATACTATAATAGGGCGGAGAATGGTTAATAACTTTGTTTGTCACATAATCATGGTTGATCAGTTTGTTGATTTGATGATGAGTTACAGTACTGTCACCAACAAGAGGATGCCAACTACATGGGATGATAATTTAAAGAGGGTCAATGATGATGAATTAAGGATGGTCATTGGGATGGTTCGAAGCGTCAACTCGTACGCCCACCCGCTGTTGATCTTGATGTAACTGCAGTTGCCAGATTCGCGAAGGACTGTTACGGCTGCGTCGTCAGCTGTAAGAAATGTGAGCCACCGTCCACCGTGAACAATAAGGCTTAAGTGCCAACGATCACTAGCATACAGCGATGAATGATGGCTAGTAATGAATTGCAGCGGTTGCTACTTGTTAACCGGCTCACGATCAGCCAGGGGTCACCCACGAAAACGTGCACCTCCCACCTAGAATCACGATCATAAGTTAGTAAATCGACATTTTTCGCAACTCCGGGCACTCTGCTGCGTTTCTCGCTTCTGAACCTGCGTGAGCTTTGCACACCTGCTGTAGGATGGAATCCATTTCCGCTGTTGTCAGTCCGAGGCCTTTCGTCTTGAAGGTCAAACAATGTTGCGCAGCATTGATGATGTGCTTGTCCTGGTCATCCACAAACAGCACCTCCGATTTTGTGAAGCCTTTTCTCTCCATGAAGCTCTGGAGAAAGGACGCCTTGTCCGCGAACTTGCCCAGTTCCTGGAGCCCTGCAATCTCTCCAAAAAAGTGTTCCATCTCCAAGATGGAAAGGGAACGCCGGATCACATCCTGATCCGCATAGGAAACAATGTGGCTTTGCACCCCCAGCGCTTTCAATTGGCTGAGCATCTCACGCAAATGCGAAACTCGTTCGTGACCACCAAAGCCGCGTTCTTCCAACCACGCAGTGTCCGGACTTTGTCGATCAAAACCACCGCGGTCCGGAAAGAGCCGCCAGCCTGGGATCTCCTCCCGCGTGGTCAGAGTGCCATCGAAGTCAAAAAGCACAGCTTGAACTGCTGGCACTGCCGATCTTAGACGTTTGGCCTTTGGCTCCTCCACGGTTGAATCGGATGCCAAGTTGGGCAGCAACCATGGCGTGTCGGACATCGAAGATGGATGAAGATGGTGTGTTTGTGGATCTTTTGGAGCATGTGGGATAGGAAATCACCAGGTATGCTACCATGTTGAACAGCTCCTGACGAATCTCAGGTGAAGCGGACCATGAATCCTGGCTGCTTGGCTTTCCCCTTCCAAAGGTACATGGGGACATATGGGGACCCCTGGCTTGCTCGCTCTCACAACTACCAGCTACTGTAGCAAGGCTAAGTCATTGGTGGTGGTTCTTTGCTGGATCTCACCATGTATTTCCAGCCATGGCATGGCAGCTTTTCGGGGCATGATGGGGCATGACCATGTTGGACACCTCCTGCAGGCTTGGAGGCGCGAGCACATTTCCCACGGCATTCTGAACAACTTGAAATTTGAATAAAGCGCAACTCATTCTTCACAGATTGGCAGGGGACTACTGGCAGGGAAATCACACTGTGCACAATGTTGCACGATGGATAACAATGGTAAATGGTAGTAGCAGACTTATCGTCAAGAAAAAAACGTTGTTTCAACATGTTACAACACATTTCAAAAGCTTTTTTTGCCAGTAGAGCATGCAAAAGCGCTATCAAATATAACGATGGTCTGTTGGCTCCGGCGAAACTGTTGGGAGACCGCAATTCATCTCCGGGACACTCCAGTAGTGCTTTCCGAACTTACCGGCACTTTGCACCATTCCGGGGATCCATGGGCAAACCCCAAGCTCTCCAAGGACCTTCGAGTTTCCAGCTGAGGCTCTATGGATCAGGTGGACGGCTGAGCCACTGCCCAACCCCCCGATGGCGGCCTGGCTGGTTCATCGTCCATGTCCAGCAGATCGATGTTGGCCGCTGGCGCCTGGCAGTTGATGACCAGTCCATCAGTCCCGGGAGTGCGCTTGTCTAATTATTGCGCACGCCAACGTGTCCGTAGATGATGTGCCTGATTTGAGGGGAAAAAACGCTCCAACCAAGAGAAGTAAGTAGAAAGAAACTGGATTTGGGGTCCCGCCCATGTGGCCAGCCCTGATTGGAGAGACCAATTAGCGGTGCGTCAGGCTCATTGGCATGGTTGGTTGGTTTTCTTCGTGGCTAGGACACGTCAAACAATGCCCCCTGACATGTCGTATTCTTGATTTTTTTGGTTTACGAAACCCTTTTGCTGATAATGGTTAGTCAAACCTAGAATGGGAGAGATTCTTCTTTGATCATTATTGTGCTACCTATATTTTCATGAATATATATATATATATATATATAGTGTGTGTGTGTGTGTTTATTGATCTATCTATCTATCTATTTCTTCATTTGTTTATTTATGTATTCATTTTATCTATTTACTTTCATTTATTGTTCAAATACTTACTGTAAAATATAATGATATCTATCTCTCTATCTATCTACACGTGTGTGTGCGTGTGTGTTTGTTTGACAACGGGGTCTTTTCAACAGGCCCTCACGCACCTTGCTGCTTGCGCCACGGCGAGGGGGGCCTGAAGAGGGGAACAACCAGCGGCCTTCCAGTGGATCCACAGCACTTGGTCACTGTCTGCTGTTGTCCAACAGGATGGACGCCACCAACCCTTGCGAAATGGCCATTTCTAAGGTGGCCATCTTCCACATGGAGAATGCAAGGAACTGAGATTTCCGGGCTTACCATCATTGGCGAGATAGACCCAAAGGCAGGAACCCATGGAAAATCATCAGCGGTCTTCCATGGCTTTGATGGATTGCCGGCAGGCAGTAGGACATGGACAGGTGAGCGGGTCCATTTTCAGTGGTTCTCCGATATGGGCGACACGAATCGTCATGGTGTTTCGTTGAAACTTTACCAAGACATATTCCAAAGTAAAACGCCAAAAGGATACAGATTCCTTTACCACGCATAGTCATTTCATAGCGATTCGCTACTGATTCGCGCCGCTTCTTGCCATTGCGCCTTACAAATTGGGGGCGACCTGGACCAGTCCAGTGCCAGCGAATCCCGGAGCAAGTCGGGGCACCTTGGCTTCTGTCCGAATCCGAGTCATTGTTGTCCTGGAGCTGCAGCTGCATCCATGAAAGGGCCGGTGGGTGCGTCCATCAACTGGTGAGTTTCCGTACTCAAGTGATGACTTTGAGATGATTCATGGTGATTTGGTGGTTTCTCAAAATAGCGAGCCCCCAACAATGGTTGGATATGGTTGGTTTATTGCTAAAAGTGACTGGACAAGGATGACTTACTTGCAGGGTTATTTTGAGAAACACCTATTTCGGGATGGCTAAGAGGCACACCGGAAAAAGGATAAAGATGGATAAACGATCAGTTTGCCAGCGTGAATCTCCCATTCAGTAGAACAAGGCGAGGCGTTGCGGGTCATGAACATGACTCTTCAATGATTTTCATACGACAAAACATGCATCCTATTGATGATGGTGATGAGGATGAGGATGAGGATGAGGATGAGGATGATGATGATGATGATGATGATGATGATGACGACGACGACGATGATGATGGTGATGTTGATGTTGATGATGATGATGAAGATGGTGATGATGATGATGATGATGATGACGATGACGATGACGACGATGATGATGATGATGATGATGATGATGATGATGATGATGATGATGATGATCACTGACGGTTTGTTCGTGGAAGAAATACTGTAGCTGTGGGGGGGTTCCATGCGAGGGATATGATATGAATTGAACCATTGCAAAACAAGCCGCCACAAGTTGGAGGACCAGCGCAGCAGCCTGGACTAACCATTGTTCGCCAGCTGGGTGAATGGAATTGACAAGCAGCCCTGTGCATGTAACCATACACACCTATGCATATATATATATGTGTGTGTGTGTGTAATATATATATATATATATAGTATAATGTATGTGTGTATGTGTGTGTGAATGCATGTATATTTATGCATGTACATACATATGCACATATGTACATATGAGTGTGTGAAGCGTTCTTCAATCATTGTCAGCCATGGTTTCATGACTGGACTGCCTGGTGCTTGCTAGTTTTTGTTTGGTGAGCCGTGAAAAATCAATACCAGTACCAAGCAGCTGCTCGCTAATGGTATATATATGTATATATCATGAACATCAACGCCCACCCCATTGTACCCCTGGCTGTCCCTCAAAGCAAAGCTCGGATCGAAAAGGCCATACCTGCTGCTTCCGCTTCAGGGTGGTGTCAGTGTTGGTTTTTGAGTCCAGCTTAACACTGCTTAATTCCTGATCAATTCGTACCTATCAGTTGTCGCATGGTTAGTGAACGGTTAAATGATGGTTAGGTTGATGATTGCCACACCTGTTTCACAATGGTTGACAAATGGCCACTGAAGGTCTGTATGGCGTGTAAAGCATGGTAAAAGGCTTCATCATGGTTAAATAATTTGCCAACATTGATTAACAAGTGGCTGTGACTGTTTTGCTACTGATGGGTAATGCATGGCTCTTGAACAACAAACCCATCACCACTGGCTCATCTGCTGGTTTTATTTGTTCATGTTTAGTTGATGAACCGGTTTCTTAAGTGCGTGGTTGACGATGGTGAAGCTGAGAATATGGATTGTTAGTCTAAAAGGGATAACAATCAAGAAATGGCTGTGGCGCCCCAGTCTCGGAAAGCCCGGAACCTTGGGACCAGGGTTTGGAAATTACCAAAACTTTGCTTCAGTATCTTCGAGCTATGTGACATTCTCTTACGAGAGTTGAATGGGCATTCCCATGGGGACCAAAAATCCAAAACAGAACAACAGGCTGTGACCAGGAGGTCCTTGGCTTTCGTGGCTTTGTCTGGCGATATGATGGGCAAAGAGATCTCGCTGAAGGGTTAGCTCCCCTGGAACTTTACAATGCACCAACTGAATGACCAAAAGGGCAAATCTGCACCAATGAAACAATGCGTTTTTGGCCTGTGACATCAACCACTAGCACATTGTGATACATAAGTATACATACACACATGTATATACATAATTATACATATACATATAAATATGTACGTACATATGTAAATGCGTCTTTC
Source organism: Symbiodinium kawagutii (assembly GCA_009767595.1). Classification (NCBI taxonomy): domain Eukaryota; class Dinophyceae; order Suessiales; family Symbiodiniaceae; genus Symbiodinium; species Symbiodinium kawagutii. Next base: position 473,349 of record VSDK01009837.1, read on the forward strand.
TATGTATTGATCTATACCCAGCCACTTGTGCCAAACTGCATCAAGTTAACCGCTGGCCCAGATGCTTGTCTTCTTTCGGCTGCGAATCTTCCTGGGACACGGCGGTTTCGTCCCGCAATGCCTTGGAGGATGACCGTGTAACTATGATCCGCATGGGATCAGCCATGGATCGGGATCCCCTGGGCAGTCGCACCAGGCACGGCTTTCGCCCACGATGACGCTTAAACAACCGTTGGTGTCAAGTTTCTTCTACCATCAACCATCACTAACCATCACTAACCATCAGTATGGATGGCTTATGGTTAGTGATGGCTTAAATAACTATTGGTCATTACCCATCAACCATCACTAACCATTTTTTTTCGTAAATCGCTATGCTGGCTATTTGAGGCGGTTTTGTTGCTATCAAAAACTGACAGCAGTAAAAAACACAATGGTCTGCGATTGTGAAAACGATCATGGGCATGCCAGTCGTACAAACAAGAATCGCTATGATCAACCAGTCAATACGCACCGCCAATAGTTAATGATGGTTGCCATGCTCACCACCACAATCATGAATGACGACCAACCAGTAATGTTCAATGGCTGGTCACCACCATCAATCACTAATCATCAATCATCAATCGTCAGCCTCTACTCACTAACCATCAATCAAAAATCATTGATCATCATACTTCCTTTGGTTAATCATCATCATCATCATCATCATCATCATCATCATCATCATCATCATCATCATCATCATCATCATCATCATCATCAAGCAATAATCATCATGTCACCTATGATTAATCACATTCCCACCATTAATCATTATGTTCCCTACTGTGCATGTTGCTTCCAACAGGTCCCCTTGACGACGGAGTCCTCCCCACGTGGTGAATTGGGTCTGGGAGACCGCGACTGCCTTCCCGCCTGCCACGTGGTCAATGGCTGGTTCATGGCTGAAACATCGACAGATATATAGATAGCGACAGACATAGATAGGGACAGAGCTAGAGCTAAAGCTACAGCTAGAGATAGTGATGGAGATAGAGGATGATAGAGGTAGAGATAGATACATACACGGATACTGAAACATACAGATCTGGGGTGACTGAGAACCATCTGTGCCTCTCTCCCCACTCCGCCTGTGGATGATATGCTGTGGCCAGCCGACACTTAGCCATAGGGAAAATCTGGTCAACCAATCCTGAAGGAAGTCTACACCACAACAAAGGGCACAGCTGAGACTACTGGTGGCTTTAGACGGGTACAGATTTCTATGTCCTGCCGCTGGCCCTATGGCACCATGCTCTTCCCCGACAGGTAGATGACCATCAGCACAAAAGGTGATCCAGCTAGCTATGCCGAGGGCAACCTACAAGAACCGATGATTCATATGGCCATGCCAGCGCAGCTTCAACAACAAAAAGCTGCCTGGCAATATAGACATGACATGACAGAGCCTTCGCCAACCACATCCAAATCATCCAGCAAAATTCTAGGGAGGACAGTTGTTTGTTGCTACCACTGGATCTGGGCTGGCTTGGCGCCTCCTCTAGTCGGTTGACATTTTCCTTCGCAGCTCGTTCGGCCATCTGCTCTTCCTTCAACCTCCAAGGGGTCGCAGGTGGCTTTGACATGGTTTGACCCAGACATCACCAGGAAACATGTGGCACACCACATGGGAAATGCCCTCTTGACGCATACACAGGCGTAGTCAGGTACATTGGTTTACTGTATAGGCCATACTGCTGGCAGTCTCCCATTGGCTTTGCCTTCCGGAGTCAGCAGGGGTTCACCTTTCTACTCCTAACGTGGCACGTAAATCAACGCCTTGTTTTTCAGGGGTCTCTCGTGTGGGTTCCTGGTGCCAGGGGAGGACGTGCCATACTGCTAAGGCATCTGCAAACGGCAATCTTTAACTAAATATGTAGGCTGGACATCTCTGGACACTTTATCTTGCTGGTTGGTTTGCGGTTAGTTCTATTGCCACAATGGGCCAACAAATATGGACAACAAATCACCAAAAGGAGGAGAGAATCAGAGTTTGCAACTAGATCCACCGCCTCGGAAACTTTTTATCCAAAGCATGCACACGCTGATGGTTTGTTGTGATCTTGTTGTGATCATGGAACTAGGTTCTGATCTGAGGCTTTTGCACTCACTTGCGCGGTTTCTTCACGGGCTTCTTCGTGGGCTTCGCAGCATCATTGCTGTTCTCCTTCTGCTTCTTCCAGGCCAAGGCCACTTTGAAGGAGCGTTCCAGCTCTTGTTCCGAGTGGTTCTTGGGACTGTAGAAATCCCGCTGTGACCTTTGCTCCCACCCCAGGGTATGGGACCTTGGGGTGAAGCACTGGCAGCTCCGGTCGGTTCATTCAATGAGCTTTGGACCCGGAAACTCATTAAATTCATCGAACGTCGTCAGGCCTCTCATCCACGGCCACATCTTCATGCAGTCAAGCCCCCGAACCTTGCACTCCTCTGCGTTCGAGTCATCATCGTGATCCAAGGAATCCAAAAGTAATCCGCGCAACTGCGGTACATAATATGCCTCCGCCGCCTCACTTTTGCACGATATTGCGCCCTGGCTGTACTCTTCATGAAATCGCTGCGAGCACGGCAAACGTTGTCCATCCAAACGCAACACACATGCTGGCACGTCAGTGGGCGGAGATGGCGTTCCGATTCTGGTGCCCAAGAAGAAGTTCGCAGGGCAGGGCCTGGTTGGGCTCCAAGTCCGCGAGCTTGTTGCACTTGGATGCTATGGTGAGAAAGGATCTTAACCAATGGTCTGAAAAATGATCCAAGGTGATCAGTGGCTCGTGGCAAAAAGGCAGGCTCCGAAAGACTAAGCTGCTTTTGAAACTGTTTCACCCAAGTTGCAGCTTGTGAAGCGAATGCGTCCATGGAACTTCTTTTGACACTACCAGCGTGACCTTGATCACCCGACTTGGCGGCTTCTGTCGTATGAGCTCTGCCGTTTGGGGCGCCGTGGCAGTTCCGGCAGCATGACTGGGAGACGTAGACTCAACATGACTCAACTGAACGCCTGACCTGTTAGATCTCCCTGTCAACATCGAAAAAGACGCTTCGAAGTCCACAAGGAGATCTAACAGGTCAGGCGATAGCGCTTGGCCACCGGTGTCTTTCCTGCTCAGACTCTGTGGAGCGTTGCTTCTCTGCTGCCGTGCCGTTACCACTTCATAATCTTCCAAGGCAGAAACTGAGTTTCTCCACTTGGAAGATGATGAAGTGGCTCTGTGAAAGCTTCAAGTCTTTGTGAGACGTGTCTGCAAACGCTTCTTCGATTCTGACTCCATGCATGTTCTCGGTGTCAAGCCTGGAAATCCTCGTCTCTTGTTCCATCTCTTCCTTAATCTCCAACTTTAGCTGCAGCTACAAACATGCATCTCCATGCATTCCTTCTGGGGGTTTTGTGCGTCGGCCTCCTTCTTGACCTTCACGCCAACAGCCGGCTCTTTCTTCACTAAGCTAGCCACCTCCATATGCAGCATACCGGGCGCGGCTTGGTACCGCACGATGCATCGGGTGTTTCTATGGTTTAAGTAGTGCAGCAAGATTCAAGTTCCAGGCTAACAGCTCCTGAGTTTTCCCTGGCCTGAAAAGGATTGATAATATAGAGCCGAATGGTGAATCGCAAGGATTCCAAGAGAACCGCGCGCATGAAAGAAACGTGGACCTGCACAACAAATCTCCTGATACAGCCGCATGATGATATATTGACAGGCCAACTCCTGCACTATGTACTTGGCAAACCAGTAGTGCATGGTTCAAGTGTCACAAATTTACTGCCTGGCTTCACCCCTATGAAACAATATTAGTCAACCAGCTAATCATGCGTCAATTCACTAGGGAAGAGTTCGAGAAAAAACAAGTCAAAAACCTCCAACTGCCAAGCAACTAATCATTAACCAACGAATCATGGGTGCATGATGGTGCATGGTTCAATTTTGGTCAACTGCCATTGTTTTACCGTTGATGCTCAACCAATCACTTGTAATTCAGTAGGGGGGATATCTTGAACAAATGGTAAAAACCACCAACCCAACCAACCAGTTTACCCTTGCTGATTTCCTAGCTGGTTGGTTTCTACTGAGTAAATGGGGAGTTTCCCCCTAAAAACCACCAACCAATCTGGCTGTGGGTCAAAATCACTATTGTTAGTTATGATCCCCATTAGTTGGTTGGTTCATCCACTAATCCACTATTAACTGCTATTGTTACTTGTTATACCCTATGATTAACCATTATAACCAGCTATTTCTCCCTAAAAACCACCAGTTGGTTGGTTCATCCGCTGTAGTTGGTTGGTTCATCCACTATTTTAATCCACTATTAACTGCCTGACTACCAACCAACATCAACCAACCAATGGCGTTTCTCCTGGGAGACACTGCCTGCCCTTAGCACCGCCCAGCGCTGAGCTTCGCACCGATTGAAGCGTCTCTCGAGCTCCGCGGCTTGCGACGAGGACAGGCTCTTGGAGTCGCCCACCCCGGCGCTGGGGGGGCGGAACCTGGGCGGCGCTCGGGGAAGCCGAGGAGTGCCATGGCCATGGCCATGGTGGGTGCCGTTGGTGGTGGGTGGTGGTGGCGGATGGCTATGGTGGGTGGTGGATGGTGGTCGGGGCTTTGGTGAGAAGTCTGGACGTCTATTTAATCAGTATCTCACGCTTTACCTCACCACTGACGCGATTCTTGGTTGGAATTCATCGCTTAAAATATTCAAACATCCAAGAACAGAAGTTTTTCCATCAAGCCAACCAACCATTCCAAGCCAACCATTCCAAGCCAACCATTCCAAGCCAACCATTCCAAGCCAACCATTCCAAGCCAACCATTCCAACCAATCATTCGAATTCTAACCCCCCATCCAAACCCACCCATCCCAAGCCAACCATTCCAAGCCAACCATTCCAAGCCAACCATTCCAACCAATCATTCGAATTCTAACCCAATCATTCAAAACCCAACCATTCCAACCAAAGGCTTCCCAACCCATCACCCCCCATCCCTTGACCTCATCCCTCCCTGGAGATCCACCCGTGCCCCTTGGACTCCGCCACTCGTTGAGCGCGTCGTTGAAGGCGCTGCTGATGGCGTTGGCCGCTGCGCTGCTGGCGGAGCCACCCGAAGGCGACGTGGGAGTCTTGCGGCCTCGGATGGCACCATGAGGGGTTCATGGGCGGCCCTGCTGTGGTGGATGGATGGCTGATAATTAGTGGGTTTAGATGGTATACATGGGTGGTTGATGGATGGTTGATGGATGGTTGATGGATGGCTGATGGGATGGTTGAGAATGGGTTTGTATGGTGATACGATGGCAAAAAACACGTGGTTTCGTGACCTGAAATGGTTGGTTAGTAGCTGATTCATGATGGCTGATGGATGGCGAATGGTTGGGAATTGCCAGGAGGGTAGTTGTTTATAGTTGTCAACAGTTGGTTGTACAATTGGATTGGCCGCTGATGATTTTTCTCATTGTAGACACGTTGATTCACGGGCTCAACAAACACCCTCAGCCCTCATGTTCAATCATGATTAGGTAGCGCTTTCATGGTTGCTTCGCCTCTGGGTAGCTTCACGACTTGCGAAATCGCTGTACAAGCAATCGAAACCGGGCTTTTCTGATCAATGGTATTTGCGTCCATTTCCAGCGCCCGGTCAGCCTAGGGCACATGGTGAAGAGTGGGTGGTTGATGGCAATGGTTGGCCACTGCTTAACTAAAAATTCTTGGCTCATGGATAATCATTGGCCAATGGATGGTGAACCAGTGGTCAACCATGAGATCTTCATGGTCAACCATGGCAAAAATGATTCAAGGCGTGACGCACCAAGCGGTGCGTCAACTGGGCTCCCAACCACCGCCGATGGCCGTGGGACCAGCGCCGGTCAACTTGGTATGGTGGGTTTTGGCCTGGAGCCACTGGGCTTGGACAACAAGGGTGAACCAACGGTAGACCAATGGTCCAATGCTTGGACTGTAGTTTTTAATCAGTGAACCTGTGACTATGGCTGGAAGATGGCTAACGATTCGGCAATGTGAACGGTCGCAAATGCGTGATGGTTGATTGAACATCGCCAATGATGCTTGCTTCATGGTCTATTAGATAATTAGTGGGTGATGGTCTGCTGTTAAGAATGCTTAAAACATGGATTTATTTCAGACTCTCAGCAAATGTGGCTTATCATGATTGAGCATGGACAATGATGGTTGGTGCAAGATGACTAATGATGATTAATTAATCACACCCGTGGAAACCCACAATGCCTTAAGAACATATCCTGGTGGACCTTAATAAATCATGTTGGGGATGTTGGGTTATTGCTTTGAGCTGTTGGAATGGTCATGTCTACAATCTACATTTCACCCAAAGAAGCAAGAATCGAACAATCGATTCCAGAAATGAATGCAATACCGAGCCGCGCGTATACAGCCTTCACAAATTCTATATATGTTTGCCAGCTTGCCTGTGGACATGCACACATATACACATAGATGCATCTGTACGCGTGTTCGCGACATAAGTCTTACTCTGCCAAAACTGTCGCCAACGTGATGTATTTACTGCGGTCATGGGGTGTGGGCAGCTAGGTGTGCAATATATTCAAACACAATCGATGTAGCCACTTGAGCAAACCCGTTTTGATGGCTCCTATGTCTGCCATGCACATGCATACGTCAATGAGGGCATATCCATGGTGTCAACCCCCCGTATGGTTGGTTCCCTTGCTGAACATGATCATCTATGGGTTGGGTGCTCATGAGGTATGACTGGGAAACCTTGAGACCAACTGAAGCACAAAGACTGTCATCGCCAAGGCCTGCTCCCGTTCAGCTTTCAAGAACTCCTGCCATGACAAGGGAAAGACCAGAAAGCACCTCTTGGAGGTGGTCGCCAGAAGGTAAAAACGGATGCAACAAATGCAACCATCAAGAAATGTGTCCAGCAACATAAGAATTCCAACAAGTTTGGAATGCGGACAGAAGTGATCAATAAATCAGCTGATTATTGCTGATCACTATCCCGGTGCCTTGTCATTCAACAACTTCACCAATGTATCGGCCTTTTCCCGCACGCCACTGCCTGGAGATCGGATGAACACTCGGGGCTTCTGCCCATAACCTATAAGGGGTCTATAGGTCCTATCGGGCTTATAGGGTCGTAAGTCGAAAGGCACGTTTGTGTCTATAGAGCCTATACATATTCGCAAAAGCTCTTGGAACAATTGTGTTGATAAAGCGACGTGAACTGCCTGCTTACACCGTTCCCCATACCCAGAAGAAGAACCGTTTCCATCAAAACGTTGCCGTACAAGTACCAGCGGAACTTCATAAAGTCCTTAATTAGTGCATATACATACGCAGTATGTATTTGCGTATGTGGAAGCATTTGGCATCTGCTAATGAGTGTGGGCCTTCAATCTGCAGTCCCGGCCTCGGTCTTGGCCATCTTCCCGGTACTGGAAGTTGGAGAGCCGCCGAAACAGAAGCTGCTCGCCCCGCCTTGGAAGCTGCCAAATGCCATGGTCACATAGTGGGGATGGGCCATCTCTGGAAATTGGTAACGAGCAGTGAGTACCAGTTAGTAACTAGCGGATTGGTAACTAGCAGTTAGTGATGATTGGGAACTAGCAGATTAGTACCCCAAACTGGTTTCAGAATGATTGGTGACTAGCAGCTAGTTGTGGTTACCGCCTGTTAGGTGTGGGTCAAACTTGATGATTTTCCGGATTTTTCCGGTATTTGGAATCAATCACACTTTTGCATGTTTAGCCACGAACGGTCGTGGTTGAGAGTAAATAGTTTGGAATGGTTGGAAGGATGGTTATTGAGATTGGTCAAAAATGGGCATACAATGGTTAATACCAGAAGTGGAAGCGATCCTTGTTGATGGGGTGTCCATATCCGAATCGACCACCACCAAATGCACCACCACAAATAACTGTGATTCACGTATAAATTGATGATTTAGTGAATTGAAAAAGCTGATAAACAATAAACAATCCTTCAATACCTATAAACCATGCCCAAATAACCGAAACAAACAGGTACAAGCAGCCATCTGCAGCTATACTACGGGTCGTGTTCATAAATGATATTCTTAGCAAAGGTGGAAGGTGCTGTGACACTGGTTGCACTAACTCAAGGCAGGCAACTATTCTATGGGGTTTTCGGCGAGCGCATTGGCAGTTCTGGGTCCGAGCAAACGACACCGCCTGACCACAAGTTTGGCAGCTTAGCACGGTGATACTCATGGTAATTGATGTTGTGATGCGTTATGTAATGGTGTGTAGTGGCGTGTGATGGTATTTGGACGATTCAGACGAATTCAAACGATGGCTCATCAATGGTCAATGCAGTTCATAAGTCATTTCGAATGCAGTGCCAGTGAGTTATAGTGGCTGGGTGTTCTTGGCGGCCCCCTATAACTAAGTTAAACATCCCCTATCATGCTTACCCCACCGCCCGCTTCATTGCTTCAATTCCTCCGTTGGACCTCTCTGGATCTCCCGAACTCACAGCTCTCGCTCGGTGTCCCCGCAGCTCATCGGCGATGTTGTCTCCACCGTTCTTCACCAAGTACTCCAACCTGGGTTTCCCGGGCACACACCGACGCCAGGTCACCGGGGGGTGCGCTGAAGCCTTGTGTGATGTCACGCTGGTGAAGCCTTTTGCCTATCGTCATGACACCTTTTTTGGAAGAGAAAAAAGGAGTCGAACTGATCTTCACCAACTAATTGATCTACTAATCGTAAATGAGTTGTAAGCATTATTAGTGTAAACTGAGATCATAAGTTGACCTACGAATTCTCAAATGATACAGGCGCTTCATTGCGGTTTCAACCGACATCCTTCATTTTGGTGTGTCAAACTGCCTGCGCCAATCTCCCAGCTCCGGGCATGATGAGAGTCTTGAGAATCCGCCGCCACCTGGGAAGCGCTGAAGGGCAAGTGCTAGGGGTCGGTTTGAGAATGGACGGTGAATGATGCTTGCAAGTTGGCATCGAATGCTAATCTAAACGGATAATTGTGGTTGATAGCTATGTATGAAAAATGGTTAATGGTGAAAATAGATGACGCATGATGATGCAAGTCACACCATTGCCAATTTGGATTTTATGGTTTGTATGGCCTGGCAAGCCATCCTCGACGACCTACCAAACAGCAGAAAAAGACCTGCTGCTGGGTCCCTCACTTCTCTTGGTTGCCATTCAGATTTTCCAACGCACGGGTCATGATCTTCCTCGGCTGTGGCACTGGAGCTTTGGCCGGGCTATCCCGGCAGAAGTGGATGGCGAACGCCACCCGAAATGGTCAACTGCCAAAGTGTCTCATGCCCCAAGGGAGAACGAAAATGATGTTGACATGTTTGGATGGGATTCGAAGCACCCTTTTGTTCGCTAATCACCTCACAAAGCGCAATGGACAAAACGCTGGCAATTTCTACAAACCCGATCGCAACAAAATGGATTACCACACCACCATCCCAGCTCTGACCGTTTCCGCACCCGAACGAATAACCACACAATAAATTAAAAAACACCTCAGGCATTTGTTCGTGATCGCGATCTGAAATATGTCAACCTGGCTAGCAAACTATACATGTTTTGTCCAAACGTTCTTTTCAAGGTGGCTATGGATGATCGTGGATGATGGGCGTGAGTGGGCATCAATTGGGGGTGACGTCAACCTGTTGGCTCAGCTGCACCCCAGCCCTCCCTTCTCTTCCGTGGTCAGTGGCTGTCGGTACTTGTAGGTTTGCGCATCCAGAGCAAGCTCATGGAGCACCTCCGACAGTGGCCCCGCATCATCGCTGGATGGCGATGATACTTGGGGGTCTGGCTGGTGATGTTCGATGGTTCATGATTGGTATTCTTGTGTGACGTTGGCCAATGTTGGGGAATGTCGGCTCGTACCAATGATCATTAGTGTTCAACACTGGTTCATGCTGGCTGCTGCATGAGAAACAAGTTCAACGACTTGTAGAATAGCTGCTGCGAATTCGATCCCTGTGAATGCCGCTATGCCACCCCAGGTCATTTCAACCCCTGGTCACCATTGGTGGTGGGCGGTTGAAACAGCAGGAGGGTTGCAAGACGGGCCGGTTCCACTCCCCACTCAACCAATTACAACCACCAACCACTGATTGTTTGCAACAGAACCAATGATTGGCTGAATGTCTAACTGTCGAACTCTTCGCCAACGACAGTGTTTGAAAGAAGCATCAGTAGCTCTTCTCCTGTGATTTTAGGCGCGTTAAGGACAAAAACGTAGGCTGAACAATCCGTTTTAATCCTCAAAAAACAGCTGTTGATCCTCATGATTCATCTGAACCATCATTGATCATCATTGGCTTTGCGGCATTGCTTTAAAATGGACACAATGATCATCTTCGTTGCAGTCATCGTCATCGTCATCGCCATCGCCATTGTCATCGTCAGCATCATCATCATCATCGATATTGAGGAGCTTTATCAATCTTGTTTATCGATGTTTCCTTATTGATCACCAGCATTGCTCTGTAATTGTCCATGGCTTGGTCATCATGACGAGTTTTATATGACTAGTGATCCTAAAATCCTGGTGTTGCTTGTACTTGTCATGACCATTACTAGTTGGGTGACCCCTCGGCTTAAGAATTTAGTAGCATTGCTACCATTTGCGATAGCCCATCTACTGATCGTCACTTTAAAGTATCAACAATGTTGATTCTCCTCAAGTATTGATTACTAACGCGATCGATCACTTATCGCCATTGTCATATCCGTTGTCATTATCATTGTCATCATCATCATCATCATCATCATCATCATCATCATCATCATCATCATCATCATTGATGGTTGCTACTCAGCTATTTATCAAAACCATCCCTATTTGGCTGTGCGTCCAAACCCTGCACTGTTCACATCCTTATGCACTATCCGTGGTCCAAACCCCGTGGGTCAACACCGTTGGCTACGGCTCTGGGTCTCCCGGACACTGTTTGGACAGCCCCAGCGCTTGTTGGAAGTCGCCTGCAGGTCATGTGGGGTCTGGCGACTTGGACTTTCAGTGGTGGAAACGCCAGGGTTTTCCTTGAAAGAAGTTGCTGTTCAGCAACCCAGAGGAGAAAAAAAAAGTCCCGGTCCTGGGATATTCTTACGTGTGTTAATAATGGTTATTCATGCTTTTTAAAAAATCAACAGAAAATAGCTTCCGCAGGGAAACCACCTGATGTTTGTCACCTGAAAGTCTGTGGAAAATCGCTGTTTGTCACCTGCAATGATGCATCATACATGACCCCCAAGTCACCGTGGCATCATGGATAGACCCGGCCGTCACCCCAAACAGCATGCCCTGCCTCGCGCAAATTGCGCTCCTGGGCGGGCATCGGTTGGTCAAGGTTGGGTGCCTATAATTGAAAGGCGCCAAGGCATGTTTTGCTGCTGGGAGACCTGCTGGAAATGTTTGTTTATCTATGATGGTACCTACGAACCATCCAAGTTCATAGCTATGCAACTGTTCGTAGAAAAACTGCAGTGGCGCGGCAGTATTGGACAATCCCAGCTGTCCACCAAATTTCATGCCGTCAATGCCAAGTGTCAAAACTGCTGTGCCACTGCAGTTTCCAGCTGCCACCAAGTGTCAAAAGGTGTTTCCAGCTCCGCCACTGCTTTGGCTTGCCTCTTGATCCTCAGCGTCCCAGGCGGCAGACCCAAGAAACATCTCTGGATGGCTCCCACTGAGCTGTTGGCTTGATGGCTTCATGCTTCAGCTTTCCATACCTGGGCGCCCCAAGCGCAGCTTGTACTAAGGTGTGCTGCAGACAAGGGAGGATGGAGGTGAGGTGAGGAGGAAAAAACTCAGGAAGCCCATGTCCGAGAAATGCGAGGTTAGGGCTGATGGGTTGATGAGGGCTTCTTGATTCTACGGTACCTTCTGATTAGATGTAGCTACTTCATTTCTGATAAGATTGCGGATCAAACTGAGACTATAGTTCAAATCCATATGCATGCCAGCTGCGGCAACACACACAGAATATATTCCCTGCAGGAGCTCAAGAACTGTTGGTCTGCAAGAATGCATGGGAAAACAAAGTCGGAATTAAACTTTGCCACATCTACAATGCCGTATATCACCATTGTCCCGGCTGTGATTCATTGAGAAATTTCCTAATGTCCCTGATGCTGATGAGTTGGTTCATATCAGCATTGATGTCCGCATCTTAGGGTATATCTCTGTGTGCATTTACGAGAGGGGAGTACCCGGGAAACATCCACAAACCTCCAAAAATTGGCATTATTTCTACCAAGGAAAATTCGGTTGTGCACCACTTGTGGGCTCACCCATACTTTTGAGGCTGTCCACCCCCTCCCAAAGCTGCAATCCCAGCAGCCACTTGTCCAAAGCCTTTTCCATGGCCGGGTTGCGGAAAGCTGATGATCAGTGATGGCTAGCGAGAGATGGCTAGCGATTCCAAAAGCCTTACGCCTTTTGCTATGGATTGCTATTGGGCCCTAGCAGCTCATGTCCCAACACTGCTGGCTGGTGGAACCACAGGGGACGCAACACCAAAATGGCAAGGAGCTCAACAGCAGGAGCTGTCTTCTTTTCTCACATCCTCCTACTCTGATTGCCTTGGTTTGCCTTGGTTTGCCTTGGTCTCCCCGGACTTTTCGAAAAAGAAAATCTCATGGCATTTTCGGGCCATTCGGACCAGACCCGCATGATCAAGAGATCAGTGTGAAGATTCACCCTTTGATCTGGTAGTGAAACGGGGCTCCAAAGTGATGTGTTGGGTAGCTTCAAGACGATCAAAACCATAATCAACAACAACAAAAAAACATCATCATCATCATCATCATCATCATCATCAACAACAACAACAACAACAACAACAACAACAACAACAACAACAACAACAACAACAACAACAACAAAAGCAGCAGCAACAAAAAAGCAATAATATTGAGAATGGCCCTGAACATCATATAACCATCATCAGCATGATCAATATCGGATACAGTATGAACATGATCTACCGGCAGGAGGGGGAGCCTGTCCTACTGACCTACTGCCCAATGGATGGGGATCTCTCTTTGTCTCTCTCGCTGGGGGCGAGATTGGCAGGCAAGGTGTGTAGTTCCCCAAACCCTGGGGATAACATGAACGATTTGCCTGGATCCTGGAAAATATCATGAACATTCATGAACCACCTATCAGCAAGCGGCACTGTGCTGTTCGCAATATATGAGGATATACAACCACACCCGTCTTGCAAAGACTCGATTGTCCCATAGACTCTTGCTGGCCGAGACTGTTGCACCAACAAGTCTTCCCTCTATCTATGATCAGCATGTTTTTCATCCAAAATGTTGCTTAAAAAGATCATTTCAAATCAGCAATGTAGAAGAAGGATCATTCAGATCGTCATTCTCTAGTTGGTGGTTTGAACGCCTATGAAGAACATTGGTCAACCAACCAACTGTTAATACAATTAGTACTAGGGAAAATAGAAAATGTCTAAAATAAAACCACCAACTAGTTATTGATATCAAATTGTTTCACCAAAAAATGGTCTCTGAAAGCCAGGTCTCTTCGCTCTCCCTTTTGCTCGGGGATCTCAGCGCCGAGTTTCCCCCCATGGCTTGGGATGAGACTGCACGGTTGCCATTCGGCAACGCAACAGGCATCGCTGATCCGTACCCAATTGATCCAGTCCCAACCTTTGGAAGCTGCAAGCGCTACCCTTTTTTCAGCGCTGGTGCTCAATGAATGCATCAATGTTTCATATGTTGGAGAGGTTAATATCCAAGAAATGCAATAGAGTATGCGGTTGTGAATGTTTGTGATGTTTTTTCAAATGTTACAGATGTTACTATCCAACAAACACAGGCAACCAAAAGTCAAAGCCAACCAACCAAACAACCAGAAGATTGTCTGCAACAAACATCCACACCCAATCAGCAAAGGTACTCATCTTCAACATCGTTCAGCCCGCAGGGCTTTGGCATCGATCACTTTGGAAGGCTGGCACAACAGAACGAGTTGTCAGCTGCCACGGATCAGCAGGATGAGGTGAAGAATCATTTGCCCACACCCAGCATGCGCAAGTGACGTGGTGCTCGGGCGGCTGCTACTGATTCCAACATAAAGGGCTTAAGTAGTCATTGAGATGTACCCAGGGCCGGCCATACATGGCGGCACTGAATGATTGGTTTCCCTCTCAAAAATGCTGCTGTTGGGGGGTGGTTGGGGCTATCTATGGATACCCCCATCTGTGGGTCAAAATCATTGGACAATGGGCATGGCTCCCTGGGTCAGTGATAGATACCATGAGTCCAAGTTGATGAGTCGCTTGGCTAGCCCAATCATACAGGAGCTGGGCTGGAGGAAAGGGACAACTAGCCCATGTGTGGGCTGGTAGATGTGAAAAGTTCCTGCCAAAAAAAGGGCGGTAGCACAATGGCAATATTCTTGTCGGTGCCTGCAGTTGGATCGATTGATAGATTGATCGATTGACGTTTGCGCACTGTATATGTAAGAAACATTGGCTGTTTCACATTTTTTTGAGTGAAATAAATGCGAGACACGTACACAAATCCATGGAATGTGACCACTACTGACCCTGTCGCCGCATCACTTGCCATAGAGACTCACTCCCCAGGCCTGGCGGACACGGATGATATGGCATGGCTATGCTAATGATTAACGCTAGAATGTGCTAGGATATCATGCCAAAAAGGCTACTTTATAGTGGTTAACCATGGCAAAAAAGGCGGGTTGATAGTGATTAACCATGGTTAACACTGGTTTTTGACGAGGTGATAAATAAATCAACATTGTGGATATGCCGACCTGTTTGGCGGCTGCAACCTCGATTGCAAAATATGTCCAAGTCAACCAAACATTTGTTAATAACTACATTTGGGAAAATAAGAAATGTTTAAAACCACCAGCCAAATAATCAACATGGATGTTAGGTCAAGTCAGCATGATATTTATCTAAAACTACCATGAAATCATGTGGGTGAAAATATGGGCGATGTAATGCTAGTCTGCTAGTATGTGATGAATATTTATTTACAACCAGTGACGAATTCGCTGGTTAATTGTTGATACAGCTGGGGAACCAGCAAGAAAAGGGCATATACGGGGCATACAGCAACTATATATGGCTATGGGTCAATATTAAACATCCGACAAGTTGGACAAGTTTGGTGGTCTGACGGGTATGAGCAGCTGGGGTGCCGGGGTTTGACCCGCAACCATATGGATATCTTTTTGGTGAGGCGGGGCTGCTCAATTGGTCAGCGGCAACTTGGCTTCTTCAGATACCATGCCATGTTAGCACCTTGGCCATATCGATACTGGACGCCGGCTTTGTGGCTCATCATATTTGGAAGGTGAAGCAGGCAATAACCAAAACATGAGCCAAGACAAAGCAAAGAATCAGTCAAAGCATGTTGATTTTTGAGAATTGTGCATTCTAAATATTGAAAACATGAATAAATGAAGGAATAAATAAATAAATAAATCTCTGTGTGTGTGTGTGCGCGCGTGTCCCTTTAGAATAGCATCTTTACATACATACATACGTATATAATATGTATATATATGTATATGCATTCATTTATTTACTTGTTCATTAATTTATCTATTATATAATCTATCTATTCATATCTATTAATCTATCTATTCATATCTGTCTCTACATACCTATGTATCATTATGTATCTATTCATTGATGCGTGCGCGCGCACGTCTAACATATTTCTCCCCACCGATACATCCGTGTGCGCGTGGATCTACATACGGTGTGTGCATAGGTGTTGCTAACCCACTTTGATTCACCAATTCCCTGACTCGGAGGATCAACCATGGTCAGCCATTGGCGACCATTGTCAACCAAGCATAATCAAACATGGGTTTTGTCCATAAATCATCATAAACTACCATCTGGTTTCACCACTCCCTGTAGCTCTTTAGCTCCCCCTTTAAAGGGATTTAGGGATACCCCTGGCTCCTTAGCTCCCTGAGAATCACTAGCTAGTAAATCATGAATGATGTAACCCCAAAGTGTTGGCTTCCTTGTTTATAGTGGTCACTATTGGTTGGTAGGTACCACCATGGGCAAACGGAATCACCAACCATGAAGCCTTCAACTGCGCCTTGCTGTACGCGTCAGCAAACTTGGCCACGTCAGAGTGGCTCAGCGGCTTGTACCTGGGGATGGGCAGAACCTCCAGTGGGAACGGAAATGCAACAGCGAGGTTGTGCTGATGTTGGTAGCTAACCATGGTTAACCATTTGGTATGTTTAGTTGGGTCTTTACCATCATTAGCCAGCATTCGCCATCATTCAATCATTCACCATCATTCACCATCTTTAACCAACCCTAGATGCCTCGGCCTAATAAACGAGAGTCATCAGAGATGCGAAAGGAAATGGCACATGTTCCTCCACCAGCTGAACAGAGCAGTCACCACACTCCGCTCTGCTGTTGAGTCTCAAGCCAATGATTCGATGGGCAGTTCAGAAACTGACCTCGTGAACTCGTGAACCGACGCCATCGCTATAGGAATTCATCCAAGAGCACCAATTTGTGCCTTCATGGGTGCTGAACTGCAGCAAGACCCTAAACAACACTGAACCTAAAACACGCATGCATATACATCGGCAAATGGGCATATGCTCAAAGGATATCAAACGCACATATGCACCCATGCATGATATCAATCGTCCTTATGCCGTTGATATTGTGACCTTCATGCGTTTGGGTGAAGATTCGGGTTTTACCACGAAAGAAACTAGAAATATCCAGAAAGCACTTGGCCATCACTGGCACATGCTGCTACCAGCAGTTCCCAGCATCTCCAGTAGCCATCCATTCCCCAGTTCAGTTTCCAACGGCTTCGATCCATGGCTTTTCCCAAGGCCTCCTCTTGAGCCAGGAACCTCGTTGCGATGCCAGGCTGGGCTTCGCTTTGAGTCGTGTCACTCGTGCCGGTTCAGTCGCACCGCCGCCACAGGGGTCTTCCCAATAGCTGGGATCCCAACACCAACGTCACTGGGCTCCCCACTGCGGATCCTGCAAGTTTGGCCTTGGCGGCTCGAATGCTGAGACTTGGTCCGGCGACCGTATCAAAGAACCCCATTACTATCCATTCACTATATCCACCATCGCGCCGGCTAACCATAGACTAGCCAAGACTAGCCATTTTTGAGCATTGACCAACCATTGATGAACCAATTCTTGACCATGGATAAACCGTTGTCTAACCTTCATTGACCATCCATCCATATCCATCCACCATTGTTTCACTGCGGTTCTGACGGCCCTGAGCCTCCCACATGCTGGAGGCACCGCGCACGGAAAGCTTTCTCCCAGCAGCGGACAGCTTCGACCTGAGGTGAGCCCTCTGGTGCCAAGCATGGTCAACATGGTGGTTGCTCAAGCCGTATGGAACCCCAAAAAATGCTTGGTTTTGTATAGGGATTAATACCCAAAAAATGGTTGGTTCATGGATGGTTAGCAATGGTTTTGAACAAGGAGATAATCAGCAAGAATAGGGGATATACCAACTATGGCGGTTGGTTTACCACTATAAATGGTTACAGCAATTGGATGATAACTGCGGGCACCTCTATTTTGAGAACCCCCTGCGAGGACCCAACCAACCAACCATCCAACAAACAGGAAAGGCAGCATGAACAATAGGTACGTCACAAGAATCATCTGATTGGACAACACGGATTGCCAAAGTAGAAGGCTCCAATCAATGCCAACTCCATCCAACTCCCATTCATTTGTTCCATTCATTTTTTGTCTCCTGGTATTTACATCAGGCTAGTAGCTGCCAATGGCGCAGAGCGGCCCCTTGACTAACACTCAACGGGTCAGGCAAACACATACTTCCATTCGCATGACAGTGACCTTGATTTAAGCCAAGGCTGCAAACGACCAACTAGTAAAACTGTGAGAATGACCAGCTTGTAACCAACCAGCTGATAACATGGCGCGAATGACGCGGTATATGGTATCCAGCCGGGGACAACCAAGTGCCAAGTGGCAATCGAATCTGCCAAAGGCAGCAACAAAACCGTGCAAGATACCCTGTAACATCTACAGACTTGCCGCCACTGGGGTTTCTATGCTCTTGAGGAGTTTTCTTTGACTGCTTAAGTTTAAAATAGCTTAAATATTTCTGTGGATGACCAGATTCCCCCCCAAAAGCGCAACAAAACCTTTACGCAATGGCCCGGAACAATGATCAACCTCGACCTGCTAGGCGGCGTGAAGGTGATGAACCAACCATGAACCAACCAGGCATGTGGATTGGCCAACCCGCTTGTGGTTGACCAACCAGGCCCCTCCAGTTGGGATCCCCACTGGCTTTGCGAAGTCTTTTTCCTCCTGACGTGGCGGCGGCGCATTTTTGGTCAATGAAAGCCCTCGCACATCAGCTCAAGTTCTACCGTTGGGTCAAGGGATACTCCTAGTAGCTCCAACTGGCTCCCCCTTTAAAAGGCCAAAGGGACACCCCTGGCTCCGAATCGCTCCCTCCCAACTTTCAACCAGTAAGAGCTGGTGATTTCAAGTGCCAAAATCTCTGCCTACGCCAGCACGAACAAAGCTTGGCGTCCTGGTACGACTTGAGGCAGCTGGCTTGGGAGCCGGCTCTGGGCTATCCTTAGGGAGTTTCAAGCTGGGAAATCAAGTCCGAAATCTCGGGTGACTTGAAAAATGAGGGGGGGAATCGATGAAAATCAATGGATCTATGGGATGATCATTTTTTTCCATTTGGGATGATCAACTGTACCTACCTTATTGTTTATCGAAATCTATCTTGCGAACACCACCCTCTCACCAAAGGGCGTACCATAAGGAAATGGCCCATGGGGCCCCACAAAACATTTGCCGGGCAAAGATTCTCAAAATTGACTGCTTGTAGATTGACAATGATAAGGGAATTTCAATCAACTACTAATTAACCAACAAGCAAGGATATAATCGAAAGTATAAACGAATATAACGGACAATGCTCCATCATCAACATTCCAACATTCATCAACTATTCAGCCAGCTGATTCTTGGATTTAGATGGATTTAGATGAAGCATGATTAACCACACATAAGAACAGCCGCTTGTGGGTTCATGGCAATCCTCGGCTTATTCATTT
Source organism: Symbiodinium kawagutii (assembly GCA_009767595.1). NCBI lineage: Eukaryota > Dinophyceae > Suessiales > Symbiodiniaceae > Symbiodinium > Symbiodinium kawagutii. Next base: position 492,529 of record VSDK01009837.1, read on the forward strand.
CACTACCAACCTACCCAGTACAAGGCTGGGATTGTCCACCAGGGGATCCCCCAACAAGCACCTGGACCTCTGGACGCGCCCCAGCCCCACTGAGCACCCCACAGGCCAAACCGCACAAGGAATGCTGGTGGCATAAGGCCTCGCAAACCGGGCAGCTGATACAGGCTGCATCTTTGTCCAAAAATGTTGGAGTTCAAAGGGGAGAGTTTCCACATTGAAAATTTTGCGGTGGATCATGGGGTGCGGAGCCCTGCATTCACAGAGACATTCGTGTCGTGGCTTTGGGCCATACTTAGTCGCATTGTGGGAATCAACCGCCCCTTTTACCACAAGCATCAAGGAGATCATGCCTGGGCAAACGGAGGCACAAACCCGGCCATTGCTGAAGTGCCCAACACAGTTCTTCATCTGTGAGCCACCAAGAACAGCTAAATGGTCCTATGACGATCGATGCATCAAAGTTGGCATTCCAACATCATGACGCAAGAATTGCCGATGAATCCGGCGGGATTCAGTATAGCCATCAGCTGTGTTGCATCTATTGACTGGCATCAGCTGTACATCATTGGCATGATCCAGCTACATAGGCTATATTTGATACCTATCAGTCATTGATCCTGGCTGTTTTCGTTTCAAATCTTCGGCTTGCATCCTTCATAGGCACAAAACCCTCGCAGCGCTGGGGTGGGCCCACGGCACGCCAAGCTCTTCTCGGACATTCCCATCCTGCCCAGCACTGCGATGCTCCCACTGCGAGTGGAAGCTGGTACTTTCACTCCATTAACCCATGACCATGGAAACAAACACTGACACACATGGCAGTGGGTCAAAACCCTGTTTTATTCCTCCCGCGCTTGGTTGAAAGCTGCCTGAAATCGCTAGAAAATCATGGCAAAGGCGAAACAACACAATCCCAATCTGAGGCCTTCGCACCTCTATTGGGCAGGGTAAAAACAAAACGGGAGAGAGAGAACCATGTGGGTCAAAACCCTTAGTCCCCCAGGTTCCCCTATCATTAACCATTGTGTTCCCTATGATTTGGTTGGTCATTGTAAGCCATTATTAATGGTTAATATTGACCCATAGCCACAGTTGCAAGGCCAAATCATAGCGTGCACAAGGCACGAGTCATCCCAGGTCATCCCGGTCGGTCCCTCCTTGGACTTACGAGTCTTGGGGCACTCGGGCTCCACTTTGATGGCCTAGCCATCGCAGAATGCCAAGGCAAGGCACCAAGGCAAGGCACCAAGGCAAGGCATGTGCCATGAGCTGTGCCAGGTGGGCACGTCTCTATCAGCTCAGGGATGAGAAAACTTAGTGTAAACAAAGGATTTGAAATGGCTTCAATGCGTTCACCCATGGTGTAACCCCCCGAATTCGTGATTTCACATGATCTATGAAAACGACTCAGATTATGAGATTTTTTGGCAGTCAAACACTGTATATTGCAATTTGAATTAATTTGCATTCTATTTTCATTCTATTTTCATTTCAATCTTCATTCGTTTTTCATTGTATTATCATTTCAATCCTCATTTCTTTTTCATTTTCCACTGGATTTCACCATTCTTCAACACTTTTTGGGTGGAGAGTGCTAAAAGCAATGAAAACATAGGAAAACCCAGGAAAAGTTGAGGTTTTCCCAAAAAATTGCCAAAACGAAGATAAAATGAAGATAAAATGAAGATCAAATGAAAATAAAATGAAGATAAAATGAAAATAAATGAAAATAAAATGAAGATTGGAATGAAAAAAGAATGAAGATTCAAATGAAGATGAAATGAAAATGAAATGAAAAATAAAATAAAATTGGCAGCCACAGAGTTTGGCTCAGAAAATCTCATAAGACTCAGAATGATCATGTGGGGGTTGGCGGCACGATGGCTGCGGATCTACTCAAAATGATCATTCCAACACGGAGCAACGGCACCGCCAGATCCACTTCATTGGCTTTCTCCGCGGCCAACTTGTTGATCGGTCCGCCATGCCCGTCCTGCGGCTGCAGGTGGCTGAAGCCCGGAATAGTTGCCACCAGCAACGAATGGTAGACAATGGTAGGTCCAGCTCTCAATCAACAATTCTCCATTTTCCCATAGTTTTCCAAAAATTGGTGGTAAAGCTAATCATGAAAGCTCTACCAATCATATCCAATCATTAGCATTCATTAGCATTCATTGGCATTCATTAGCAGCATTCACCTGGTTCAACCGTGCTGTGTCATTGCAAATGTGTGTGCCCTCCGTCGAGCTCACTAGTTCAGTGAGTAGCTTCCAGGCCTGTGAGTTTCCGCTTGGCCTGACCTTAACGACTTCCAGTTGACCCGCTACGTCTTGCGTAGCACTGAAAGAAAGTCTAGTTGACAGGGTTGCCCACCAAGAATCATGCCTGGTGATTACTGAAACATACTGAAACCGCCATCCCTTCGACAATCCAAGCCAACCCCACGACTTTCCTTGAACAATCGCGAAGCTATCCATCCACTACAGTTCAAGTGTAATCCCAAACGAGGAGAACACCTACACGCGTCACAACCATCAATTCATGTCATCAATCATCATAACTGTACGTAACTGTGCTGCAATATTGGTGTCTAACCGTCCAACCCTGGCGAACCCACGGGGTTTCTGAGGGTTGCCTGTGGCCCTGCCATTTGGCGGTCCCCAGTAGCTGGTCCTTCATCAGCCAGCCGACGCCCAAACGCGTGGGCCTCAGCTGGTCATGGGACTGGTGGTCATCGCCCATGGTCGATCAACAACGCAACCAGACAATGCGGGCCGTCTTTATTGGAAATGCGCTTGCGTATGTTTGTGTATTTGATGTTATCTGTTTTTTAAATGATAAAAAAAAAACTATGTAAAGAAATGAATATCTATCTATGCCTTCGTTTTTCATCTATATCTGTGTGTTTGTGCGTGCGCAGGTGTGAGGATCTGCTGAATGCATCCGTAGGCAACTCACCCGAATGATAAAGAGATATAAAAGCCATCAAACATTAAATAATCATCGGTCCAACATCAGGAGCGGAGCAACAGGTGGTGACCAAGAGTCAGCCAGGGTGGCAAGTTGGAATGGCCAGCAGCATATCCACAGCAGAGGGTTCTGTTCACTAGCGGGGTGTTCACCGAAGGGGCTCTGGCCACTGATCCGCAGCGAATTCTTTGAGATCTGCAGAGGTTCGATGAGAGGAGCAAAAATAGTTGAAGAGGGATTGTGTGCGTGTGTGTTGCCTTGCCTGCTCATTTAGGACAATGTGTGCAATGGGACAAAAGACCATACTCCCCATCAAATGAATTACGCATGTTACTCCTGGTTCTCAACAATGGTCCGGGATACCCCAACGGATCCCGCCCTCACAATGTGCCATGACAATCCGCAAAACTAGAGAACATGAAAAAATCATCACCCAAAATCAGTGGCCAACAACAACAACAACAACAACAACAACAACAACAACAACAACAACAACAACAACAACAACAACAACAACAACAACAACAACAACAACAACAAC
>VSDK01009837.1:496169-512929 GCA_009767595.1 Symbiodinium kawagutii
TGACAATCAGCAAAACTAGAACAAAAGAAAAAATCATCACCAAAACTAAAAGGACAACAACAACAACAACAACAACAACAACAACAACAACAACAACAACAACAACAACAACAGCAACACCAAGAGCAACGGCAACAAAAACCAGTGGGTGTCCTTCTGACGGCTGACCGCCAAACCACCGATCTCCATTGAGCTCCCTGCTTGCTCCCAGCTGGTTCGCTGCGATTCGCCAGCACGCCCCCACCAGTGCCCTGGTCGTGGCCAGCCAGTACCCCGAGTAGGTTGAAACATGTTGAAACTAGGTACAGGTCAGATGAAGGCAATGGCAGAAACGATGGATAGGTGAATGCTTTTTATTGGAAAAATTGTCCATCTAGGGTTGGTTGATCAGCAAGCTGCAACTTTAATCCAAAAGATGCAAAAGTGGCAAAGTGATGCAAAGTGGGCATGATTTGTCTCTGATCATTACGGCTATACTGACAATCGCTTTTGGCTTGCCGGGCTCAAGTCCACAAAATTCTTCATTGCTTGCATTCGTGATTATTATTCTCATTGTTGTCCCTGTCGTTATTGCTTTCGGTGACTGCGACATTACCGCTCTTGGCAATACAGCATACCATCGAGACCCTGGTAATTTGGTAGTCCAACATAGCTGGCTGGATGATCCACAGGTGGTTGTGGGCATGATTTGTCGGCCAATACTAGCGATTTTCAAGCCAGTTAAATCGTCAAAAGCGGCCGTGCCACGAGCAACATCCAGCTTTCCCCTGTTATTTGTCGCTATTGTTGGTAATGCTAGACCCCTGTTTAATACCCACACTACCTTGGGTTGTTTCCAACGATGAACCATGATACACAAATATTAGTCATCATTCACTAGACATCCTTTACCATGCTTCATCACTATTCTTCGTTACCAGCAATTCCCAACCATTCCTAGCCATGACGAACAATGTTTCCTTTTTGGCAACTAGAAGCCAGCAGTGATCATGGATCAACCACCATCATTCACTCTTATTTGCCATTCAAACTTAATATTCACAAATATTCTCACCACTTATCATCAGCTAATCATCAGCCATCATCCTTAACCATCATTAGCCATCTGTATTCACCCTGATCAACCATGATTCACCATGATTCACCATCAGTGCTGATGTTCAACCACGACCAGCTGCGACTCATGAGTGCCGCCTGGATCCAGCCGATCTCCTGCTGACAGGTCTCTGGAAACCTCAGCTGGCCACACAATGTTGGCCACGACGGCTTGTCTCCAGCAGGAGCTCATGAGCTCCATCGGGAAAACAGGGCACGCAACACCATGCACATCAACGGTAACGATATGCAAAACAACGGGTTTCATCCAATGATCTTGAGCACAATTGGTGATCATATTGACAAGAAGTTTATTCGGAACACAACCAAAAGGTGTACTGCATGAAAGTGAACCATGTCTATTGTGAATTGCGCTGACATAACTTGATCCAACTCTCGTGGTGAAGTCGGCACAAATGATGGCCCCAGCATCTCCGACTGGTTGACTGGCGAGCGTTGAGCTTCCAACAAATGCCTCTGACGTGGCACAGCCTCGGGTGAGGTATCAAATGATGGCGATGTCTCACGGATGGTGATGTATATTTCTTGTCAAAGCATCTGCGATCATCTATGGTTCACATATCACCCTTCCTAGAGTGACCGGGAATAACTTCACACAACATGGCTCCATCTGCTAATTCTTGGGTGTGCCACATTGCTGGAGGCGGCACGGACAAGATTTTAGCAAACTCGCATCGTCCACTGCCGGTCCTCTTCCGAAAAGAATGATCGAGCTGGCAGCTGTGACGCCAGCCGCTAGCCCCGATCCCAATCGAACAGGAACCATGGCCCCACACCTATGATTGGGATTGTCTGGTTCCCACCTCAAGCCTTTGCTCACTGAAAATCCCGCGCCGCCCCGAGGCTCCCGGCATTCTGTTGGTTCATGCAGCGGCGAAACTCTTTGCTCATCGGACCAGTGGGATCCCATCCTGGCAATGAAAACAGGTTCGGCTTCAAGTGCTTTGAAGAACAATTCTGAGGTCAAGGCGAGCTGGGTGAGAAGGCATGTTGTCATGTTGTGATTCCCCCGTCTCGGCTTGTGCATGAGTGATCATGAATGTGCATTGTAGTGGTCCTACCAGTGCACAAGACACTTGAAATAGAATCAGAGTAGAACTACTGAGCTTTCAAGTCTGCACGCCGCTCTACTCACAGTGCGCAGTTACGGCAGTTACGGTTCCTCACAATTCCCCGAATGTCGATATCATGATGTCATGACTGGTCAAAAACCCCGTTCTTCGTAACCCCCGACAGCCCGACACCGATTCTTTGTTTGAGTTGCTCTTTCTCGTTCACCAAGTCCCTTGATTGAGCCCTTCCATGCCCAGGATCTACCGGCTGTATTCGGATAATTCATGGCTCTGGCACAATCATGAAGCACCCCTATTGGACATACATATGGCAAACCACTTTGCCAAAATTATGGTGGCATACCCCAACAAGAACAGTGGTATGCATCTCCGTCCACATGCCTAGCTGTTGCTGTTGCCCACGTGACCATCTATGACCCCGCGTGGTTATTTTTTTTCCATCGCCGTCCCGGAGGTTCAGCTAAAGCTGAGGGCGAGCTTGCGGCCCAAACAAACGGAGCCACAAAAACATTTACAAAGCTGGATTAGAAGTTGTGCAAATAGGTCACAAATGGCTGATGACTGCACCAAATTGAACGAAAATGTAACTAGATCGGAACTATATGCCAGAGCTGGTGCAAGCGCATTTGGCCTGCCACTGTAGACAACACCATGATTGTACACAATCAGGCGAACAAACTTGTCTAGAGCTGCCCATTGCCAGCTATCCATGCAAGCTCCTGTCGGCGAAATTCGCGGCGAAGTCTTTTTGCTTCAGCGCGGCTGATGCTCTCAAGCTGGCCTGTTCTGTTTTGATTTTCGCGGGTGCCTGGAACCAAGCTACTGCAGGATGATGGGCTTGGAGGCCGCTGAGTGTCCATGTCCACCTGTTGGTCCATTCTGTGCAGCAACGTGTCCGAGGACGAAACGGCATGCGCGTCCAGGCATGTAGAGGTGTCAGCTTGAATCCCGAACTTGTCCATCAGGTTCTTGGCTAAGTTTTGCTGCAAGCGGTCCAAGAAGCTTTCAAAGTCCGTCATCGATAGCATTTGCTCGTTGGTCTGGCTGGCGCGCTCGCAACGGTCAGCGCCAGGTTGCTCCAAAGAAACTGGGCCAGGAACATAAGCCGGATGGTCAACCGATTCCGCTCCTTCCAACCTTTCAACTGGCTCCTCGTCAAATCCCAAGGCCGAGTAAAGACAAATCGGGCGCTTCGGGCGCTGATTGTCATTCACAAGGGCATAGAGTCCATGCTGAAGATGGCCAGCAGCCACATTGAGCCTCTGTCTGACGGCCAATCTGAGGCTGTAGCCAACGCAGGCGATGAGTTTGTGGTCTGCCATGGGTGCAACGATCTAAAGACAAGCAAAGTACACAGGATACAGGTGCACCTAATTGGAAAAGCATACCCTCGTTGGGTCTCGCAACCGAAATGGCTTGAGCCAAAATGGCTTGTAGCACTATATGTTTTTTAATCAACGAACACTAGCTGGTGCTAGTAAATGAAGTCAAGAACTTCCGTGCAGCCTCCAGAACGAGGATTTTTCACACAAAAAAGGGCAGGTTCATCGCCAATCGGCATGCTGGAACGATCATTTTTGCACAAATTGTATTGTTACATCCACGCCTTCATTGTTCCAAACCTTTTGCTGGGGCATCCAACGGCTTGCCCGCCGTGGACCCAAACAGCACTGGTTCCACCAGTGCACCGTCCCCAGCCGCCCGCACCTAGCTTGGATGGATTGAAGCCACTCCCCGAAGCCTCGCGCGGGTCCATATGCCCCGGCCTGGGCCGAAACAAGGAGGGATCCATGTGATGTGCAGCGATTCGGGCCTATGGATGAGCATTGTCACAAAGAATCCCCTGAAAAAACGCACATATTTCAAAAAGTTCTTGAACAAGAAAGCCAGCTACTCTGAAACACCCACATCTTTGGAAGGGCTGAAACTGTGCAGTGACTCGGAGCAAGTGAGGCGTGGAAAATATGGCCCCGATTCTGAACCTGCATAATTCAGCAAAGCTCCTCACAAATGGATTCCATAACTAGGCTGTCCAATAGTAGTACTCCAGGGTTTGAGGTTGGGTGTGTCATTGTCTGATGATGTCTGATGCTTTACCCATCGAGCTCAGCGGCCTTGAATTCCTGCGCAGTGCCATACCATTCTCCAATGATCTTTAGGTGGTTGGATATGGTTGGGAAATCCTCATCCAGTCTGGGCAAACTGTCTCATACTCCAACCCCGGAACGGCTTCACCAGTGCGTCCAACTAAAACTCAACGACTGGCGCCCTAGTATCATGATCAACCAGCCCAAAAATTGGCCACCGGGGTTGTTTCATGCTGTTTCTGTTTCGGATGTTCCGGTCAAAACTGGTGGGTACCAGCCAGCTACCAGCAACTATACAATGTCAAATTGTACTCTAGCGACATCGCTGTGAACGATATGAATGACCTGGAAAGAAGTCGTGGGGATGGGCCTCTTAGTCATCTACCTGCAATGAATGACTTCTATGCGTGCATTCGATGCGTACATCTACTTGTATAAATACATTAAATACATACATACATACATACATACATACATACATACATACATACATACATACATACATACATACATACATACATACATACATACATACATACATACATACATACATACATACATACATACATACATACATACATACATACATACATACATACATACATACATACATACATACATACATACATACATACATACATACATACATACATACATACATACATACATACATACATACATACATACATACATACATACATACATACATACATACATACATACATACATACATACATACATACATACATACATACATACATACATACATACATACATACATACATACATACATACATACATACATACATACATACATACATACATACATACATACATACATACATACATACATACATACATACATACATACATACATACATACATACATACATACATACATACATACATACATACATACATACATACATACATACATACATACATACATACATACATACATACATACATACATACATACATACATACATACATTACATACATTACATTACATTACATACCATTACATACCATTACATACCACTACATACCATACATACATTACATACATACATACATTACATACATTACATACATTACATACATTACATACATTACATCATTACATTACATTACATACATTACATACATTACATACATTACATACATTACATACATTACATACATTACATACATTACATACATTACATACATTACATACATTACATACATAACATACAATACATACATAACATACATAACATACATAACATACATTACATACATTACATACATAACATACAATACATACATAACATACATAACATACATAACATACATTACATACATTACATACATTACATACATTACATACATTACATACATTACATACATTACATACATTACATACATTACATACATTACATACATTACATACATAACATACAATACATACATAACATACATAACATACATAACATACATAACATACATAACATACATAACATACATAACATACATAACATACATAACATACATAACATACATAACATACATAACATACATAACATACATAACATACATAACATACATAACATACATAACATACATAACATACATAACATACATAACATACATAACATACATAACATACATAACATACATAACATACATAACATACATAACATACATAACATACATAACATACATAACATACATAACATACATAACATACATAACATACATAACATACATAACATACATAACATACATAACATACATAACATACATAACATACATAACATACATAACATACATAACATACATAACATACATAACATACATAACATACATAACATACATAACATACATAACATACATAACATACATAACATACATAACATACATAACATACATAACATACATAACATACATAACATACATAACATACATAACATACATAACATACATAACATACATAACATACATAACATACATAACATACATAACATACATAACATACATAACATACATAACATACATAACATACATAACATACATAACATACATAACATACATAACATACATAACATACATAACATACATAACATACATAACATACATAACATACATAACATACATAACATACATAACATACATAACATACATAACATACATAACATACATAACATACATAACATACATAACATACATAACATACATAACATACATAACATACATAACATACATAACATACATAACATACATAACATACATAACATACATAACATACATAACATACATAACATACATAACATACATAACATACATAACATACATAACATACATAACATACATAACATACATAACATACATAACATACATAACATACATAACATACATAACATACATAACATACATAACATACATAACATACATAACATACATAACATACATAACATACATAACATACATAACATACATAACATACATAACATACATAACATACATAACATACATAACATACATAACATACATAACATACATAACATACATAACATACATAACATACATAACATACATAACATACATAACATACATAACATACATAACATACATAACATACATAACATACATAACATACATAACATACATAACATACATAACATACATAACATACATACATTACATTAATTACATTACATTACATTACATTACATTACATTACATTACATTACATTACATTACATACCATTACATACCATTACATACCACTACATACCATTACATACCATTACATACCACTATATACCATACATACATTACATACCACTACATACCATACATACATTACATACATTACATTACATTACATTACATTACAGTGCATTACATTACATTACATTGAGATCGTTGACCCCAGTGGTTCACGGACACCATTTTCTAAGCTTGAGATACCGTAGGGGCTTCGAGGACGGCACAACTACGTGTCAAACATGGCTGTACATGGGCAGTTATTCACATACCCCTCCTTCATGTTTGACTTCTGTCAATCCGTTGGGTTGCTCCAAAACAATACTTAAACGACCAGAACGAAGAACAAACAACAACAACTCAACAGAACAATTCAGCTTAGTAAGGGGATCACAAACCATATGTTTACTGTCCACCCACTTGAGCTGCACATTGTTTTCTCTGATGTCCCGTCGAACTATCAGCATATCGATGGCCATCCTCTTGTCCTTCACCACTATTCCATCTCCCGTTGTGTGATCGAAGATGGGTCTGTTGTCGATGGTGATCACCATGCCGATTCTTTCTCGAAGAGCTTTGTCTCGGTCCAGGGTATAGTCATAGTTGAGAGCCTCCGCCATCAGAGATCTTGCCCATTCACATTCAGCTATTCCCCTTGCCAAAGACATCAACTCCGAACCCAAAGTACTCTGAGTATGCCTCTCCAGCTTATATGTCTTCCAGCGCATTGGAGTCACCATGGCACTTTGTCCCTCTCCAATCTTGTTCTCCGCCATGAAATACATAAAACCAGCTTGACTTTTCAATTCATCCGTGTTTGCCCAGCTTGCATCCGTTGCCAACACAAATAGACAGTGGTTCAGGTCTATACTCTGGAAGGTCACCGTCACATGTGCATGGTCGCGAATCCGGGATACTAGCTTATTTGCTTCGATGAGATCCGATACTTGAGCCCTTTGAATTCTCTGTTGAAGGAAGGCGGTCATTGTGGCTATGTCAGGTCTCGTGTTACCTACCAACCAGTTAGCCGCACCAATCACCCCCCTTAGCATTTTCCTTTCCTTCTCAGTCACCTCAGAAAGTTTCTCCTTCCTCCTCTCCTTGGTAATCGGAATCGCCTTGACTTGATCAGCATACTCCTTTTGGTCACACACAATGGAATAATCCTCTCTTTGAATCAACCGTTTTCCCAAAAAAGTACCACTACCACAGTTCCAGTGTTTAAAAGGGTATTTTTGTTTCAACCGACTCAACACTTCCACATGAAACTTTTCCGTTCCTCCCATAACCATGTCATCCACATGTAAAGCAATCAGCCCTTGTAATTGTTGTTCATGAAACCAATAAAAAACACAAGGATCCAGTTCACTTTGCTTCATTCCTATGGTTCTCAGGGTTCTACTAAAACAGGTCCACCAGGCACGAGGAGCATCGACCAAACCATAAACACATTTCAACACTTCAACCACATCACGAGCATCACACCCAGGCACACCTTCTCGCGGTAGCTTGACATACAGTTTCCCAGCTTTCCTTTCCATCGGTTCACCCTGTAGGAAAGCCCCCTCAACGTCAGCTATGTACATCAACCATTGCTTGGAAGCAAGAATTTGAAGACAAACACTCAGGGCATCCATCGAAAGCGTAGGTGATTGCCTTTCAACATCCAACAAGTCAGGGTCCTTAAAACCTTTGATACACCACCTACTTTTCACAATGGTCTGTCCGGGATTTTGGGGGTCAGGTCTCCGCGTCTTCACAAACCTACTTTCTAAGAACCTTTCCTGGGAAACGTTCTTCTTCAACCACTCAGCATCTTCCCCCGTATGAACTTTTATAGCATTGTTCTTGATCAACTTCTCCCGTTCTTTTCTTTTGGATGCTTCGAGAGTCCTTCGTTCCTCCGCCGTCAACTCATTCTCGCGAACTTCCGTGTTACTTGCCATCTGCGTCAAGAGAACCTCCATCGCGTCCTTAGGTATTCCTGATCCTATTGGATTCCGCCTCGCCCGAAGTTCTCCGAAATCCAGGATGTCGACACTCCTCCGCAGCGCCGACCGTAGTTCCGTTCCTCCACACACTGGCCCGTATCCGGTTTCCTCCGCCGTTGTCGCTCCACCGCTGTTCGCTTGTTGTTCGTAGTCGCCTATATCCGTGTTTGCTTCCGCTTCCACCGCTTCGGTCCCGAGTGACGTCGCGCCTTCTGGTGTTGTTGTAACTGCCTGTGTCTCCTCCTCGATGCTCTCGATCTCTCCGGTATCCACCGTTGGCACCGTACCACCGTAGCCACCGCCGTTTCCAGAGTCCACCTCTGCTTCGAGATCGTCCTCGATGTCGCCTCTCCGTCGTCGTTTCGCCGTTGGTAGTTCGATTGTCTCCTGGTCTTCAACATCATCCGGTTTGCCTTCGTGGCTGATGTCTGTAAAGACCTGTGCGCCTCGTTTACCCCGCCCCGCAACATTCATCGCTGTCATCTCCGGTGTGGTAAACGTGACCGCCGCTACCTGTTCTTCCGTTAATTTCCGCAACTGTTCCGGTGAGCATCGTAAAACTTTGTTGCCGTGACTGACCCAAACCTTGTTTGTACTGTAGTGACCGATGACTCGAGATGGCCCCTTCCATCCCATGTTCCGCCTCCAGTAAAACACAAAGTCTCCGACTTCGAAAGGTCCGCGTGGTGGTCTACTTTGTCTATCCACTGCCTTCTTGACCCTGCTCACATCATCCATGTGAACCATCGCTTCTCGAGCTGCTTGTCGAATACTTTGAGCCCGCATGACACTATCTACTCCATGCAGCATGCTGGACATGTATGGTAGGTTCAAGTCCCGGTCAACCAAACTTTGGGGGATCCTCAAGTCACTTCCAAAAACATGTTGGTACGGCGAAAACCCATGTTTTCTAATCATGGAATTTTTCGACTCATTGATCTTGTCGATGAGTTCATTCACTTCACTTTTGTTGATAGGTAAACAACCTTCCCATCCCTTCATGAACACATCCTTCCACACCCCTCCGTTTCTCTCACACATCCCGTTTTGCCACGGACTTTCGGCCGCGGTTTTGTTGTTGTAAGTGCCATCCATATCTAAGCCTTCAGCCATTTCACCCTCGAATTCATTACCCCCATCCGTGGTAACCTTCTTAGGTGATCCAGCCCACCTCAACCAGAATTTTCGATAGGCACTTCTAACCTCACTAGCCTTGGCTCCTTTCCAAAGGGGAACACACACTTGCAACCCAGTCCCCTCGCAGATGATATTCAGCATCTTGAGCTTCTTTTGCTGGTAGATAGGAACCTCGAAAGTATCCATGAAAACATGTTCATTGAACCGTTCAGCTTTTTTCAATTTGGTAACAGGATGGGTTTCCGGGGGTTTCCTACTCATGCACACACTACACTTCAGCTGTTTCGCAACCTCAATGGCTTTCTGACTAGCCCCAGCAACTCTCAGAAGATGAAGAAACCTTTCTCTTGAGGGGTGTCCCAAATTGTTGTGACATCGTTGCACACTTTCATGAAGGTCTTTCCTTTCTTCTTGGAGAGCCTCAACCGCTAAGACATCCAGCTGATCATGTTTTTTCTGTTTCCGAATTCCCGCACAAATAGCCTCAACCAACTTTTGGGGGTAAACCTGAGCGCATTCCGTTCGACTGCACCAGTGGCTTCCTATTTTGATCCTACCCTCCAGAGGTTGGTGTTCATGGTCATGTTTACACCGTTGGTCCAACAGGGGAACAAGGTGTTTGTTGTTGGTCATGATTCGGGTTCTTTTTTGATACAGCTTTTGAGAGACGGGGTCCTTCAGCCCGAAACAGCACTGATCAAAGATAACACAAACCACCTCAGGTAATTGTTTCACTTCTTCAACCGCTTCTTCACCCCAACTACCTGCCCCATGAGGATGTTCGAAGGAAAAAGTCCTCCCTTGGTTGTGTTGTTCTTGACATATCTGCATGGCGAATTGTAGCGTCACCCTCGCTTCGACCAACTTCCTTTCTTTTTCCGCAGGATCGCCTTTGTGTTTGCTAAGGTTTTGCATAGCACTGTACGGTCCGCATGGTGGGCATACATGAACGTGTCGTGGTTTGAATTCCCTGAGCTCCTGTAAACATTTCCTACGATGTTCACTGTCAAGAAAATTCCATCCGTTTCGGATGTCATACGATCTGCCCCCATCTAAGCCTTTCTTTGAAGCCATAGGACATAACCGTGGTACCGAAAACACTTCAGCAACATCCCAACCGAACCGCATGTCCACATGAAAAATGTCACAACTGCCGTCACCAACCACTTCTTTGTTGTGATCATGTCCTACCTTTTCTTTGTCCCGTGCTTGAATTCTCTGTACTTCTCTTTTGAGATACTTCCGAGACTTCCTGGACATGGTCACTGCTTCTCCAGGGATTCCAAGATCTTCTTCTTCTCCTCTGGCGTCAGCACCAACAGGGTGTTGCCCTCTTCCTTCATCTTGTCCACGAGGGATGCACTGCTGGACGCTGTCGTTGGCATGGGAGCCGTTGGAAACTCCCACTCCATCTCTTCTCCTCTGGAGCGACTCTGCTTTGTGCGAGTCATTGTCATCGGGGGAACCACCATCTGCTTCGCCTTCTCCGCTTGTTCTCTGGTGATCCTCTCCTTCTTCTTCTGGTCGCGGAACAGAATGTACAGCTTCAACTTCTGCATCTCCACATGACTGTCCACCGAGACATGTGCTCGTACCCACTTGAGGTACTTCTTGTCCAGCATGTAGATGGCATTCAGGTCCTCCGACTTCTTCTCGTACTTCCCTTTCTTCATGGTGTCTCGAGGGTCGATGGAACATCCGTAGTTGTCCTCCTCCACATCCGGAAGATCGTCCATGTCCTCGGCCTTGACATTCCGCTTCACATTCTGCCACATCTCCTTCATCTCTTCCGTCATCTGAACTCCGGCATAGGTGGGAGAAGTCGTCATGGCCGCACTCAAAGGTAGGTGTTTCCCGGGCTTCTTGACTCTTCGGGCCGACACTCTTGTGGGTGGACATTTCCATCGCACTAACATCGTAGTACTTAGTCTCCCCCTTATTCGTCAACCAACAGTCAACCGAACCCGAAACCTCACCAAACAACGGAACCGCGTAATGACCTCTCCTAGTGACACCAAGCCGAACCGTGACACCAAGCTCATCAAAAACACAAACATCATTCTTCAAATCAATCATGCATCCCAACTGTTTCAAAAGTTCTTTGCTCAGCAAAAGTGGAGTGTTTCCACCTTCCGCTGGAAGCACCGCTGCTTTGATGATCACTCTCTTTCCAGCGATTCTGGCCGGAAGTAGCGCTGTCTCATGAGAGATCAGGGAGCCAGCATTGCCAAACGTGAACTCATTACGAACACTCGCACGTTGAACTTTCAAGCCCTGTTCACCTAACTTTTGTTCTATGCTGGCTAGCGTCTTCTCTCCTACCAGGGTCCTCCTACAAGCCGTGTCTGGAACCCCGCTCACACTCAGGCAAGGATCTTGACAAAAATCGTCCACGCTCAGTACCTCTTGTGCATGATGTAGTCCGGCATGAACTTCATGGCCAAAATGGCCTTCCTCTTCTGACTCAAGCCCCTCCTGAACCACTGAGATCTGCCCCGGGCGCTGGCGATTGCCCGTCGCATGTGTATCAGCATTTCCAGGATGCAGCACATCATTCGCAGTGCTCTGAGCCCAAGACACCACCCTTGGTGTCGACTCCACTGCAAACACCTCCCACAACTTCTGAAGCTCTGGGTCTGTCTCGTCTACAACGAATGCCTCCTTGCCACCCTTGGTCGAGGTGGTAGCTGTCGTTGTCGAGCTTGCAGCTGCAGGTTTCTCCTTGTTGGTTCTCAAAGGACATTCCCTCTTCCAGTGCCCATAGCGCTGGCAATGGTGACACCGGGAGCGTGACTTGAGCTGCTCAATCTTCCCATTGATTGATCCTGTCAGTCTAAAGCTCTTCTGTCCTTCGGTTCTCCTGTCCAAACTGGGTCTTGGAAAGAATCCTCTTCCTCGTTTCTGTTCCAGCACTTTCTTCCGGATCTCTGTGTATGACTCATAGACATCCAGCACATCCTCTTCGTGGCCATCTCTTTCCTGAACTTGTCCGGCAACGACTTCTAAAGCGCATTGCCAGTCTTCTTCATTGTCTGACATGACTCCTGCCTCCGCTGCGAAGACATCTTTGTTCTGACTCTTCCCCAGGTACTTCCCCTCTGGAAATACCGACTTCACCGCCTTGATGACGTCTTTCACTTCCAGCTTCCCTTGAGTAGCGGTCAGAACCATGGCTTCTCCTTGTACATCTAGGCGTAGCTTCCGCAGCAACATGAAACCCATAACCGTGGCCGGCATCTCGACCGACACTTCCTTGAGCTTCCGATCCGCTTTGTCAAATCGAACCAGAAACTGCCGATAGGTCTCCTGGGGTTTGATCTGTAGTTCCTGAAAGAAAAGTTTCATCGCCTCCTGGACCAGATCGATAGTCTGTGGCCCATACTTCTCATCCAGAACTCCTAGGATCGTCTTTTCCCCACCGCTGCAGCAGATTTGGTCTATGTCAATGGTTTCCAGGAGTCCTTCCGCCTCCCCACCAATGTATCTCATCAGGATAGCCCCGAACTTCTTCTCGTTGATGGTTGATGGTAGCCCTGCTAACATCAAAAGTGCTCTGCGTTTCCACTGCCTGTACGTAGCAGGCTGCGTTCCATCAAAAACCTCCAGTTTGGTTTTGCTGCTATCCCCATCGTCATCTCCAGCACCCATGGCGACACACCCTGGAACTCCCCTCCTAAGAGGTAGAGCTCCGCTACCACTGAGATCGTTGACCCCAGTGGTTCACGGACACCATTTTCTAAGCTTGAGATACCGTAGGGGCTTCGAGGACGGCACAACTACGTGTCAAACATGGCTGTACATGGGCAGTTATTCACAACATTACATTACATTACATTACATTACATTACATTACATTACATTACATTACATTACATTACATTACATTACATTACATTACATTACATTACATAACATAACATAACATAACATAACATAACATACATACATACATACATACATATATATATACAGAAAAGATTCCTTCTGAATGCAGGAAATTCGATGGCGTTTCCAAGATCGCAATATCTACCACACAGGCAACCTTCCTACCAACAGCAAGGATTGCCCGAATCGATGATGGCACCTGCTGGAGGCGTTGCCCCATGTCCATTGGGGCAAGCCAGCAACTACTACAACTATCAACATGCACCAGCAAGCAACAAGCAACAACCAACAACGACAACACAGATTGATAGATTGTTTGTTCCGAGCCCTGTCATTGATAGATTGATGAGGAACAAACAACATCAACATAGATAGGCCTCATCAGATTCAGGACTTGAGACCTATCAAGCGAAGCTGCCAACCTGCCCTGTCTCACCATCACACCCACAGGTCCCACCCCAGCATCCCTCAACCTGGCACCCGGGCTTGAACTTTGTGGGCACATCTGGCACCTCGTCCCGAGACTCAATGCGTTTCACAAGGTTCATATCATCCGTGCATGTGAAGGGCGGGACAATAAAACAGTATACTGGTTGGTGGTGAGTTGCACACACCAACAATATTGGTCAATTAGATAGAATATTCAAAGTTATCCTAGGATTGGGTTGGAAAACGAGTGTTGGAAACCACTCTCCAACCACGAATGGTTCGAAAACAACCATGACTATCCTAAGATATGACTAATCACCAACCAGGCAATCAAAAATGATTTGAAGGAAATGATTGCAAACAACAAATGATTGGAAAGCAACAATGATTTGAAACCACCCACCAGGCCTTGGATTCCCTCGGCCATCCACCCTGCAGCTTGGGCCCCCAAACGCTCACCGCCGCACGGACGGAGAAACCGCCCGAGGGCCGGGAGCGAGCGTTGATCTCCTCCTTGTGGATCCTGGTGCTTCAACGTGGTGACCAACCCCTGGGCTGACCGGGGGGCATCATATCCAGCTTTGGAAGGGTTGTTGAGGGAAACCCATGGTTAACTTGGCTGGTTATGCTGGTTAATGGTTGGGGATGGTTAAGGGGGTTGTTGATGTTGTAATTGGCTATGTTGTCATCGTTGCTGCCGCGACCTCTTGGGCCAACATCAGGATCACTCGTCACTACTGACTATAACAGCATTTATGTGCAACCGCCATGATCATCACTGTCATCGCATGGTCGTCATCGTCAGCATCATCGTCATCCTCGTGATCATCGTAGTCATCATAATCATCATCATCAACATCACATCGTTCACAGCTTTCATCGCATGAAAGGTCTTGCTGGGAGAATTGAAACAATGCGGATCAGTCCCACGTAAATAAGCACAGCTGCTAACACATATGCACACATAAAGACATAGTGCACACAAGTCCGTGAATGTCAGCACAGGCATTAGGACACAAACATCTTCTATGCTTCAAAGAGACTATCGTATCTATTCAGGCACTTGTATCATTGTATCTACTCACCTTTAGCTTCACATTTTTTTGCCCGGCTTCACATGTGTTCGTGAATAAGTTGCACATTTGCATCATTTGAGTCTTTGCCGCTCATAGATGTCTATCAAATTTTGAGTCTTTGCCGCTCATCTGCCAAATTTCATGCTGGTCATTCTCCAACTTCGCAGTCCTCTGGGTCCACAGGATGTGATCTCTGGCGGTGAGCCCAGGGCCGCCCGGCATGGGCAGCCACCCATCTACCCCAACGGGGTCACAGCGTGGTGGGTCATTCGAAGCTGCGAGCCCAACGCCACATGCGGGTGCTGCTTGGGGTGGAGGGGATGGCCCACATGACATCCTGACCTCGGGGTTGGGTTGGTGCCTGAAAAGCATGATGCTAGGGTTATGCCTGAAAACATTCTAGGGTTGAGTGTGTCCAACATGGATTTGAAGGCATTCGCGAACACTCCTGACAACCAAACGAAGAAAACCGTAGAGGGAACAGGGCTGCACCTCCACCACTGCCTTCTGTCACACCGTGCTGGTGACTTGCTTCCAGCATTGCAAAAACTGAAGGGGAAAAAAGACATGAAGCAAGGGCACAACAGCTAAGAATGCACGGCTCCAGAGCTCAAATCTTTGATCTTGGGTGAACAGTTTACGACGTTTAGCAGGTTCAACGTTGTTGAATCATTATCAACCACTTGCAGGGGCATCCCAATAGACAACCTCCAAGCATACCGGTGACCTACACTTAGCCCCAGGTTGATCTCTGACCTGTGCCCTGATTGTTTCCACCAGCCAAGGGGTCCCGGACCCGAGACACAATAGAGGAGAGCTGGGTCTGGGTCTGGTGTTGCAAGCCGCTGTCAATCCTTGAACAACCCATGGATATCATGGATGTCAGTCACTTTATAAAGATGTGGGATTTCCCTTTGCAAGATGGGTTTGGCAATTGGTGGCCCACAAAAATGCCCTAGCCTAGGCCCTAGCCTTGCCCCCAGCTCCCTGCAATCCCACGTCAGACTTTTTTCCCGAAAACTTCAACTCAAGACTCTCCAAACTGCGCGGCCGACTCAGTATCCACATTGGATGGGTTGGCACAGCCTCAGTACTTGGAGCTGCGAGCTCGCAATAGGTGGAGGTCATCAGGCTGGCTTCTCCAGTGGCATTGCTGGTGGCAGGGATGCAAACCGTGGGGATGTGGCCAGCAGCCACAGGGAAATCCCAAACAAA
>VSDK01009837.1:513004-524742 GCA_009767595.1 Symbiodinium kawagutii
CACCCTCGCTTTCCCGTGGCCCCTCCCCCCGCAGGACGCAGCACGCGCCCATGCCCCTCTTTTCGATGGCAGGGATGGCACACAGCTCGCCAGTACCACAGGGTGGGCTGATCCAGGCACTGGCCACCCACTTCTCGCCTCCGGCACCGCTTGGTACAGGTGGTTGGAAGGGACATGGCGAGATATCCAGACAGGATGCCGTGTTTCTGAAGCCTATCGATGAAAAGTCTTCGTTCTGAGATTCTGGTCCAGGGAGGGAGGAGGCACCATGTCACCTCTCAAAAAATTGCTTGCGACCCCATCCTCCGCCCTACGCACCCCACAACATGTACAGAGACCCTACACTAAATCAGAGTTTCTGTGGAGGGGCTTTAGATGATGCCTCCTACGCTCGAACAGGAGCACATGGAAATGTCTTAAACACTGTCTGAACGAGAAAACACTGTAACAGATTGCAACAGCATACAGGACAGCAAAGACGACAACAACGACAACAACGACAACGACGACAACGACGACAACAACGACAACGACGACAACCTCAGAGGATAGTTTGGAAGCGGAATCCACTCCGAAGCAATGTCAAGTTGATGTTAAGTTTCACATGCCAATTCATGCCAGCCCCTTAAATCTCAATCAGCCGGATCTAGAAGTGAACAATTTCAGACCACCTTGATCTGTACAAACCTCGCCGAATGATCCAAATCCAGAAAAATCAACTCATAAATAAAACATCCAGGTATCCGGGTATATATCCAGGTACCCTATGCTTTTTTATCATTCAGAACTTGGTTGCACCCATGATTGTCACGCCTTGTTTCTGGGGTCCCTTCCCTATGGCCCCATACCGCTGGGCCACCTGCGAGCACCGGGCAGGCCACATGAGCTCCTGGAACTTCCATGGAACCGTCCTAGGAGCCGGCGTGCCGCGGCATGGCGGCTGGTCATCAGCCACGAGGGTGCATAACGCATGGCTACTGTAATTCGCTGGTTCTAGCAATGGTTAATAATGGTTGGTACAGATGGTTGGTACAGCTGGTTGATACAGCTGTTTGATAGGGCTAACTAAGACTAACCAACCAGTCATTTCAACCATAAATGGTGAATAATGGTTGGTACACCTGGTTGATTTTACTCGTTGATGACTCGTTGGCAGCTGCTTGACATAAGTGGAGTGATTTGCTTCAGCTAGCAAATCATGGTTCATAGACAGGGTTGATGATAGATAGTGGTAGAACCACAATGATGGGAATACGATCTGAATAAATGCATGTACAATTCGAAATCACTCGCATATAGTGTATAAACCTCGTCAACCATTGCTGACCTATCGCAAACTGATTTCTATATGCATTTCTAGAGCTATCAACCGTTGACAATGGTTCATAACGGTGGCTATAGGAATGGTGTTTATCATGGGCCTGTGGGCATCAAAGGCGGCAAACAAGCACATAAATTTGTAAAATGTTATAAATGCGAATGAAATATAAACACATATATAAGCAACAACAACGGATTGTATCTCTTTCCGAGGCGCACATGGCAAGCATGGCTTAAAGTGCTTTGAAAAATAAGATCGCACGACTACGCATAAAAGAACAGCAACAACGCGCAACACGGCAACAACAGCGAGAATTCCACGTTGCACGAGGTGTTTGGCCATCGCCATAGCTAGTAACTGTACTCCTTTGTTCAGTTTGTTTCACAGAGGTTACGCCAGTCATGTCCAGCAACGCTTTGAATCCCGGAAAATGCCAAGCCCCCTATAGGCCCTAGGAGAGCAAATCAACCGTGATCAACCTATGGGGAAGCCCTGTGAATGCAGGTATCCTGACCACCATTGCTGGGTGCGACCAACCATCCTACCATCCCCAAGCTATGGTCATGCTGCAATGCTTCTGGAAAGCACCACATCTTTCCTCAATTGCCCCTAATAATCATGTCTGGGCCATCATTCCCCCAAATCAATCGACCATTCATCAACCACCAATTCGGTGATCAATCGGTTCAAATTTGGCAGCAATCATGCCTTCACTTGTACCTTCTGAACCATGACATAAATGACGAAAATAACTTTCATGATCGCAAAGGCTAAGGCAACTGCGAACACTTAACCATTGCAAGCCGTTGGCACATCCGATTCCGATGACAACTTGCACCGCCCAGATGCCATCTTCCAGTCATTTCGCCATGCCAAGACCATCCCAGCGGACCCTGCGAAGCAGATGGCACCAGCCTCGTGCTCCGAAGCGGCCGGAAGATGTAAAGAAATGTAAAGATGTATACAAGGCATACGTGAGGCATGTGTAAGTCATATAGAAGGAAATTATAGGGATCTATAGGGAATATATTTGGTATATCAATGTCACTTCTCGACGGTTCAACCTGGGTTGTGGTGGTCAAGTCCTATTGCATCTCTGAAGATAGCCATGTTGGCGCATGCTACTGAGCGACCGCTGTAGTGACGGGAATGACTGGCCAGTGAAGCTAGTGTGGCGGCACATGGATCGTCCATATCAAAATGAAGGACCCCAAAAATAATCTAAGTTTGGGGCATTCGGTATTGTTGTGTCTCCATCCATCCAGACATGTTCGCAATATCCTTGGTGCCTGGTGACACGAGCAGTCTCAAGTCTGTGCACCGAAACATCCGAAACAGTGGCCCCCTTTCCAAGCCCTCGCAGGCACAGAATGGCTGCGACACCACCAGCAGCAACAGCAACAACGACACCACTTGCACATGCCCGAGGGGCAGCCGTAAAAATCCGTGCGCAGTGCTTCCGGTAGTAACCTGGTTGCCGCGGCAACGTACGACAGGCGCAAAGCGTTGCTCTCTGCTCTCCAGGTGATGTTAATCCAGGCTTGATGTAAACACTGGGTTTATTCACTGGATAAAGTAGGAAACCAAGGCTTTTGGGGCACCTGTCAATCAATCAAACTCGGGGTCTATTAATCCGGGGTTGGCATTACCAGCGAAGCTCAGTACCAGTACTGACTTTGTTTCTGGGAACCGACTCACTTCAAATGAGGGGGGCAGTGTCAAAAGCCACGGAATGATCGCTTCACAATGGCTGCCCGTGGATGATGGCTGACATGGCTGACCCAAGTAAACACCTGTAAATGCCGTAGACGGGCTACGACCGAATCAAGAGTTTACTTGGCGGGGGGACATCAGGACATCATCTTACACATGCAACGTGGTGTATTGTAAGCACACTGTAGCAGTGGTTCATGTTCATGCAAGCCACGTTTTATCTTTAGAGCATCTTCCGTCATTTGAATCCGACAATGCCTCAGGCTAGTCACCCAGACAAATAGAAAGTTGGATAAATAGTTCGACTAATTGATCGGTAGATAAGGTTGGATACATGACAGAAGGCTAGTTACATCGATACATGCTATCCTGGACATAGTTCTTACTTACATGCATGAGCAAACAAATACATCCATGGATAGGCATAGCGACCGAGACATAAGATTGCTTACTTCAAGCCAGCTACTTCAGGCCATAAGATTCCATTAGTTACATTGACAGAGTTTACCCTCCGGTAAGCTCATATGGCTAGCTGGAAAATCACATGTTTTAAAGAGGGAAACCTTGGGAAACCAGCTATTTCAATGGTGGATTTCCATGGGGAACCCTGGGACAGCCAGCAATCACAAGGTTGACCTCGGCTCAACAACAGGATCGGCCCCCATCCAACTGGATCGGATCGCCTGGCGAGATTTGCCTCGCTGCCGTGAAGTTCCACGTGCTGGGCCTTGGACAGGCACCAGTGATATCATGCACGGATGATTTACCAAAACAGGTATCCAGTGAATAGCTGTACACCTGCAAACTAGTTTCACAGGTATCAGTTGATTCATTGATCCACGAGATGGCTCATCATAACACAAGATCCAGCTTATAGTTGTAAGTTAGAAGTCAGCTGAACAGAGTTTGCAAGCCCAGTTGGCCATGGTGTTTCTACAAACGTCATGGCGATTTGATATAGGATTGTGAAACGAATTCCCTGTGGTTATGTACGCACCCTGCTGCAATTCAAAACGGCACCAAATGCGCATGCGTGTTGGCATTCGATGGTGTATGTATATGCAAAAACCAAAAAAAAGAGGTGTTTACGCACATGTTGATACACATGTATAGATATATATATATATATATATACGTGTGTGTGTGTGCGTGTGTAGATAGGTTTATATGTTTATAGACATACACATGCATTCTGAACCGATGCATCCTCATCTATATTGTTAAAAGGTAGTTATATGTGTAAAACAGTGTATGGAGGAAACCTACCTAGGGCGATACCACCTTGTCCTGGGCTGAAGGTTTCCTTGTGAAAAGGGGCATTGCTCATTGAGCCAATTACTGCCAGCCCTACCATGATGAACTGCTGTCAGCCATTGATATTCCATGTGCAAAGGGTGCAGCATGCAGAATGGCGAGCACGTTGGGTGTGCAAGAAGCCCATGTTCAGAGGGTACTCTTAAACTTAAACCTCACATTGTCGAGCATCTGGCGAGGCAATCGAAGCACTTGGTATAATACACTCGCACATGCACGCACACACATTGCATATCTAAATA
Source organism: Symbiodinium kawagutii (assembly GCA_009767595.1). Taxonomy (NCBI): domain Eukaryota; class Dinophyceae; order Suessiales; family Symbiodiniaceae; genus Symbiodinium; species Symbiodinium kawagutii. Next base: position 517,595 of record VSDK01009837.1, read on the forward strand.
AGCATATCGTCGATGGATGGATAAAGTAGATGAATAAATCAGTATACATACATTCAGCTTATCCATGCACCAACTATGCTTCAAAAGTGCAAGACAACCCGTTGAACATGGGACCTCGTGGAAATGATCCTGCATCTTTTGGAACGCTGAGACCTCAAGCCCAATGCTACGCCAACACTCGTTCCACCCATCTGGCCGGATCCAAGTGAACCTGCCCTTCCAAACATCTTCAACGCAAGGTGTTTTGGGGACCTGGAGTTCTCCTCCAAGCGATGGTGAACCTCCAAAAAGTGCCACCATATATCCGTGTGTCACGTGTCAAAACCCTTTTTTCCCTGGGGAACATCACAGAAATTGTCGGAAACATGTTTGTTGTGATGTTCTCTTGTGTCGGTGACTGTTTGGATCTATTTGGATCTATTTGGTATTCTGAGCCGTCTCATATCTCTTTCTCCCTCACTCTCTCCGCCTTTTCGTGGCACCTGGCACAAACATGGACCGTTTGTTTTCCTTCTACTCTCCTGCTTAGTCTTTAGCGGCTTGAGCGGATAGGTTGGCAATCCGCAGCTGACCGCAATGTCTGTGTTACTGTTTGAGTCCAAAGACTTGGTCCCTGTCCATATGCATTCAGCTTTCATTCTGTACATCAAAAGCGAATGCCAAAAGTGAAGCCATCAGCAGGATGGTGCTAAAAAACTCCTGCAAGGCTAGTTAAAATCGGAGTGAGTAGCTGTTGGATAATCATGATTAAATCGGCTTGATCTCTAGCGATGATCAAGGAAATTCTGGCTTTGCCAAGCCATCTGGGAATAGATCCTCAAGGCTTGGGTCATTGGCCACTTCCTCTTCTGCCTCTTCAGCCTGGTCGGGATCCTCCGCCTCTTGACGTTGATCCGAGTCGCGATTGTAGGGATGGCTGGGGTCATATTTGGTTCCATCGGAATAGGTGATGTTCCCAACCGCGCACCATGCGCCTTGGCAGTTGGAGCACTGCTTCTCGTTGAGGGCGCAAAAATCATCGGCTTTGGCAATGCCATTGAAGGGATCAGCCGACTGACATGGCTTAGCCTTGTCTGCAAAGGCCTTCACACACCTGGGACCAGGGCACCAGGTGCCTCCACAACCTGCGCAGCGGCTCTTTCTGGAGCAGGTCGAGTCTTTAGCCACGTCGGCGCAGGTGCCACACATGTCCTCGGAACCTGTGGCACCACGGTAGCAGCAGGTGCCCAAGGTCTCATCTTCAGGTGGCACGTACTCTGGCACTTCCTTGCCATGAGCGCCCTCCACAAGAACAAAGTTGGACTTGTACCCTGCACGGCACCATTCGCCATTGCAGCTCTTGCAGTTTGTTTGATTCTTCGAGCAGTGTGGGTCGCTGGAAATTCCTGTTGCATAGGCTGTAGCACACTTCTTCAAGGGATCAACTCCTGCAATGGCACACTTTGAAGCGCACCAAGTGCCCCCACAATGACCACACTCGTTCTTCTTGGAGCACTTGCTCTTGTAGGAAGCAATGGACATAGGGTAACATGTGCCACAAGTATCTGTCCTGCTTTCGCCACTGAAGCAGCAGGTACCCCCTTCCTCTTGCTCCCTCTTCTCCTGTAGCGCTGTCTCATTGACAGTCACCACTGGCTCGGTCGGCTCATCCTCAACGTCCTCATCATCCTCATCATAGAAATCCCACTCCTCAAACTGTGTTGGCTCACCATTCTCATCTTTCTCAACATCCTCATCTTTCCCAACATCCTCACCACTATCCTCACCATTCTCATTGTCCTCCGCATCCTCAGCATCCTGGGCTTGGCTCTGTACGGCTTCGGGGTCTGATGCAGCCTCTGTCACCGCGGTTGGCGGGGTAGCTGCTCCAGCGTCCAACGGGGTCGCAGGCAACACAGGAGGATCCTCCTCTGCCTTCGCTACGGTTGGCACGCCACGGAGCCGAGGTGCAGCACCCAAATCCGATGCCAAGGCCAGGGAAGCACACAAAATGCTGAGGAAAACTGATGGCATGGCACTGGCTCTGTGAAGGAAGTGTTGGGAAAATAGCCAAATTTGCTCGAGCCAAACTTCAGTTTGCTCTGGTGGATTGGCGTCGTTATCAGAAAAATCACGAGCTACAGAACAGGAAATGGCATTTTGGATCAGAGGATTCTTTTCTAATTGATGGAAAAATTGCCAGGGTGCTCTTTCAGCCAATTCTGATATGTCCGGTGGCTCCACCCAAAAAAAAGTTGTTTGAAGTTTGAACCAACCCTCCATTGCTGATTTTTGTTGTTGCTCTCCTCCGTGGTTGGCTGCTCCTCTTACCAGTTTCCACCACTGTTCCTTCACCAACGCATTATATAAATGCACCAAGGTGCAACAAGCAGGTCTCACCTCCAGCTGTCGCCGCTCGTAGGTACAAGAGCACAGAGATGTTGCGGTGACCGGGCCAACCGCTGTCCTTGATCGCTGCGCAGGGCACTGGGGGTGGATCCAGGTGGGTGGTAGGTGAGCCGAGTTGCGGAATGTTGGGCATAGTGCCCACCCACCACGTAGCGTATCACCTGCTGCGGTCCACAGTTCGGGTCCAGATTGTGACTTGCCAACGTGTGATCACAATGTTTCAGATTTGGGAAAACTGGATCACCAACCATCCTTCTCAGCAATGAAATGACAAGCAGTTTATGGGGTACCTACTTTATGCGGCCAATGAATAGTCAAGAATGGCCGGGGCCACCATCCCATGAGAAAAAATATATTTCCCGGGTTTCCCATTACATGGGCTGTGACGTGCCCACCTACAGAGGTCAGACAAACCCACTGCTATTCTTGATTGTTGAGTGGTCTATCGCCCCTCTCCGACGGTGAGTTAGGCAACCACATCAATAACCACGATCACATCGGCCACAAGAAGCCCCATTCCCAACTCAACACCCATCCAAGGTGGTAAGTTGGTTCAGATTCGCCAGGCTAGCTCTAGCTACCATCACTAGCAAGTTACCCCAGTTATGTTCAACTAGTGGCGAGAATGATATACATTTACCCTAGCTGTCAGAACCAAACTTGGCTAACAATCCCTTACATAGTTGATCACAATCTAGCCTTCAGCCTGTTGTACTTCTACTCATTTATCACCCCGTTGACCACCTCAGAAACCACCTCATTAACCACCATATCTCCTCATATAACCACCTTATCCACCAGTCACCTGCTGCAAACCCCCACCTGCAGCGGTTCCACCTGGATGCCTTCAGGTGCCTCGCCCACCACACCGCTGAGGCGCTGCGCCAGCGCCTTCGTCCACTGCAGGGCCACCTGGCAGCGAGGGATCCCTCGCAGGCTATGGGGGCGGAGTGGCTCTGCCCAAGTAGTTGGTGGTGGTGAACCATCAAGTTATTGCCTCATAGATACTGATGGCAAAAGCTCGGTAGATATTGATGAAGTGGTGGGCAATAGATTGCAATAGAAGAAGTGGCCCATCAAAGAAGTAGTGCTTTGCAATGAAACTGCGTTGGGCTCAATCACATCAAACCTGACGAAAATGCAATCCAGGATAATTAAGGCTCTTAACTTTTTACAACCCATGGTTTGCTCGTAATGGTTGCACTCCCGCATCAGCAATCATTCTAAGAACAAACCAACCCATACAATCCCCTTGGCAAGAAACCAGCACGTGCCTATTCCATCATCATCGCGACTACCTGTGGACATACCATGACATACACAAATATGTTTCGAAACCTGCCCCCGAAATGGCACCACCATCAGCTCCTTCTGGAATAAAACGATCATCCAACCGCATGACATCAGTGGACATCAGTTCCCCAATCATATGAAGACATGTACCCATTCCCATTGCCTTCATGGATTCTACAGTGACCCATGAACTAAAGTTTAATCCAAGCCATGGGACTATGCCAACAGAAATGCGTAACCCAAGGCCATGGAGGCATATCCTTACCTCCACCTCCCAGACCAAGGCTCCCAGCACCCGCCTGCCACGAGAAGCGCGAGAACTTCCATGGGGCGGCCTTCAGCAGCTGCAGCAGCGCCAGCAAGCTGCGACGGCCGAAGAGCTCCAAGTTCCTAGGGATGATCATCCCACACCGTTGGCGGCGTCACCCTGGTGGTTGTCAGTGGGACATAGCAGCACGGTTCAGGGACTTACTGTTACTCGGGTTTTTTGAAATTATGCACATAATTGTTGTTATCGTTTCTTCACGCAGGAGGGTTGTAAACACATAATTGAGCATAATTGCAATTCCATTCTAATTATTACTTTTTGGTGGCTTATAACTTGCTGTATCAACCAGGGGAGAAAAACAAAAGTCCCTCATAGTCCCAAGTGCACGAGGGCCTGGCAGTGTTGCAAAACTCATGCCATGGGACTTCTACTGGGGCATCACTTCGTGTGAATGCGAGATCCCTGAGAAATACCCGCACAAGAGGGGATATCAAGAGACAAAACGCGAAACACTTCCGCCGCGGCAAAAGATTGTCCATGATTCCATGACGTGCCCAAGTTTGATGCTACCCTGCGAAAAGGTGTCGACAAATCATTTTGCATGGCCACTGACCAAGGTACCACCATGGCACCAGCCTTCACATCCCCACATCCAGGCGCCAAGCGTCGATTTCAGCCAGTCCACTGTTAGGTTTTGCTCAGGCAGCGCTGCCTGAAGCCAATGCTTCCCATCTGCCAGACCGAACATGGGCGCGTTCAGAAAGCCGCGTGCGGCCATGGCAACTTCAGATGATGAGATGATACCTGGCGGCTGGCCGTGGCTGGTCGGGGCTGGTTGTGGCACGGGGGTGGTTGGGGCCCACCAGCTTCAACCGAGCTGCCGTCTTGGTTCAAATCCATCAGCACGTCGCCGGACTGAAAGCGCCCCAAGAGCAGATGAGGATCCAAGAGTCGTCCTACGGTACAGCCACAGCCACCAACAAGGATAACCACCATGGCAACAGCAACAGCAGGAAGGACAAGAACAGCTACAGTACAGCAACGAGAAGCAACTTCAATATTTGGGTGTGCTGGGTGTGCGCGGCACACTGTGAGTGGTCCTTTCTCCAGCGCCCACTCGGGTTCGTAACGAAGTGATGACACTTATATGGTTGACAAGGTGTGCAACCTATAGCACCACAACTGCCCGCATCTCTGATTAAGAACAACAAATCGAAAGACAACAAGCACCAAGTGATTATTGTGAAAACAAATCGATTCTACAGCTGCCTGTTCAAACACATGGAGCCCCAGGTCCTTGTTCAAACGAAGGACTCAAGCCCTTGTCCTTGGCCGTAGCGATGAGTTCTTCGCACTCCTCCGGGGTTAGCACTGCGTGGGTCACGGAAGGCAGGGGCTGGGCTCTGCCCAGCAGCAAGCCAGCGATTGGAAGGCCGCATCTCATCAGCTTCCCATGGCTCTGCTGGCTCAACGTTTTTCCTTCGGCCACGTCGTTCGATGTCCAGCCGTCAAAACTTTACACAGCCACACTGGCCCATACGGAGGTACACCAGGGTCATGGCAACTAACTGAATCGCTCCAAATGCATTTCCATGCCTGGGCGCAACCATTATCCAACTAACTCCGACGCAATGCCCCAACGTCAAAGCTTAGTGCTTAGTTGAGTCCTTGAGCCAGTGGGTGCGAGGCAGAAAAAAAAAACTTCGGACACTACAGAATAAACAATGCACATTTGAAACATCCTCATCAAGTTTCAGCTGAAGTTGTTCATTTTGGGTCCCGTTAGCTGCAGGCTTCTTCCAGGCGCGACTTGTTACCCCCAACCTACTGGTTACCATCTCGTAAGTGATACGCATTCTCGTTGGGCGTTCTGTGAGGATGGATTCTTTCAGTGGCTGTTGCACGGCCAGCCCTCTGCCAGACGGTGCCCCGAGTCAGAAGCTGATCACTGAACCCAGCTATTCTACAGTTCTCTCCACCACAACTAGTAGTTTCTCTGCAAGATCGACATGAGCAGTTTGATCCACCTTGAAGGCACCACCTGGTGGGCCTGTTGCAACATGGGCCCGAAGCAGGCCCTTCCATGCGCATCTTTTGACTCATCAAGTCCCTGGCACCGCAGGAGCTCCTGTGGCATTCGCAGCTGGAGGGGAGGAACAACCCAGCAACAACCCAGGATCTGATGGGTTAACGATTGCTGGTTTATGCGGATTTACATCCTGCATCTAAACTTTTGGCAAACTAGACCATCAACCCCAAGTGTAGTTAGATCATCAGCCCCAAGGGTGGGTGAAAAATCACACATATAGTTGAAGCCACCAACAAGGTGAGAATGACGTGCCACAGGAACCCAGCAAGTCAAACCGCGCAGCTGATCCAGGTGAAGCAATTCGTTATATATACATATGTCTGATATGTGTGCGTTTCAGTGTGGCGCAAGTTTCTAACACACAGTCCAAAACCAAACTTGTTGAGGTGCGGCTGTCCAGACAAGCACACAGAAGGCCGTGAGGATCCCTCCGCCATTGAACTATTACAAATTGAAATGTTGATTTAGAAGTGATGGATTTTCTATCATATTCCCTTGTAAGGCGCAATGCTTTACCAAAGGATCGATTTCTACAATTGGTTGCACCTTTGGGGAGTCTTAATTGTTTTCTTTACTGAACTAAACAATGGATCGCTCGGTTTTGATTCAGGATCCACTGCTCATGTCCGAACTCAACAGCATTACAGGAAAAGACTCCCCTCTGACCATAGGACAGACAATCAAATTCTCAAGAAAAGAGTGGTTTGTGCAAACCATGACCTGCCCAAAAATGTATACATAGCTGAGTTCATGTTGCATGGTTCATGGTCAACTGCAGGCATGGAACTGAACTTCCCATGTCACGTGCTCCTGCGAGGGGTCGGTAATGTGCTGAGACGTGCATGTGAACCTTGGCCGCTGGCGGTTTGCATCATCTGTGAGATTTCCCACCCATCCAAGGCTGGGCGTGCTTCAAGGCATGGGTGGCTGAAGTGGTTCCTTGCTGGTAGAATGTCCCCGAGACGCTATTCGCAGACCCAGTCCAACTGAGCTGAGCTATGGGAGACAGATGAAAATCTATCGCTTAATTATAGCCCCTGATAATGCCTGGTCAAAGGTGACGTGAATGTTTCCAACAATGATGGGGATATTGCTTCAACTGCGATCGGA
>VSDK01009837.1:524755-543606 GCA_009767595.1 Symbiodinium kawagutii
GGAAGATAACAAAAATGAGGGGGGCTGGGCAGAGTAACAGGTATTCCCCCTCGTTTGAAATTCACCGCTGCGCTGGATCTGAAAGCCGAATGCGATACCCACATTGTGGCCACAAGAACGAAGTTTCTACAATGTTCGAATCACAGAGCAGCTGCTGGCGGTGGCGATCGCGAAATATTCCTGTCAGAACCATTTCGACGGGTAGCTTGCAATTCCTCAATTGCCGATGCCACTCCTCCTACAAGGAACAATGGGGCCCAGGCCGATGTGGCCATAATGGGCAGTGCAAGTGGGGCCAATGTGGACAAAAATCCGCCAGCTGCTAGTGTCATGGCCTTTGCTTCAGGGGTGGTCTGCTTGTTTGCCCCGACCGTGCCATTGTTGATGAACATGTGAAATCCTTCACCGCGGAGATCCTTCCGATCTTGGAAACTGACTTTTGGTCGGTGTTTTCGATTTGGGCTTTCTTGTTTTTCTACTGTTACGAAGCATCTCCATATTTCATCGGTAACATTTTGGCAGTTCCACCCCCGAGCATGATAAGGCCTATCGCCAATCGAACCAAGCAATTTGATCAATTGCTCTATATCACCATTTGCTGGGTTGATGCGCGCTTTCCTGAACCGCCCTTCAGCTTCACTCCAGGAAATCTGATGCTGAATTTCTGGAAAATCCGCCGTTGTAGAATATGCCAAGCCAGAATTGCAGAAGTCAATCTTCAGGTATCTAGGCTTGAATCCATTCACAGCATGCGCCAACACAACTCCCTGGTGATGGGCATCCTGCTCCAACCGTTGGGCAGACCGCAGAAGCCTCGGAAAGAGAGTCTTGCAAAAGGGAATTTTTCTAAGAAACCTGTTCAGGCGTGACAAAAAGTGCAGAGATGTTGGCAAGTGAGTCTTGTAGCAATATATTTCTATAAAATATCTGCCGCTTTCCCTGTACATCTTTAGGTCCTCGTCCAGGAACCGGTTGCTAGCACAGTGCTTGCTTGAACTCGGGGCAAAAAAATCGTAAGGAAGGGAAAAGACACGGCCCATCGATGCCATTGCAATGCCAAGACAAACCACATGTCGAAAATATCGCTTTGACGTTCGTCTTGACTCCATGGAACCTTCCTGGTTACCACAAATGGAATACGCAAAGAACTTTGTCTTGCGAGTGTTTGACGAACACCTGAGCGATGCTTGAGCCACATGGTTTGCAGCAATCTGCACCCAATCAGGTAGCACAACAATGTATGTACAATCTCCGAACACATTCCAGCAACAGCTGGGATTCTTTTGATGACTCGGCTCAGGTTGAAACTCCATGAGCCCAAAAGGCACGCGCAGCAGGTCAAGCAGAAATGAGCTAACGAGTACACAATTCTCTCTCTCTCTCTCGATTGAGTGCGATGTTGGTGGCAGTCAAACTCCTCCAGCCTGCTTTCCTTGAGTCATCCTCAAAACCGGTGATGTCAAAACCAGTTGTACTGTCGTAAACCCCCGACCTTCCAAGACGACCCACCTCCCTGACCCCCAGTCTTCACCATATCTCAGCCCAGCAGCAGCTCGAAATCGATCCTTGGGGACGGGCGCGCAGGCCGGAAAGATCCACGCAGAGAGGTTGCCTGGCAAGGCACCGCAATGGGTTTTTTTTTTCCACTTGACGCTTACACGCCAAATTATGCCAACCAGCATCCCTGCTATTTCCTCTTCCCATTGGCCTATTGGCCTGTTGAACTATTGGCTGTTGCGTGCCAACACGCTTCAGTACCCATCATTGCTGGCTGATGCTGGTGGTGACTCAAGACATTGGAATGGAGAAGCTCGCTGGGAGACTTGATGAAGCAGTCAGTACAGCAACGCCAGCCCCTAAAATTCGCTGATACTAAGCCGTTGCAAGGCTCCAATGGGAAGCCGTGGCCATGCCAGGAGGACCAGTTGGCGGCTGATCTCGTGGCCGTTCTTCTCTGCGCCTGAGCAGGGCTCCGCCAGCCATGACTAGCTACATCATTAGCCGATCCAATGCCGATCATATCCACGTCAGTGAACGGTTGGCTTTGCCACAAATGACAAAGGGCGGGCCAACCAGAAGGAAAAACAAGAAGGATTTGGCCAAATCAAACTGACCAAACAAAATGACAAAAATGATCAAGAATGTCAAACTTGAGTGAAAGCGGAAAGCCAGTGCCACAAATTTCTGATGTCCCTCTGGCTCTGGTGGCTTCTGGGTATGGGTCAAACCCTTCGTGCTGCTGCAGTCGAGAAGTCGAAAAGCAAGCTGCATGTGCCTGGTATCCACCTCTCTGTGTGGCATCTTTTTAGGGATCCCGTCTGAAGTCCATCCAACAAACCAACCAAACCAGGCAACTCGTTCAAGCTCTATAGCTCCAGCAACTTGCCACTTGCCGCCCAAGGCACCTGCGATCACATCTTTCACCTGTCCAGAACAAGAACAGGAGCAAAACATCAGTGTGAAGCACTGTTGCGGTCCGCAACTCAGCCAATCCCCGGTTTATACCCTGAGCATCCCTGAGCTCCTTTGTGTTGACCATCCACTTTGCACCCCCCAGGCGCCAGTGCCATTGCAAAGATCCATCCACCGGAAAGGTGTTACCTGTAGCCCTATGCCAGAAGCACCCGACCATGCCAGGCCTTCATAGGTGCCAAACGACCTCGTGGCGATGTCATATGCAAGTGACTAGCAATCGACTCGGAGCGATTACTGGAAGAGATAAAACGACTTGGAGGGATTGATCAATGGTTACACCAGGTTCTACCAGTTGGCATGGTCCTTTTGCTTCGTTCGTATTGGTTGCCCCAGCTACTTGGTAGTTGCCAGCCATCTGGTAATGGTGATTCTTAGTTCCTTATTACATACTGAGGCTCACCACCATTCGTAAGGGTGCAGGGAATCACCCTGCTTCCACCGGCCCTACAAACATTCACGGAAATGATGCCTAAAACTCACCCACTGGCAAATGAATACTTGTTTGACCACTGGTCTCTTGGGGCATCAGCCTCTGAATGACCAAAGATGAGAGGAATGACATGGATCTATGCCACTTATAGTGTTGCACATGTTCATTCCATGCATGTGGCATGTCGACGGCTTCAATACAATAGCAGGAGATCTGAAGCCATGAGCTACCATCAGTTTAACCATATTTAACCAATTTTGACCATGAATAGCCAGTGACTGCCATTGGTTCAGGGGGGTTGGTGAATTCTCATCTTGCCCCTCAGCCCCCGGAACTTCCGCCAAAGCACCCATGCTTTCGCCGCGACCAGTCACCAGGCTGAGGCAAATGGAAGCTTCGGGATCGTTCACCTCGGTAGGTTGGAGGTACCAGGCATTGGTGGGGCCATATGGTGGGCATGGGACACATGCAGGCAACCCCGAAACCACCAAGAACAGCATTGTTTGCTTAGGGAAATCGCCCATGTATTGACTGCACCCCCATTTTTGGAAACATCCATATTCTCGCTATTTATGATTGGGATCCTCACCGAGAATTGCTAACGTTTTCTGAGCATGACTGACCTCCCGAAAGATACACTGATCATGCTTAGTAACGAACACCGCATCTAAACTCAAAGCATTCCAGGAAAGAGCACTCTGGCTCAAACATGCTCAAACATGGGGCATGCTGAGAGATATCACAACTTCCAGGAGTTGTCAGGATGGGGACGCCACGTAAAATAAATCAACGGCTTGGCGAGCCAGCCCCAACCCATCCAACCGTTCCCGTGGCAAGATCTCAGGTCAGCAAGACCACGAGATCAAACAAATGTTGCCGTCCAAAGTCATAAGTTTGAAACGTCGTAATTAATGAGACACCGGAAGTAATTAACTACCTGCATGTACCCAACGCAAATCATGACATACCAACAATTGAAGGCACTTCCTTATGGGCCCTTCTTCAGACCAAACCGGCGATCCCAAAAAGACTGACCTTCATGGAGAATCATATGGATCGACGCCCATCTTTTCGCAAACATGCTACCCACAGAAAAGTCAAATTTGAACGAGCTCCGAGTGGCCAGAACTGCTAGAGTTTCGTACCACGACAGTTCCACGCACTGCACCTCGCCGAAGTCTTGTTTCCGTTGAGCTTCGCTCTCGGCATGTTGGGACTTGGCAGCCAGGTATTGAACCACCTGAAAAACCAGCGGTGCGAGCGGATTTTTGGTGGCATTCTTGCGGGACATTGCGGGTGCCATGAACAATGGGTGAGTTGGGACAAAAACAAGTTCACATCAAAGGAATGAGCTTGCAATGCTTGCCCCGGCAGTTTCCAAGGAATGTGTTTCAGAAGTTTTCTGCCATGCCCTGGCAGGAGGAAAGAAGAAAGACTTCCAGCTCTCAATTCCAGACATGGACAGTCCATGTGACATCTATCAGCACACATCCTTAAGAACTAACAGTTCTAACCTCCAAAATCCGCTGTTTCTAACCTCAAAAACCGCACCTGCAACACCATCTTTATGACATCCGTTGGTCATGCCAGGGTCCCATCCAACTTGGTTACACCCAGCAGGTTCCTGACAGGTTCCCCCAGCAGTGACCTGTCCAGCATCCACCTCCACGATCTCCGCCACCGTTGCAGGGCTCACCCCTCGGGCGGTCAGCTGATCGATGCAGTGGTGCAAACAGTCGGGCAACGAGGTCTCGAAATCCTCGGCACAGCTGGGGGGCATCGTGGAGCCAGGGTGGTGAATCCAGGGTGGCTGGGAAGCAGTGGCTGGATGTTGCTGGCTGTATGGCTCGAACCAAGTTTCACCAGCATGGTTGACCATGAAGAGAAAGCCCGAAAGGGATGGTGAATCTTGGGGGCCTTTTGCTCGCACGGCTCCTGTCTCAAGCTGACGACGCGTCACCAGCCCTACATCTGCGGTCAACTTTGGCAGATTGCATTGAGGAGGTGGTCTTTGCCGCTCATGCTGGACTGAAATCTGTGATGGACCAGGGGTGATTTTTATAGTTTTCTATCCGAATGACTTGGCGAAGTCCTGCAGCGCCACCGAGTTGTTCAGGTCCATCGAGTTGATTGCCAGGTTGCAGCGAAGGGTGATTTTCCTGGTGCCGCTGAACCCCAAGGAGTGGAAGAGACTCCTTGGAGTTCAGCTGCACCAGGAAAATCACACGTCGCTGCAACCTGGCAGGGCACAGCTGGTCCTGGCTACTGGATCTACCATGGCGACACGAAACCCTCCTCCTTTGGCCTCCTGCATCTTTCGAGGCGCCTCTGCCATCAAAATTCTCAGGGAATCGTCTGCCGCCTTCCTCTTCCCATTGGCTTTCTCCCATGTGGCAACTTTTTGCACCGAAGGGGTTTGGCGACTCCATCTTGCACAATCTGATCCGTCGTGGGCTCCCAGCCGAAACGCTTCATGCAGCACGGCATCGATGGCCACGGTGATGGGGAGGATCACCGTGCGATCTCGGTAGTCGATCACATACTGAAAGAGCTCCTGATTTCCTCCTACGAAGATGGGTTTGTCATCCTTCTGACCCTCCGCCATCTGCGTGAGCAGCGAGTTGGGATGAAGGCTCAAGGTGGGCTCGCGCAGTACCTGGTAGATCTTGCCGCCCACATTGAAGGCGACGAGATCCGAGCCATTGGACGCGCACGACATGGAGCTACCACCCTTGGGGCAAATCTTATGCTCACCTTGCAGCCCTCCCAAACAGCTTGAGCCACTGGCTGGGTTCCAAAAGAAATGAGGCAAGGGCGATATTGACTGTCCAGCCTCAATACGGATTGGTTTGCTGGAAATCAACTAGCAGAAAATGAATTTTCGAGATTAACACCTTGGCGGCTTGGCAGAGTTTCTGCGGTCAAACCACGTGAAACCACTATGGCGGCGGCTGATGAAACTCTCTAGTTGTCGTGGCGGACATGTTGCAATTGATTGCAGTTGCAATAAATCTGGATCAGTCAAGAGTTTGGCATGCGGGCCACCATGCCACAAAAGACGCAAACAGATATTTCACCTTAAAAATAAAGCCAACAATTCCGACGCATGGCCATGCAACAAGGACCCCTACCTACTTCAAATAAACCTCTAGGTGCACCTAGCTCGACTCCGAGTCAGGTCCCTGTTTCATGAGTTCGTAACCAACTTAGCGGTGCAGCCCATCCACCATCCCGTTCCAGCCGGGCTTGCAAGCCCAGTGGCTGGGTGTTCGGGTGCCTTGCCGTTGGAACTGTACACAGCTTGGTCCTCTTCGATCCAACATTTCCAGCGCAGGCCGCCACCCTTCAGTGCCGCTTCCTCCGGAAAGCCCGTGCCTTGGTGTAGCTCCACCAGCACCACGCCCTGCGGATCCTGTTGCCCGCTGAGCGGTGGCGCCGGTGAGGGGCTGAAGTCCAACCACTTGAACTTGACGTCGATTTCCTGGGGAATCGGCTGAGAACATGCTTGGGATCAATGTATCGATTAGGATTCAATGGATCGACATCAGTCCGAATCAACTTATCTAGTTGGCTCCATCTGTCCATCTTTCCATCTACCTCGATACGCGTGTGTGTTTTTGTGATTTTCTCATCTTGTGGCGGTCAGTCCATAAAGTATTGGCTCTTCTTTTTTTGTATGTGGATCAAGGTGGAGGAGGAGAAACAAAAATAGATACTTAGCATCAACTCTCTCCATCATTCCATTTCAATCCATTTCAATCCATTTAAAAAAGTTTGATTTGATCGGCTGATATGTGGCTTTGATGAGCAGACCACCGGCCAATTCTGGAGCGCATTTCCCCTTGCAAATGCGAATAGGTCGCTAGCCTCAAGGGTGCTGCATTTCCTGTTGTCCAGATAACTTCTAGATCTTACCCCAAAAACCTGCTCCCACTTCTAAGTCCCCCACCCCGCAAGCACCAACACAGCAACTGAACCCCCTGAAACACACCACACGCCCCAGCTCCCCCGTCCCAACTTCCCCCCGAGCTTCGGATGGAATCCCCGTGTTCACCGGGTCGTCCACGTGCAGCAGCCCCGACTTCACCTCGGAGGTGTCCAGCTTGTAGCGGCGCAACTGCTCGATGCCGCCGCTCAGCAGCTGGGTGACGCTCACCCGCAGCCGGCCCAGCAGCCCCACGAAGTTCCGCTGGAGGAAACCTTCGTCGTTGTCCATGACATCCACCTGGCGCAGCCCAACAAACACAGCTGAAGTGAAATCTGTTGGGTTGAAGTTGGGTCTCAGCGAGTTGGTGGGTCAGTGGCTTGATTCTTTCGTTACTTGCTCCCATAAATCCCTAAGAGTCTTCGGCTCTGCCCACCGCTGTCGATAGGTCCTCCGCTCAAAGGCGTGCTGTCACTGGTTATACGCCTTATCCATCCAAAAAAAAGTTCACAGCAAGACTTCAACACAGAACGGTCAAAAACAGCCATCATGGCAAGCCATCAGCCCACCTGCAGCTCCTGCTCCTTGTTGTGCACGATGAAATAAGCCACATCCGTGTCCGGCCAATCCGGGTTGGTGCTGTTCCTCACCGTGCTGCTACGCACGGAGGTCCCCGCCAGGCGCAGCACGCAGTAGGGGTTGGAAGTGAAGTGACGCACGGCTCCCATCTTCCAATTGGCACCTGACGGTCAGCTGGAGTCATGCCTGGGTCAACTGCTGGTCATGAACCAGCCTGGTGGGGATGAGTGGTGCTCCTAGCTCCCACCTTCCCTTGGGATGTAGAGATTTCTTTGGTAAAACTACGGTAACACCTCGTCCTGGTGGCTGAGAGTTTTTGCGTGGAGTGGCACAGATGGCCAGTCGTATGCACAGGATTGTCAACATCACCCAACCGGTGTTGGCTCATGGGCCCCCGGAGAAATTCAGCCCTGAAATACACTTGTTTCCCAAGAAAACTGGTGGATGCCCACCAAGAGAAGTGGATGTTGCCGTGGAATTGAGCACGTCAACGGGGTTCTGTAAACTTGTTGTTGAACAAAATCCAGTCCATGGCTTGGTTTGGATGAGTTGTGTGCCATCACCTGCTGAAAACCAGCGGATACCCAACCTGTGCCATGCTCCATGTTCCGCCAACTGCCGGAGATGTGTTACCTGATTGTACCTTGCATAATTCAGTCATATTCTTTACTTGATGTCGTGGTTTCGGCCAGGCCATGTCATAGTCAGACTGATCTTATGATATCCCTGTTGTAATTTTCGATCTTCGGATTGCCATTTCGAGCCCGCCTCCCATCACCCCGTCGCCCTCTGCCCTCCATCCGAACTGACTTTCGCACCTGCCAGGTTAACTCCACGGCACACGTGCACCTTGAGAACCCCAATGGGTTCCCGTGTGCAAGCTGCCAGGCTTAGCAAACGCTCGTCGCTGGTGATCTCCAGACATTTGAACTTGGGAAGGACCAAGGTGGAAAAGAGCCAGTCCTCGGCGGAACAGCTGGGAGCCCTCAAAACAGCGTCACCACAATAACCACAACAGCCACAAGCGCAAATGAAACCAACAATGCAACAAGCAAATGGGTGTCCATGAGCCATCACTTCAGGTAAACCATCACTACTGACGGTTAGACATTCACAATATAATAACCACACACTGTCCATGACAAACCATCTTTGACCATCTTTAACCATCATTGTACAACCATCATTAGCCATCACTAAAAACCAATCATTAACCAACATTAACCATCATTAACTTTACCAACCATCATTGGAGCACCATTTCTGGCCATCAATTCCCCCTCCATGGCTGCACGGCTTCCAAGGCTCCACCGCGGACTGCACCCGCTTGGCCAAGCCCGGCAGCGGCGCATCGACGATGCCGCAGAACTGCAGCTGCAGCTTGGGCTGTGCCGCAAAGTAGACGATGACGGCGCCTGGAGAAGCGACGGTGGAACCCTTGGGGATAGCAGTGGAGTTGGTGACGGTTAATAAGGTTGGTGATGATGAATGATAGGAGTTGGGAATGGCTAGCGGCCGTTGATGATGGTTCGTTTTTCGTTACCCACCAAGTATGTTTAATAATGATGATGAGGATACTTGATTCAAAAGGAAGGTCGGCAACGCTTGGTAATGGGCATGGATTTCTGTGTCTAGATGCATAACCATACCTAAATGTGCATATACAAATGTATGGCATGTGTATATACATGCTGCGGATCAAAGGGACACAAAATGTAGCACAGGCATGCGCAGGCAAGAATCAGCAGTGCTTTTCACCACTTGGTGCTTAGTCGCAAATGATTGAATCAACCAAATTGTCATACCAGCTGGTGAGCCCCACATCAAAGGGTCACTTCAAAAGTAGCTGCAGCCGAACAATAGGCACCACAGAAGCGTTGCTCGGATGGGAAGCGAACAAAGAGAAATTGTGACATGGATTGGGTACTCCAAGGAAGTTGCCTTTTTTCGATACTGTGACTTGGAAGCAAAATCATGTGCCCACGCACAAGGTGCATGTCCAAAACACGGTCCAACTCTGAAGCCTGCGGGAATGCAAATATGGCGCAACTACCACGTCGGAATAAGCAAAACTGCAGACTTGTCACGAACAAAAGAAGTAGATGCTCAGCCACTGAGATAATACGCCACCGTGGCAATATACAGATGTGTGTCTGTGTGTGTGTGTGCGTTGTCTGTTACGTGCCTATGCGCATGAGTCGAAAGAAACAAACATAGACAGGAATCAAGCAAATAAACAAATGATGCGATCAGCCAAAAGCCGGGCACAGCTGGCAACGAATATGAGCATCTGAGCATCCAGCACTGGCAATAACCAATCATGATCAACAAAAACCATTTGTCGCATGGGAGATCCATCAGAAACCCTCCATCTCTCATGGTAAACCGATGGAAACCACCAGTTTGAGCCATTGCTAAATCACCAGAAACCCCAGAAACTCCACCTCCTTGTGGTACTCCCTGGTAGCTGGTGATCAGATGGCTGGCCCCACAGGCGCCTACAACGGGCCACGTGTCCAGCAAGGGCTTCAGCTCCAAGCACAGTCGCCCGAAGAAGTCCAGGCGCTTCACGCCCAAGGACAGGCTGGCGCCCGCCTGCCGAGGCCGGGAAGCGTGGGGCTCCATGGTAGCAGACTGAGCTTGGCACATGAAGCGTGACAGCCTTGCGGAAACGGCAGCTGCATGCAGTTGCTACGTGCTTCATATTCTTATTTGGTGGTCCCTTTTTCGGTTGGGTCACTGGTTGCTTTCCCTGGGTTCAACGACGAGACATGGCTGGGGCGTACCACCAGCTGCCCCCAACTGTCGCCTTCAACGTGACATCCACCGCGCTGGCATAGCGAATCTCCACCTCCACCACCGCCTGGTTCTCCGAATGCCTCCGCACTTCGATGGGTCCAAAAGATGGCACGCCCTGACCCAGGGAGAAACGCGCGAAGTGAATACCTGGCAGCTGATGCGGGTCTGGCATGACTTTCTGCTATCCAAAGGTAGGTCCAGCAGTGTATAGACCCCTGGCACTTGATGGTAAATATTGGTAGATCACTGGCTTTTTGTGGCAAATCCATGCAACGGATGGTGAGCTATTGATATGGATCTACCATGGCTTACTTCTAATTCTTCCCACTTCAATTACAGTGAGTGAACTTGACTTGGAACCACCCTGCAAACGCACCAGCCCTGCTTACGACAATCATCAAAAGCACACAGCCTTTAGTTTCGCAAACGCTGCCCTGCGCATCCCATACTGCTGTCAAACAAACTCTCATGGGTCCAGTCTCCTCATCATCATCATCATCATCATCATCATCATCATCATCCTCATCATCATCATCACCATGATACCCCCATCGTGTCCAGCCAAACTGAAAGCACCCTGATTAAAGCTGCAATGGGCATGAATATATGCCTGCAAAATCTAATGCGTTTCTATATGCACAGCTGGAAAAAAGCAGAATTGAAAACATCTAGAGTCTAGAGTCTAGAGCAACAATGGGCCACAAAAATTCCAACAAATGTTTACCAAAATGTGCACTGGCTCCTACTTTGCAGAAGGGCCCTTTCGCCTCTTCACAACTGTGCGAGTTGTTGACGCCCTCAACCCCTCTCTGGAACTGCTTGGCATCTCCGAAGAT
Source organism: Symbiodinium kawagutii (assembly GCA_009767595.1). Classification (NCBI taxonomy): domain Eukaryota; class Dinophyceae; order Suessiales; family Symbiodiniaceae; genus Symbiodinium; species Symbiodinium kawagutii. The sequence goes on from VSDK01009837.1 coordinate 535,800, forward strand.
CCAATTCCGTACTCTCTGAGCTATTTCCCGATGTACCCCAAATGTTCGAGTCAGTTTTTCGGTTGTCCAACCCAACCCCCAGCCACAAACTTTGCTCGCACTGCTTCACCACGCTCCCAGTTACTCATCCACCGATCCCACGATGTGAGATGATATGTCAACCAATCAATGGTTAATTGACGGTTGGTCAATGGTTGGCTTGATTGGCTCATTGATAGTGAATGATGAGATTCTATTGTTCTGCTGTCCAATTGGAATCTGGTAGAGCCCCGAAGAATGCCAAAGAATGCATTAGATGGACCCATAGACATGGAGGTACAACAAGTAAGGTCACGGTCCGGAGCACATTTACAACAGCCTTAGCAGCGCATCGCGGTGTTTGTGCTGGTTGTAAACGCTAGTTAGTTGGTTAACTGGCAGATATTGGCAGCCGAATGGCAACCCCAAGCAAGTCCCCGATGCTGACCTTAAGCGTACCCTTACCAGTCATATGTCCAGGGAGCACCCTTATCTAACCATCTCATGGCAAGGAACTAATTACTTTGAAAATTTCACTCCCCTAGTCCTACACTCTACGCCTCAGCAGGCGGACAGCACCTCTCGCACATTCGTCTCAAGTCGCAGCGCGCGAGTGGACTCATAATCCACCCGGATCTACCCATCAACCAGGATCAACCCATCAACCTGGATCAGCCCCCACCAAGCTTCTCCCACCGGTTTCACCACCCCACCACTTGTCCCAACCCTTGGGCACCACGGGGCGCTTCCACCCAGCTGCTTTTGAAAGGACTTGGCAGCTCCCGCTGCAACTTTTCGGTGAGCTCCTGGTTGATGTAATTTTCCAAGGCCACGGTCGCGTTGGGCCACAACGCCCTGGCGGGCGGTCACATGTTGTGGGGTAGACATCTGGGCCATTTTTTACCAGGAGATGTCCAGGTCTTCCCGTTCTAAGGGTCTTGCTGTCTAACCGCTATCAGCGGTTGTGACCTTCGCTTCTCGGAATCTCTCAGTGTCTTTGGATGGGGGGTAAAACTGATTATTGATGGCTGATCATTTGAGATGCCCTATTTTACGTCACATATCCACAACCACCCAACGCGTTATGGTTCAGTGAAAAATGGTAGCACATGTGGCACCTATGAAGTTCGAACCCATGCTCAACAACCAACAGGTCTCACATGGGGCTATAGTAACTCTGAGAGGGAGAAGAAAGAACGGTCCAAGGTGCTAAACCATTTTGGGGTCATTTATAGATAGTCCAGCATCCGAGGCAGGTTGAAAAATGCTGAAAGTATCCCAGGAGGAAGTGCCATCGCCCCGGTCCCATGAATTGCGACTCTGATCATAGAAACCGGTTGGATCCCCAAATGGCAAAGGAACACGGACCCTGGCGCTTTTTGTAGTGCTTCCATGCGCATACGCACATAAATCTGCCCATGTATACGCATGTATGTGGGTGGCAAACCTTCCTGGGTGGCCCATGACTTCCTTCCCGTGACGCTTCAGCCCACCTCAAGAGACTGTTGACCCACACCAGGCTGCTGGTTTCGGAGACTTCATCTTCCATCAGTCATGGCTTTGGCTGCGCCCTGGGATGATCCACAACGGTGCATGTGGCTGTTGGTCTACCGGGGGCCCTCAGGTTGGGATGTTCACCACAACACTTCTCCGACCAATCGCTTCACCGCACATCTGTTTGCACACCTATTCTTGTCGATTTTGCATCCGCAACATGCAACGATGGTTTGCCAAACAAATGTGATTGTAACTGGGCACACCTTTGTTCGTGCGAGGTGCGTCTGACGCGGGAGAAAATCGGGGTGGATAGAAGGTTCGGTCGCTTGGACTCCCGGTGGATGATGGCCAGTGATGTCGTGATATCCCTTGCGGCCCTACTGGTGAGGTTGGGTCCCGGCAACATCCAATTCTCCAAACCCTTTGCAAGCTGTATTCACACATGACAAGCAATGCCAAGCGTTAAGAAAAGATATGCATTGGGCCAATCCCCACGCCCCAACCGTTGAGAATACCTGGCTGTGTCAAGCTGGAGCCAATGGTGGCTGCATCCTATCTTCCTCAAAGGCTTGCAATCGTGTCACGGATGATCACCTTCAGATACCTTCAGCATCTATCCCTATGACCCTATGCTCAGTCAGAATAGCTGGGCTCATGCTGAGCTCTGACCACTGATGCACTACAGGTTGCTGGTGCAAGGATTTTCATTACCCGCGCGAATCCAAGGCATGGTCTTTGCCATACAGTGGATGCCCCCGCCGCACCCTCTCAGGAAAACAGCTTGCAAAAAGGCTGCAGAAAACCGGCTTTCCCTCAGGATCAGTTCCATCTTAATAAGCATCTGCGCCCACTGGTGGTCAGGCATTCGCCAGAAGTAACCACTATCAACCATGCCTAGCCAGCAGCAGCAACCAGCATGAAGCAGTGCGAACAATCAACTGTGGCGCTTACGATCTGCAGAACTGATCCCGTTTGAAGGGCCACGAATCAACGATCCAAGCCTCCCAAAACGCAGCACGATGGAGAATGATCGTTAACCGTTGACAGCGGAAGACAATGGTTGATCATGGCTAAGAGTGGTTGGTGATGATGGGATTGTGGGTGATACTGATGGAAAAGAATTGCTAATTGTGGCTTATAACTTATAGTGGCTAATAGTCCAATAGTCGTCAATTTCTATGTAGTAGGGGCTCGTAGTGGTTGAGAAAATGGACAATTGCTCACAAGATTGGACGGAGCGATCTAGCGTATGCCAACAACAAGCTAGTGCTGGGGAGTGTACGATGGCAATTCACAACGGTCACAACGGTTGATCTGGGCTGATCGCGTGCTTTGACCATATGGGTCACAGGTTATCATGGTTGGTCATCACAGACATCCCGTCATACTACACCCGTGCTCATCATGGCTAAAAATGGTTCAACCCCTGGAATGACCTCAAAACCCATCTGGTTTGTGACCCGAGTTGTTTGACCATAGGTTGGTTTTCTACACATCCATGTCTACCGTGGCGCATGACGGTCACGTCATAACGGTTGATATGCCATTCGTCAAAGAAGGCACATCTTCCATTTGGGGGCACGGATTTGGGAGGTTATACAGGTCTTAGTGGTGCCGGTCACGGACACAAGCCATGCATCAATTGCAAGGTCTGTACACCCGGCAGCCAATAACCGGCAGCCAGTCACCAGTTGCTGGACGGTTCTTTGACCTGAGCTCTTGCCGTTGCTGAGGAGCCACTGAAATCGCGGAAAACTGGGGCGCTGTGGATCATCGCGATGGTTGATGGGAAAACCTAAGGTCAACCCAGGGTCCATTCATCAGGTATGCATGCTGGTTGGTTTACGTTGGTTGCTCTTAGCCCGGCTCTAGTTGCATAGAAGCCCGCATTCTTGGCCTTAAGCTGCCGAACCTGGTGACGGTTGACTTGCAGTGACTTACTCGACACCGGCTCTTGGGTGGGACTGTGTACCAAAGCATCACCAAAAAAAAACACTGTGAGTCATGTACGGTCACCCAGCGAACCAACTCTGAGCCACAAACCCAAATGTCATTTTGCGATCGCATTCGTTGCCTCCCTTTTAGAAGGCTGCCTGGCTGCCGTCCACGTCTCAGGAAATGAATGTGACTACATAACATGAGAGTCCACTATCATGTGTCTCTGAACTGTCCCAACTCACTATGTTGCCAATCAACGCTACTCAACGGAGACACCAGCAAAAGGTCACCAATCCGCTTTATGAACGAACTGTGGGTCGAAAGTACTCAACACTAACCACTCGAAATCTGCAGATGGATCATGATCCTCCCAACAATCGCTTGATTAGGACCACGTCCACAAGATCAAGCACGTCAAAGCATGTCTCATCCCACACCGACCCTACTGCAATGAGCCTTGCGGCGGTGGGCTGTACCATCTCCTAGGGCTGTTTGACGGAGGGGTGAGCCCTACCCAATAGATCCACTGGCGGTCCACTTGGGCAGCTAGGATCCACATCCACACTGGGTTTGTTCCCCTGCCCTATGAGAACATCTGAGAACCCCACGCACTCACATGCCATGCGGATCTCAGTGAGTCAGCTGCACAACCCCAGCTGGGACATGACAAACATTGCCATACTGTATCAACCATGACATCGGCAAAAAACATCATCAATATGGATGGCTTAGGTGCCTAAAGACATGATCCCCACCCTCTGCTATGAACATGCGGGACTTCAGTCATGAGAAAGGGAACCAGTGGTGAGGAGGGCCCAAACGCAACCATCGGGCATAGCGGAACATGGCCATTGGCATTGAGATCCGCACACGCACCAAACTCAGCTGTCCGGACTGGTGTGGCCTGAAGTAGCTGTGTCAAATGCAGGTGAAAACCAATAGAGGTTCAAGACTGGAGCCTTTTCCTACAAAATCAATCAAAATAAAATGTCACTGGGCCAACGCTTTTGATGCACAGGGATGTTTGGAAGCGAAGATGAGTCAAGTCAGCTGCCAACAACTCACCACATTTCTCTGGGATCGGCACCGTCACTGGCTCCATAGGAGGTTGAGCTCTACGGCCATCCAATGTTCGAAGCTGAGCAAACTCGTTGGCATCAAGCACACCATCGCCGTTGGCATCCAAGACATCGAACAACGCTTGCGCCGCAGCCATGGGTTGAGATGCCACTGGTGCTGCGCTCACCGATGTGACAGGTGCAGCCACGGTGACCGGTGGCTTTGTCACGGTGACAGGTGGGGCAGTGATGTAAGTGGTGGGGCCCATGGTGGGACCCGTGGGACGGTAGGTGTAGGCCGGCACTGCTGGTGACACGTTGGCCCTGGCCGGCACCGGCATGCTGGCCACGGAGGATGCGGTCACAGCGGCAGAGGACACCTGGCTACGGACAGATACGGCCGGAGGCGCCGCTGGAGGTGCTGCTGGAGGTGCTGGAGCCTCAGGCAGCAGCGGGGTGGCAGCCTCGCGGGACTGCTCCGAGCGGCTGGGCAGAGGAACTCGTGGGCCCTTCTTGGGAATGATGGGCGAGGCCATTTCAAGCAGCTCCTGTGGCAAAGGTTCAAAAAAACGTAGCCTTCAAGGCGTTCATCCAGAGCTATGGGGCGTCTTTTCCTTCACCTGTGGCTTTATCATCTTTATCTCTTGGACGTTTATCTTGAGTCTCCGTATCCTGCTTACAATTCTCCCAAATGACAAGTCACCTGCCTATTTTTCTTTCAAGTCTTCCGGTATTCCCATTTCTTTGGTTTACGTCCGTTGCAAAGCAAATCATTTGCTGATCTTGCTGCAACACTGGCAGCCCTGCGCAAACACAGCTTCCTGTCCTCTGCAGAGGAATCGTCCTCCGGCACTTCCACATCCCCACCACGCGCGGTGCGCTTGCTATCGTTCTTGCTGGAGTACTGGGTCCTGAGAATCTACAAGGATGGGGGTTGCGGACCCAGGCATCATCACTTTCAATCGTGGCTGAAGTTTACCGGTTAATGAAAATGCTCAAGATATTCAAAGGATTTAGCTTTGGGTACCCGTGGTTCCCCCATCATTACCACTGTTTTCCCTATAGTTTTGTTGGTTATCATTTTAATATTATCCACCATCATTATTGATGGTTAATATTGACCCACAGCCATTTCAAGGGTGTCGTAACGTGTGGTACCGGCACAATGCCTTCATCCAGCTGCAGCTGCCAGGGCACAGACAGCAGAAGAACACCACAATGGCCATAGCCAGCGCCACGCCAAGCAAGGCCCATAGGAGCGTGTGCTCGTGGTCAGTGTGCTCATGGGCATGAAAATCCTCATGCCGATGAAGCTTTCAGCAATGCCATACTGGAGATTAATGTTGGGTTCGTATTCATTTTTTGCTCCTGTTTGCCACGGGTCTCTGCGTTCATGAACCAGCTATTCAAGGTAAACTAAAGGTAATCAAATCTTCAACCACGGGGCTGCCACCCCCAAATGCGGTCAAATTCGTTGCGCAGGGAGGACCAGCATCGCTTCAAAAACCGGAAGCTGGGATTGGGGATGCCATCAAACGATGGTGTCAACCAGATTCCGCATGAAGGCCTTTGTATGTGCACGTTTGCGTGTAGGTGTTTAGTTTGTGGGCATACCAGGTATCGCATGATATCACTCCCACCATCCAGGCGACTTAGAAATGAGAATGATGAATATCACCCAGCGTTGAATTCCAGAATAAAGTCAACGATCCCCCTCTTAATCCCAGAAACTGAATTTGAAACGACGTACATCTTTCTCCCTATTTTCTTTACAAACTGGTTGAAATCACGATAGAGCACTGATTTCTATTCGAAAATCCTCTCAGATTAGAAGCCAGTGATGCACTGGCGGGTCACTGGTGGGACCTGTGGCAACGACCTGCCAAGGAGCAGTCACAATCACCGGTGCCGTCGCGTTGTCGCCGCCCACGACCGCCTCGTCAGCTCCTGCACTCGCACGGGCCTGGAGCGGCGCAGTGTCACTTGAGAGCACGGATCACAACCAACAGGCGTGTCCAACAAAAGTGGGTGATGATGGTGGTGATGATGATGATGATGATGATGATGATGATGATGATGATGATGATGATCAAAAGGAAGCGGATGTTAGTGATGAAGCGAATAAGTAACAATCAGACCGGGTAACAAACCACCGTGGGAAGAAGGACAACGAATGAGTACGAATGGGAAATAAACAAATCATCCGAGAAAATATAAAATCATCAGAAGGTGCCGCTATTGCCGTTCAAAAAAGCATGAGCTTACAACAGGGGCAGGGGAGGTGCTGGCATTGGGACGCCAGTTCCAAGTCCAAGACATGGTCTTCCGCTAGGCCGGTTTACGTCCCAAGGATTCGTTCCTCATCTTCTATTATCAGCACTGACCAAGCACCCAGCGGCCACCCAACCAACCCACAGCTCCCTCCGGCCTTCACCACGAGTACTTCTGAGGTTGTGGTAGTAGTGGTGGTGGTGGTCGTCGTCGTTGTCGCAGCTTCATCCGTCCTTCCGCAGCTGCAAGAGAAGACCCCTGAGGATCTCCACAATCGCTGGCTTTCCCCAAGCAAAACCGATCTTTTCTGCGGGCTGTCGAATTTCATATCAATATGGGATCCACCAGGTGTGACCGGTGACATATGTTGCAGAAATATGCTGGGCATAGGCTATGGGATCCACTCTTGAGACTTGGGAATCTTTGCATACTTGGGTCTACGGCATAACCTTGACCGAACAAGGGCGCCACCACTGCCCTTGCGAGGGCGTGCTAAAGGTTGCACCCTGGGCGATTGAGGAGTGCCCTTTTTGCGGCAGGGTTACGCTGCCAACCAGCGCAAAGCATGCATCGTTTGGAACATCCAATCAAGTCAAACTGATGCAAGCTGGTTGATATTGCCAATTGGATGGTACCACTGTCATTATTGTTTGCATGCGTACCCGCATGGTTGAGGATCATTACATCATCGGATTGGTCACAGCAACAAATGTCCTAGCCTAGCTTCATTCGGTGGAGAATTCTCACGCACAAACCGTTCAAGCCCTGCCTCTCCGCAAATAACCAACAACTAAAAGGCACAACGAGCAACACCATCACCACACCAATGACCGAAAATCGGAATCACAATGCGATGAAAATGACATGACACATCTCACCCTCGCACCTTTGCTGCTAGACACACAGCGTTTAACTCGGGTTCCCCCGCGGCGCTCCTCCAATTCTGTGCCGTAAAAGCTCCAGAGGTGGCTGCTCGCTCGGCGGCTTCGGTGCCCAAGCGTGCAGCCTGACGTTCGATGACGTGT
>VSDK01009840.1:12512-23038 GCA_009767595.1 Symbiodinium kawagutii
GTGAACTTGCGCGAGTGGGTGAAGCCAGACACCCAGACGCAAGTACACAGATCTTAGGATGTGCACAAGAGTATTTGATCTAGTGGTATCTAGTCAGGTCCGTTTCCACTGCGCTTGAGGAGGTCGGACCTGCAAGCTGTGCACGATTCCCACCTTTTCAGTACATGCCGAACAAATGTGCTTGGTATTTGAAGGGGCGGTAGTCACAAATCACCTAAGTAGGTGAGAGGTGGCCACACACCATGGCAAAAGGTAAAGAGCAGGTGTTCGCTTAATGCTGTCTCAAATTGAGCTGTAGGACCGATTGCTCATCCATTGTGGAAAAGTCAGAAAGGACAGAGGTGAAGAGCTCTTCGTCTCTCCCCGAAGGTACATAGAACCAGAGCTCTTACCCCCGTCCTTTCAATGACTTTGCCACGGGCCAGATCAGCTGCCACCTGACTGCCGAGGGAAAGCAGGCAGCTTCCATGCGCGGCCGAGCCCGTAGGGCTAAGGTAAACAGCTACAGTAAAACAGCTGCGGGAAAGGAAAGGGAAAGGAAGGTAGGGAAGGGGGGGAGGACAGAGAAGAGGAGAGAAGGAGAAGGAAAAAAAGAAGGGGAGGGAAAGGGCAGGGGATGGTAGAGTGTGCACCAGTTGCTGTGGCAGAGCTGTCACCGCCGCTTTCTTGCCTCCATTCGACGAAGATTGTGATGGGTGACATAATTTTCCACCTGATACAGATCTTGCTCCAGTGACTTCGGCCTCCCGGTGGTAGCACCCAGGCAATGGAGAGAGAGCCCTGCTCAATCTCTCAACAAAGCCAACCACCGGGCGCAGCCTGGGGCGTCACCTGCCCACACCATGGGCCGTAGAACAATCAAGGAAGGAGGATCCACACACCGAGTGACGTGGAGACCGAAACCATTCATTTCCACCAAGAACAACCAGCAAAAACCGGTTGCCCCAGGTGGACGTGGAGACGGAACCCATTCATTTCACCCAAGATGTTCACCACCAAACCTCAATAAGATCCTGCAGATCTATCCCTCTCACTCTTTTTTTTTGCTCGCTTGCATCGCCTTGGTAGCACTAGGTTCCCGGACTCCATCGATGTTACCACCGATGGAGAAGACAAACCAAGAAAGGAGTGGTAAGTCTAAGTCACCTTTTCAGTGACCCCGGTCCCAACAGAGCACAGCTCGAATCACCCGCAAATGACCCTTACTGTGGTAGGACTGTACATTGAGCCACTCTCCCCAAAGGACGAGAGTGACCGAACGGTGACCCAGTCTCTAGCGATCCCATATGTCCCAACAGGACAACCTGTCTCGCGACAGGACCCTAACACTGTTTGGGAGGAACCGACGGTCTGACCCACACGAAGCTTAGCTACCCCGTATGACCCTTGACCGTTAGCCAGTGGGTTGCCCCACCGACCCCTCCTCGGGTTTTCCCTAAGAGGTTCATTCACCGTCCTTGGCTGTTCACCCATGTCATCAAAGGTTGTAGCTAACCTAGACACAGGATAAGGTGGGACTTGTGATCCCGTACCACGTGTGCACCGATCGGCGTCCGACGCATCGGAGACCGCACGATCACCCAAGGATGTGCGCAAACACAAACGAGGGTGTGACAAGAGGAGCTACCCAACATGTCAACACACGCCGCCTGGGGGGTACCAAGGTGCCGTGTTAATTCACGGTTCGACAGGACGTGGGGCCTTCAGCAGTTCCCCAAGCGCTTTATTCCATTTAACGTCCCCCGGACCCCCACCTCCCCCTGTTACGGACCTGCCTTGAGGACCCCATCCCTCTTGCGCTAAGGAGGAAGAGAAGGAGAAGGTAAAAAGAAGGGGAGGGAAAGGGCAGGGGATGGTAGAGTGTGCACCAGTTGCTGTGGCAGAGCTGTTACCGCCGCTTTCTTGCCTCCATTCGACGAAGATTGTGATGGGTGACATGATTTTCAACCTGATGGAGGTCTTGATCCGCTGGAAAGTTTACTTGTGCAAAATGTTCCCGTTGAAGCTGCAAAAATCGATTAACAAAATTGTGCCGCTCCTCCTTGGGCACATGGGTTCGTGGAATGGCTGCGACCCCTCCCGTAAGTGGGCATTTCTGCTCTCCTTAAGCCCACTCTTGCAACTGTGGCTTTGGAACAGTGGGTACTTTAAAAGCCCGAAGCAAAAATCGGGCCAAACAAGCTCCGAGATGAGGTGGGGGCTATCTTGGGGTGAGAGAGATATCGTCGAATGCTCCGCAGGAGTTGGTCATCCAGGAGACCAAGGGTACGTTTTCGTGGTGTTGCTTAGCTGTGGACTGACAGATGCTGTCGCATCCCCTCTTACGAAAGTCGTATCCTCATCTCCATTGTGCAACAGCTGGCAATTTCTCTAGTGGCTTGCTTCATGGGATGACTCCCGGCTTGAGTCGTTAAACGCTTTCGACTTTTAGCTGTGAGACGGATGAGCGACGCCCTGTAGTCCACCTGCTGAGAAGAGTGAGTGCGGAGTGTCTTCTGTTTCACCCTGTGTATCTTAGTTCAGTTAGCTCGATGACCATTTATGGATGGGGCCGGTTTACTTGTTTGTTTTGGTTTGTTTGCTTGGTTTTTTGTTGTGCTGGTTGGCTTGGTTTGGTTCTTTGGTTACCCCCATTGGTCATCTTGCTCTAATTGATGCTCATGTGAAATCATGTGCAGTCTTTGCAGCTTTCCGGACTAGTAGTGACCTGCATCGTGTGTGCAACAGGCACTTCATGGAAAAAACAAAAAAGAAGGATCCTCATCTCCATTGGAGCCTCTCCCACGCGCCCTCCACTTTCTAGGGCACACTAGCTACCCTCTTGTTGTTCCACATGCGCCATCTTTTGGCCGAGCACCGCAATGCCTTAGAGCACTCGAAATCAGCACAGCAGCAGGCCTCACATTCTCCAAAGCAATTTTACAAGGAGACATCCTCCCTATTCTCAATTACATGATCTTTCAAGGTCGATGGAGACATCCAGACATCCTCCCAGTTCTTGACCAGTGTCGAGACTTTACAGCCACATCTTCCAAAGGGTCTCGCCGCACTATGCTCCTCGAGAGTGTAAACAAAATAGCAGATTGGCTTGCAGGCCTGGCATCACAGCACCTCCTCTCACATCCTGTCACTGCCACCACGAGAATACAAACGCCAGCACCAGTTGCACCACAACTGCAGCTAGGGTTTCACCTTGAGTTCTGTAATCTTGCCTTGGACATATCGAGTGTGCTGCATGTCGCCTGAGGGGCTGAGTGCCCACCCAGTGCGTATGGGGAGCCCCAGGTTAATCGTGTGTGGTTCAATAGTCTGAATACCAAGGCCTGATCGATCCAGACGCAGTAGGTCCCCTTGATCAAGTTCATGGTTGAGCAAAAGGGTGGTTTTTGCCGTACAATTGCATTGCTTGGCGGCAGCTGTTCCAACAAAGGCGACCCAGACCGCAGGATTTGCTGCCAGCCTAGGGCAGTGAAATGGACAAATTGTTCTGCTCTGACAACTACGACTGAGCCTTGGAACTGAGGAACTCGGTCGAGGCAGGCCGATAAGGACTCAGCGCCTGTGGGCAGGAGATGGAGGTGTGACTGGTATCGTGCGACGGGGAGGACTTGATCGACTGGAATTGACGTTAGCAGAGGAATGGCGAGTTGCCAGCACGCATGGGAGTCCATAACTATGCCCGCCTGTCTCCATGCTGAGATGATTTGTAGCGTAGCTTTGATCCAGGTGCTGTTCGGGCCACAGTGGCCGGTTAGTGTTGTGTCGTCAACATAACCTTCCACACTGAGAACGCCGGGGATTTGATTGAGATAAGTAAATATGGGGTCCATCGACAGGCAGAAGAGGTAGACCGAGGAAGATCGGCCCATATCCACGCCGAGGTGCACCTTCCGTGCTGGGAGGAGTCTGCCTTGCACTTTATGTCGGATGGACCTTCCAAACATTAACCAACGAACCGTGTTAACCACCCACAGGGGTGCCTGTTTCAGATACAAAATATGCAGCACCCAGTACGGGTTCACCCGTTCAAATGCTTTGGATAGGTCAAGGAAAAGTGATCCGAGTGTGGGTTCCAGCTCGAGGCTGTTTTGCACGCTCAGGACGGCTTTTTGAGGTTCTTTGAATTGATTAAGCATTGCTTGAGAGAAGTGAAAATATTTGGCAGTCTGGCGAAATACAACAGCATCGATAGCTCCATCTTGCAATCTATCCAAAGTGTCCGGCATACCCAAGGGGCGAAAGAAGTCGGCCGTGGGGCCCATTTTTGCTTTGGGAATCCACACGCCTACTTGCATAGGAGGCGGGAGTTGCTGGGATTGCAGTTGGCGAAAAGCTTGGGCAAGAACCGTTGCAGTGAGTTGAGTGTTGATTCGCCACGCCGCATAAGGGATCCCATCAGGCCCAGGGGAAGAGTCTTTAGTATGGGTAGTGTGATAGACATAGTCTGAGATGGAAGGGGGCGCTACGTGTTCCCAGGCTTGTGACTGCGCGTGGTAGATTCGGAGGGTGTGGGCCCATTCCTGCGCACAATCTGCCGGTGGGTCAAACCAGAATGAACGAGTGGCAAGCATAGCGTTGTCATAATCCAAGGCAGAGAGGCACTCATGATTGTCTGCATCAAGAATGGGGCCATAGTAAAAGGAGCCTTTGGGGCTGATGGATCGCAGACGATCCCACATGTCCCGATTTGCAACTGCTTTCAAGATTGGGCTCGGCGGTGCTGCTGTGTACAAGACATTTCGGCTGTTGAGGCCGAGGAACTCTAGCTCGGTTAGTTTTTGTCGGAGAAATCCTTTACGACAAATCCATGCTCCTCCTTGGCGCAAGATGTGATCATGGTGAGAGGCGTCACTTGAGGTAGGAAACGGGGCATTCCCAAAGCTGGTCTTGCCCGCTTCACTATCCTGTGCATGTGGGGACGGCTGTACTGGTGTATCATCCCCTAGCGCTAGTGGCCCTGAGGCACTTGCGACAAAAGTAGACGGTAGGACCGAGGAGAGCATGGCGAGTTCTTTCTGATTGAGGTGTACCCAAGTCGACCCTCCTGTGAGTTTATGGTAAAGACTTCGAAATTTGTTTGGTTGAGGGTAGCTTGTCGCAAAGGAGCGCCACCAAGCCCAAAAGTGCGCTTTGACGAAGATAAAGTGCCGTGGCACCCGGAGGTGAGATAAGGTACGCACCAGGGCACTGAGTGCCTGTACCGGTGCATTTTGGTCCGTGGTGCAAGGCTGTCCAGCCAGAGGTAACAAAAATGCATTAGTGGGTATGGTGAGATGCTTTGTAGACTCTGGATGAGGAGATAACTTGGGACGATGCTTGACAAAGAGCGTTATTGGGGTATGGCCATACTGAGAGATTAATCTGCCTGCTTTGACTTGGACAGCGAATTGTTCTAGGTCGAGTCCAGTGGCCGAGATGAGAAAATTATCTAATCGGGAGGCACCTCGTGGGTGGAAGTACGTGTCAAGCCCAGGGTGCGCATCTTTTAGGTCAAGGCTCCCCAATAGGGTGTCCCAAAGATCAGGCCATTTAGTGTCGAACTGATTGAAATCTCCCGTGAGGACGATGGGTCCTTAGTAGGACAAATTAAGGAGACGGTCTAACCAGTCTGTGGCTTGCAGACGTGTCCAATCGGGGCGGCAGTACGTACCTAAGGAGTAGTTCAAGTGTTTGGAAGCGAATAACACTTCCCACGCAACAGCCTGGAAGGAGATCAATGTTCTGGTGGGAGTGCCAACCATAAGGGGGAGAACGCTTACTCCATTGAGGAGGGAATCTCCAGGCGATGATTGGGGTGTGATTGTAAAGATGCATTGATGTCCTGGGTGTTGGTGTTGGAAAGCTTTGGCATCTGCATGTGTCCACTTGGTCTTGAAGTACTACCCTTTTTTGAGAGATGTTACGATTCTTTGACGTTTCAGGGGATTGGACCGACGTGTATTATGCAGAGTCCACTTGCTGAGATTCCATGAGGTAATTTGCCTTAGGATTGGAACCAATAGTCGCGCACGCTCTGCACGATACTGGTAGATTTGATCGAGAAGATTGAGAAAGATAGCATGGCTACTTTGTGAGAGGATGCCAGTAGTAACGAGTCCAAAAATTGCGCAACGAGTCTTATGCAGAGAAAATTGGAGACTCGCCGCAACAAAGAATGCCGAAGCGAGCAGAGAAACCATGAAACACCCCTTGAGTTGGCTGGCTCAGGGAGCCATAGCTCCAGAGTTGTGGGCTAGCAGTGCCCAGATCATGGGAGACACCGTCAAGGGGCGAACCATCCCTGTTTACACCAAGGCCACACGGTCAGGTTCACCGAAGTTACTACCTACTGGTGAGGCCAGGGTGTGAAACTGGGTCGTTCAGCGCCTTGTCGAGGTATCTCAACCCGTGGTACATGACCACAGCAGCTTCCGCGTTGCTCATGTCTGCTGTGGTTTCCGGGCATCAATCAATTTTAATGTATCCCAAAAGGATGGTGGACCCCGGCCTCTTCTTCCCAAAATTGCAAAGCACATGGTTTAGCGAAGATTACTTGCAGGACCACGATAAAACCATGCAGCAGACCATTTTCTACGGCCAGAGGTGCGAGCTCAGAGCGAGTCCCGACCGTTATGTTATGGAGGTGCATGGGGCTGTGGCCATACCTTTGCAAGTGCCGAGTCGAACCTAGAAAACTTACGCGAGTGGTTGAGGTTGGGCACCAAGAAGCAGGCGCACATCCCCAACGGAAATTGCGAGAGCAGGTGTGAGAGAGCAAAATCTAAGCCACCAATGGAGAAATACAAGCACTGGCCGATGACGGGTGCAGTTTCAGCCCACCCAGTGATATGGCAAAGAGGAAGGACGGTGGCAACAAGTCACCTAAGCAGGTGAAATGTAGCAACACGTCACGGCAGGGCACTTGACGTTGAGGATGCCCACTGAAGGTTGGATATTACACACTGATATCAAATAGAAATACTGCTGCCATGGAAAAGCCAGAAAGCTCTTCGTCTCTCCCCGGACGTACATAGAACCGGAGCTCTTACCCCCGTCCTTTCAATGGCTTTGCCAGATCCCAAGGGCCCATATGCGAGGCTTCGCAGACAGGAGCACGGGCGAGTTCCATGCGCGGCCGAGCCCGTAGGGCTAAGGTATACGGCTACAGGGAAACAGCCGCCGGAAAGAAGGGGGGAAGAAGAGAGGGGAGGTGAAGGCAGGAGAGAAGGGGAGAGGAGAAGGGGAAAGAGAAACAGACGTGGCAGTATTAGACGGCATGAGGCAGAGTTAGACACGCCGCTTTCTTGCCTCTATTCGCCGGAGGTTGTGTGGTGTGACAAGGCTGTCAGTTTTATACATCTCTTGATCCTCCGGGAATTGCACGCTTGGAAAAAGCTGTCTTTTAAGCTGTAAGAACTTATTAACAAAGTCTTGGCGCTCTTCCTTGGGCACAAGGGATCTTGGGACAGCCCCGACTCCACCATCATACGGGCACTTTTGGGTTCCTTGGACCCACTCTTGGAGTTGTTCTTGTGATTGGAACCTTCAGCAGGCCGTCGTTCTTCATCTGAATTCTTGTTATGGCTAGTGCCAGCCATCCATGCTAAAGCGCCGCGCGTTCTTTTCTTTGCATTACAGACGTTACTTCTATTTCTCGAATTTTCAAGCGCCTTGAAGCTGGTTATCAAGGCACTTGTTTGGGCTTATCATTTTGAAGAGGGCTTGAAAAGACCCTAGGAGGCGAGACTTGAGGGGGGATTCGTGAAGAGAGGCTTGAAGAAGAGATTGGAAGGGTCACAGGCGGCTTTAAGCGGATTTTCAGAGAGGCTTCCAGGGGCAAGGAGGCTTTGTGGAAGCTTTGAGAATGGGCGTCTAATGGTGTTGTGAAAAAGCGAAGGGTTTGAAAAACCCCAATGCTATGTGAAAAACATTTTGATGATTTTATTGTATGTTGACACATAAGTGATAATTTCATCAAGAATTGCTTGGAAACTGCATGTTAAATTGTACGAACGTGGAAGGGCTCTTTCAATGCAGTGATTTAAGTTCACCAATGGTTTTGATCGCTAAGCTCACGTCAAATGTGGAATAAAATAAATATATTTTTGACGTTGATGAACTAGATGTTAGATATTGCATCATCCAAACGAAAATCACAAGATGCCTCATAAACTTTTCTCCACTCTGCGCTGGCTCTTCGATTTCGGTGGTTTTGGTTGTGACCAATTGGACAATTGTCGCTTGCCGAATTTAAGTGTTCACATTACAACTTCTGCAACGTACATTGGGCGTGTTTGGCAACGTCTGCCCATGAGCATTGACGCGTTGGCTTTGTTTTCTGACATACTCTCAGGTGGTTGACCACCACTGATCATCAGTGTTTCGTGATGCACTCATTGCTCTGCCATCGCGAGCGCCAATCTCTTTTAGCCATTGCAAATTTTGTACAGTTTTCACTGGGTCTTAATGTTTACAAATCAATGCTTTCTCTTGCATTGGGATCCTTGAGCGTTTTGTAATTGTTACTCGTGACTGCAGCCAACCGTGCTGAAGCGGTGCTCTTACAGAAAAGAATCATTTGAACGAAAATCAATTGTTCACATTGATCCCTACGTTTCGTCAAGAGAAGATTCAAATTTCCCTACCCAATAGCTTTGCTTGCGCAAATCGACGTCAGATTTTGAATCATGTGCGTGAAATTTAATTGTTCAAATGATAGACAGATCATTGTCAAAATTTCTTGGACCAACGGTTTTGATCGCAAAGCCCAATGTCAAATGATGAAAAATATGAATTGATTTGTGATGTTATTGAAATTGATGTTAGATATTGCATCATCTGAATGAAAACCAATTGTTCACATGGATCGATCGGTTTTGTCAACAGAAGATTCAAATTTCCCCGCCTAATAGCTTTGCTTGCGCAAATTGACGTCAGATTTTGAATCATGTGCGTGAAATTCAATTGTTCAAATGAAAGAAAGATCATTGTTAAAATTTCTCGGGCCAATAGTTTTGATCGCAAAGCCCAATGTCAAATGTTAAATAATATGAATACATTTGTGATGTTGATGAAATTGATGTTAGATATTGCATCATCTGAATGAAAATCAATTGTTCGCATGGATCGATCGGTTTTGTCAACAGAAGATTCAAATTTCCCGGCCCAATAGCTTTGCTTGCGCAAGTTGATGTCAGATTTTGAATCATGTGCATGAAATTCAATTGTTCACAGAGCAGGAAGACCATTGTTAAAATTTGAGTGTGGGAGGCTGTGGGAGTGCACTTTTTTATCGAACAAAGATACCAGATCTGTAGAGACAAATGAATATTTTAAGTAAGTAGAAACATATAAACTATAATGGTTCCTTCCTCTTATCACTACTCCCTAAATTAGAAAATATGGTGCACTACTTTATTGGAGAGTAGATACTCAGGGGCGCGATGGAGTGGTAATGGGTATAACTTTATTATGTTTAGTAGTATATGTATTTGTGCAAAGTAATGCAATGTGAATATAGCAGCAACTGTTGAAGGTAGTAAATATGTATATTGCATGCATATGTGGCTCCCATTACTACGAAATTTTAAAAAAGTACATAGTTGGGATTAAATGCAGTATATATTGAATATTTATGATAAGAACCTATAGTTCAACAACCTTGAGAGTTATCTGATTTGTCATTTTCATGACTCTTTTGCAAAAATACAAGATGAATAATGTCAAAATAAGATGATTTTGAAGATAGCTGATATCAGTGGTAAATGGTTTTATGAAGGTAATACTTGTCAAAGAAAACAATATTAGATTCAACAAAATACAATTAGACATAGAACTCATGTAGTAGAAGAATAATAGAAAACACAAGGTTATTACTACGTATTTACCTTTACTTTATATGTCTGAAATACCTTTACATCATTTACTTCAGTTATGCTTAGGTAGCGACATTGAATATTTTTCTGCGTCATGTTCAGTTTTAGCTTCATGTTAGCTGCGATTTCAAGACTATATGCCCTATTTAGCAAAATGCCAGTACGTAAATGTGTTTTAACAAGTGCAATACATTTTATGAAAGGATTTTCCAATCTAGCTGAATTTTGAAATGTAATGTACCTATTTTTGCCTGGTAGCTCTATCTACTTCAGAGCCACGAAGCCTGCTTCATAATGTTGCTTTTCCTTGAAGAAAAGGAATGCTGGCAATATCTACATACTGATATTTTCAATGGTCTTTAGTCAAGGGACGGTCTAAGGTGCACTGGCTGATGTCTTGCAAAAGGTGTACCTACCATCATTCCTGGCAACTGTTTTGCCATAAGTATACCTACCACTACTACTTGTGGTTTATGTTTTGCAAAGAGCTTACCTTCTATAATCATCTATAATCCTGGAAAACTTCCCCAAAGAAGAGTGTAAATCATCGAAGGAAGTTTAGAAGTCTAACTTCCGACAATATGGACAACTCAGCTAGGGCAGATCGCCTGAGCAGATGTGGGAAAGAAGAGATGTGTGAAAGATGAGATGTGCGAAAGATGAGATGTGCGA
>VSDK01009840.1:23179-47778 GCA_009767595.1 Symbiodinium kawagutii
AATACCAAAAATACCAAAAATACCAAAAATACCAAAAATACCAAAAATACCAAAAATACCAAAAATACCAAAAATACCAAAAATACCAAAAATACCAAAAATACCAAAAATACCAAAAATACCAAAAATACCAAAAATACCAAAAATACCAAAAATACCAAAAATACCAAAAATATCAATATTTTGGGGACTCTTTGGGGGGTGGGGCAACCAATACCAAAAATACCAAAAATACAAAAAATACCAAAAATATTAATATTTTGGGGACTCTTTGGGAATCATGTCTCAAGCCAAGAAACTTTGAGAATTGGTATTTTTGGTATTTTTGGTATTTTTGGTATTTTTGGTATTTTTGGTATTGGTTGCCCCACCCCCAAAAAGAGTCCCAAAAACAGTGGTATTTTTGGTATTTTTGGTACTTTTGGTATTTTTGGTATTTTTGGTATTTTTGGTATTGGCTGCCCCACCCCCCCAAAAGTCCCCCAAAAATTGGTATTATTTTTGGTATTGGTTGCCCCACCCCCCAAAGAGTCCCCAAAATATTGGTATTTTTGGTATTTTTGGTATTGGTTGCCCCACCCCCCAAAAGTTCCTAAAATATTGGTATGTTTGGTATTGTTGGTATTTTTGGTATTGGCAAACTCCAGCATGTTCAAGAGGCTTAAAAACAATGATATTTAGGTTATTGGAATACCTTTTCCCAGAGTGTAAATGAATTACCAATATAGAAGGCATATATTATGAAAAAACTGCACTCCCAGGAGCTCCCGTTCTGTAAAATTTCCCGGGCCAATAGTTTTGATCGCAAAGCCCAATGTCAAATGTTAAATAATATGAATACATTTGTGATGTTGATGAAATTGATGTTAGATATTGCATCATCTGAATGAAAATCAATTGTTCGCATGGATCGATCGGTTTTGTCAACAGAAGATTCAAATTTCCCGGCCCAATAGCTTTGCTTGCGCAAGTTGATGTCAGATTTTGAATCATTTGGATGAAATTCAATTGTTCACATATAGAAAGACCATTGGTAAAATTTCCTGGGCCAATGGTTTTGATCGCAAAGCCCAATGTCAAATGTTAAACAATTTAAAACGATAAAATGTTGCCGCAGAAATATTGTTCGAACGAATTCCGCTCCTGACCGTGTTGGCGACAAGGGGCCTTCAAGGGGGGACTTTTCCTGCGAGAAGCCGTCTTGGCCTGTAGCCACGGTCAATTATCTAAATAACTAAGAAAGCGGTGAAGCAGCCAAAGATCCCAATCAATGGCGACTGGCTTCGAATCTGGGCCTGTTTTTGGCTTCAAAAACACGGTTGTTTTTTGCGCTTTTCATGCGGCGCGGGCGCGCTTTTTTCCGTAGTCCATTGGGATCGCGGAAAGTGGGCTACCTTGATTCCCAACATGAATGCTAATTTGTCATTGACGGCCGAGAACGGGCTCCCAGCCACAACGACAGAATTGCGAAAGGCAGTTTGCTTTGTTTCATTATTGGGCAATGTTTTCTTCCCCTTGAAGTCCCCTTCAAGGCTTCAGACCTTCGAAGGCGGGAGGGGGTGGGGGGGAAGCCTCCGACCCTTAAGCCTCTTACGCCTTCCCTTAAGCATCCCCTTCAAGCCCCTTTGGAAGGGGGTGGGCTCTCTTTCGGTCGTTGTCGTGATCGGTTGAAGTCATTGGTGATGTTTGGTGGGATTCTTGTTGATGTTGTTTGTGTTGTTGTTGTTGTTGTTGTTGTTGTTGTTGTTGTTGTTGTTGTTGTTGTTGTTGTTGTCGTTCTTGTCGCAGTTGTCGTGGTTGTCGTAGTTGTTATTGTTGTTATTGTTGTGGTGGTTGTCGTCATTGTTGTCGTCGTTAGTGTCGTGGTTATTGTCGTGGTTGTCGTCGTGGTTGTTGTCGTGGTTGTCGTCGTGGTTAGCGTCGTGGTTGTCGTCGTGGTTGTCGTCGTGGTTAGCGTCGTGGTTGTCGTCGTTGTCGTCGTGGTTGTCGTCGTGGTTGTCGGCGTGGTTGTGGGCGCGTGTTTCTTTTCAACGCACTTCATCACGTCACTTGTACGGGTTAATTTGCTTTGTTACTACTGCGTTCTACTCGGACTTTTAGCGATCTGAGTTTAGTGCTCGTGAGGCGCCACCGGGGAAAAAAAAAGGCGTCGTTGTGGGCGTGGTTGTTGTCGTGGTTGTCGTCATTAGTTTTGGCAAGTCCCAGGAAAAGAAGTCGGTGAGCCGAGTGTGCAAGATATGATCACGGAGGCACGCGCAGACCGTCTCTAGTGGATTGCAAGGAAGGTCATGGTTGCGGATGGCTCAACCAAAACCATGATGTGGAACCACATCGCAAATTTTTGCACACAAGGCCAATTGGCATTGATTGTGCCAGCAATTGGAGCAAGCGCCCGTCACGCAGGGTTTTAAAGGTATGATGGGTGTGAGATACGCACTTTGTCGTGCTGACCCATGTGTGACTTGCGACCGACATGGCCATTTCGCTGGCAGGCGCCTTGAGCTAAGTGGTAAACGTGTTGTGTCATTCTGGGATAGCTGTTTAATATTGCTTATCGAGGATTAGGAGTAAAGATGTAATTTTGATAGTGGTCATGTTCTTGGGGATTGCCTAAAGGTGTTGTTCTTGTCAATGTGATTGTGGTTTACTGATGGTAGACGAGGTTGCGACGGCACTTGGAGTTGTAAGTGCCACCGTGGTGAAGCAATGAAATCTGGGTGTGCTCGCGCTTGCGCCTTTGGTCTTAACACGCAGAAGTTTCACCTAATTAACGGCTCATGGTGCCCTGGTTTTTGGTTGGCTGGTTTGTTTTGGGGTGGTTTGGGTTGTTTTGGCTGGTTCTTGGTTCTTTTGGTTGCCCCCCGGTTTGCTGGTTTTGGTTTGATTGGCGCTTCTTTTTCTTTTCACCTTTGCAGTCTGTACATGTGACCGAGGCTTAGCGCCACAACGGCACCGCAGCAAGCAAAAACAATATTTGGACTTAACACCAAAAATGCAAATTGGGAGAGCGCCAAACTTTTTGGCGCTTGGAGTTTGCGGGTACGTGTGCGCCTTCACTTCCAAGGTGTTTCTTCGTGGTTTCGGCAGCTCCGAAAGAAAAATCGCATAGATGGTGGCTGTGGCATGTCGTGCAAAAGTTGGAATTTGTTACGCCGAACTTGGAAAAAGTAAAATGTCACTTTCAACGCTGCCATGCAAAGAAGCGGCGCCAGTCCAGACTGGACGCCAACCACGCTAAGTATGCAAAGTCTTGATTGCAAGCAACTGGTCAAAAATTCCCATGTCATATTGATAAATACACACACACATATATATATATACAAGAATTGATAAATAAATAGATAAATGTGAATAGAAAAATGAAATGAATGAATGAATGAATGAATGAATGAATGAATGAATGAATGAATGAATGAATGAAAAGATAGATAAATGAATTGTTGGATTAGTAAATTAATAGATCAACAAATCACAAAATTGATGAATAGATAAACTAATAAATTACTGAATTCATAAATTGACAAATCAATGAATTGATAAACCAATAAATCAATACATCACTAAATTTGTAAATTAATAAATGATGAGATATCAAAGTCCATGTTGCGTTGAGCTGTCCTTCAAACCTTATGCTCTTCCGTGACCTTAAGCCCTCTGTTGAGCTTCGAGGTCCCCCGCCCTAAGCCCCGCCTTAAGCCCTCAGTTCCCCCCTGTGTTTGAACTTCTCCGAAACCCATTTGACCTGCGCAACCTCAGCCTTCGCCGAAAGTCTCAAACCTTCGGAAAACGCTGAAAACTTTGCGGTTTCTCAGGTCATGGCATTTGAACAGGGCCGTCTTGCGCCTGCAGATTGATGTTTTTGAAGGAACTTGGTCGGAAGGAACAACTGCCTGAAATTGATTGCAACATAGCGGCTGATGGCACCTCTGGTAAATGTCACGCCCGCTCTTTGCACATTATGCATGCGGGGAGTTTCATCGCAAACAGACAAGTTTTTTCTATTCTGTTTGCCCAGTTTTCGTACCATTGGCTTTGTCTATGAGCAAGACCTTCGACCATTTCTGCGGTGTTATTCATTGGCAGTTTGTATCATGGCATCACGTGTACCGAGGCAAACTTATAATGTTTTCCAGATGCTTGTCATGTTTTGGATTTGTCCTGATGACTGGATTTTAAAGCCCACTTGCAAGTGTAAAAATGTTCTTGTTCTGATCTCTTTGGAACACTTGAGTCAATCTGTGCTGTCAGTAAGTGTGTGCGCGCGCTTCGGATGTACTGTCTGGCAGCGAAAGTCGATCAGCCTGGACAAAATTCATGACACAGGACAAGTCCTGTTTACATGTTTGCATTCACGCAGAATACTGCATACGAAATGGATACAAAAAAGACGTCGAGGTCAGTCTCTGAAGCAGCGATTTTGCTTGCTAGTAGATCAATCCCAGCAAGACATGAAACATGTTGTTCCCTCCAGCCTTAACGTTCGCCCCACCACATAAAGCGCCACTGCAATGGAGCATGTTGTACAAGGTCGAGATGGCTTGGACAAGATGCGAAAACACTGGCTATGCGCAATGATTTATGGTTTAGGGTTTTAGGTTTTGGTTTTAGGGTTTTAGGGTTTTAGGGTTTTGGTTTTAGGGTTTTAGGGTTTTGGTTTTGGGGCTTTAGGGTTTGAGGTTTAGGGTTTGATATTTCAGAAGTCACAAAACAATGGCCCTGTGCAGGAATTTGAGCGTTGGGAAATGTTCTCAGACCCATGCGGGGCAAACCCTAAGGCTCGGGCGAACATGTTGGGACTGCTTTCATGGCTCACAGCTTCGCTTTTTCAGCACAATTGCAGCAGATCAAGGCATAACCAAGGCTACTGGATTAGGACATTTTGCTCGAGCAACATGTCATTCTGAACCATTTTTGTTTCAATTGTTGGTGGAATCTTTTGATTCAAACAATTTCCTATGAGTAGCATACTGTATTCTTGCAGTACAAAGACATGCCAAGAAGAGTTACTCACTGATGATAGGACCTGATAGGAATAGGAACCAATGTGGCGGCAGAGGCTGGGATGGCGGAAACTTCACCCTTGAAACGTGTTGAAACGTAATGAAATTTTGTTCTTGTCGTCCTGTTGCGTGTGTGTATGTGTGTGTTGCCAAATACAAGAGGCTGTGTTTATGTGGCCAAGTACATGGTCTTACAGCGGCCAGTTTTTTTGGCGAGACATCATTATGCATGCCCAGTAAAATCCAAGGCATGTTTCAAGTCGGACAGGCTTAGGAAGAAACAGTAAGATTTACTTTGGCATTATTCGGCTGGATCACTAAGGCAAACAGCCGAGTCATGCTGGTCCAATGTCAGGCATTGGCGCACTGAGTACCCATGCAGGCAAATGTTGAAAGAGCATTTTGGTTTCTCCCCATCGGACCCCAAAATTGGTCTTCTTGTTTTGAAATACGATCAGTTTTCAATGTCGACCAAGGGAAAATATCATTCATGGACAACACCATTATATATGTGTTGGGAATCACACATTCTCACAGGCTCAGCAGAAAATTGGTCGAAACTTGGACCCGTCCTCAAGAGCAGCGATGATTTAACATGTGCACAGAACCGGTCTGTTTGTAGGTGCTCCCGTGCTACCGTTATTGACTGCCACTAAGGTTTAGCTACCTCTTCCCATTGAGTTTCGTGACAGCGAGCTTTTTGCGTCCAAGCACTGTGGTCAGAGCCTTTGTCTGCAGCAACTGCTTCACCGGTGGACCTTGGATGAGCAAACTGCTGGTCTCCAAAAGGCCATCATGTCTATAATTTGCTTTCCTTTGATTGTGACTTGTCATTGAGGCCAGCGCAGTATACGTTCTAATTGCTTTCGTCGTGCTATTTTTGCCAGCCTTGTGCGGGAACAAGTCCCAGCCCTGCGCTCAGCAAGATGTGACCGTGAATGGCCAATTCTCTGGAATCATGAAAAGAATCGAAAGAGATAACATTTCTATGATCCTGATTTATAAATGGTTCAAAATAATTTCATATGCTTGTAGAGAAATAAGTCCCTTCTGTTTTCATGGTTCAAGAGTGACGCCTCATCCGTGGCTCAGGGCTTTTCGATGGCACAGATTACACCTGGCTATTTGCCTGCTATGTGGAAGTCTTTTCGTGGCTGCAGCTACGATGCTGATCCTTTGCAGGTCAGGGACCTGCTGTTGGCTGTGGAATCTCAAAGTGGCAACTTGAATCATTTTGTTTACATCCCAAGTTCTTGGTTCTCATCTTACGGGTTGTACCTGGGTACCACAGAATGTCAGTCCTTGGCACCCCAGCGTTTGCATCCATGCAGGTCTTTCATGACTCAATGTACATCAGCACCGCATATCCTGATCTCTTCGTGCCGTCTCCAATCTCCTGGTTCTCCCCAAAGATCAAATTCTGAGTACAACTACCAGGAGAGGTCACGAAAATCATATACCTCGGAGATTTCCCCAGGACTTCCCCAGCAATCACCAGGAAATCCTGGTGTAGGTGGCGGTCTCTGCCTGCCGTTGCCTCTGACAACATTATCTTGGCCGTAATGAGGCGATAATCATCATAATTGTTGCATTTCTTTTCATCCTATTGTGCTATTCAGCATCTTTATTAGAAGTCAGACTATACCAAAACAGCAGAAGCAAAAGTGCAATCATGTCCCCATCTCCTCTTCATGGCAACTCTGCCACACATCTTTGCCTACGCGCACTTAATGCATGCTGCCATTCTATGCTGAGCGGTGGGTTGGGATACCGCGGGGATGCCACTTGTGCATGGATGCTGCGCAACTTGCACTTACACAGCCTGGGTTGTGGTGTGGTTCGTGGTGGTGTGGTGTTCACAAAGCCGTACTGCTGCAAGTCACTTTGTTTCTGGTTTCGCTGTAACGAAATGTAACGAATATTTTTTTTCAGGAACAATTGAAAGCACTGGCATTCAATACCAATCTTTTGATGACTTGGTTGTACGGATCCTCCATTTCCAAGTTCGGTCTACGGTAAAGGTTGCAGGGAAACTAGCACAGACCGAAGACCGTGGAGCCTTGTAGGTGAATGTCTTGAACCTGGATCCTATCCAAGGTAAGCCAGTACACAATAAGTTCCTTGCACATGTGTCAACCCGGTTTCTCTAAAGAGGCAGTGGCAAAAAAGTTGGCATCACACACCGGCCATTCAGAAGTCCCCCGTTTGAATCAACCTCAACTGATTTGCCACTTGAGAAGATAACTGTGCAACAAAGCCACTTGAGCGATGCTAAGAACTGACGGCAGAGCCCCGTTCAGAGCACCCATTCGCTTCCTGTGCTTAGCTGATGTGAGGCAGGAGATGCTCCATCCAGATGCTCTATCTGCTGCAAAGCTGCTTTTTTTCGGAACTGCGCGGGACCCAACCTCTGAGGTCTAGATCTAGGCAGCAAGATGCTGTACTTGTACCTTGATGAAATTGAGGCAAGCTGCAATGATACAGGCAATTTGCTCCCAGAGGCACGCAACAGAATTGTGGTGATCTTAGCAGAGGTAGGAAGCACTGTATGAGCTGTTCTAAAGACAACAGTAGATTTGCAAAGCTTCCGTGCTTTTCGCAGTAAAACCTATGCCAAGCAGAGAACACAAAAGATTTTTAGGCAAATTGAATTGGACATTGAGCAAGGGAGCGACAGAGAGAGAGAGAGACAGGGAGAAGTCGTTCGAGTTATTCTCCGGTCTGTATTTGTCGCTTTCCGGAGATCGTGGCTTTCACCACAGCCTTCCTTGGCTGGATCTTGGGCTGCTGTGCAAAGCGCTTGGAGGTCGGGGATTGACCTCTTCCAAAGCAAACATGGAAGAATTGCAAAGAAGATATATGTATGCAATTTTTTCAAAAACATGTCAATTAAGAATAAGACAACGGAGAAAGAATACAAATCTTTGAACAAATGATTCAAAGAAGTTTGGGAGAAGCTTGGTCTTGCATCCCTCAGAGTCAGCAAGGAGAGCAACCCTCATCAGATTTACAGGAAGCTCCAGCTGCGGATGTCGACAACCCGTTAATGTCCCCCAAGCACCTACTTTTCGTTGCTTTGACCAGAACTCAGAAACGCTGAAGGATTTGCTTCTTCGCTCCATGAGCATTTCATCAATAGAGCGACTTTTCTTGGTGCCTGAGGATTCTTTACTCCTCTGCGAGTCTGCACTTCAACCTCTTTGCATTGGCTTCTTAGCAAAAAGATTTGGAGGAGTTGTATGGTTAATCTTGACATTTATTGACTCTTCAAAGCTGATGACTTTAATCTTTTGCAGCTCGAAGCCGGGCAGCCAAGGTCTACCAGATTGTGACGCTTTTAATTGTCCTTCTCTGGGCACGAAGTCCCCAATGGGCCAGTGGCAAGGAGAGCGAGCTGCAGTGTTGTAGCTTGCTGAAGATTTCGACCTCTCGATCTCCGCAGGAAATTCGCAGGAAAATCGCACAGTTCTTTCGCTTCGCCCTACTGACAGTGTGTTCTGCACAAGTGTCATCGGTGCCAAGCTTTGAGATCGCATGTGTTCTGTCATTCTTGATCATCCATCCCATTTGCCCATCTGTTGATGCATGACTCAGTTTTGCAAGACAATTTTCACGTATCTAAAGGATGGTTGTGTGACCTGGGTGCGAGGTTGCGATTTTTAATCTTCCAGGGTTTCCCGATCCATTCTCGGCATCTGTGAACAGAATGCTGGGCCTTGAGGCTTGGAGTACATTGGAGTTGATTTTGTTGCCCAAGAAATCATGTATTGGAATATTTGCATGTGGGTCTATGATAGAAACTGATATCAAAAAAGCAAGTCTTTTTATTTGGACACAGCAAGTTCACACCGGGGGAGGGCTTGCCCTGCTAGATCTCGTTGCCTCTTTGTTGGCAAAACATCGCAACTTTTTTGTTGATACAACTGCTCCTTAGCTGCAACTGATGCAGTCCAGCTGTTCAGTTCGCTGCTTGGCCATCTGAATGCACGACTTTTTGCTGTTATCCATTTTGTTTGTCAGTGAAGTTTCGCCCAATCTTGTCCGTCTTCCCGAAAGCATCTCCGTTGTTTGGATTCTTGCTGAAAATTCCCAATTATTGGATGGAACTATACACAGCTGAAGGTTGCGAGGTATGCAGAACACATGCTTGACCAAAGGGTAAGGTTGCAACTCATGCGGACAAGAGGCTTTGGGCTGCAGGGGTTGTGGAGGATGAAGGCAGCTACACAGGGAAAACGAGGAATGGCTGGCGCTCAACATAGGGAAATCAAGGAAAGGCTGGCTCTCAACAAAGGCGAGCCTTTGCGGTTCTGAGGATTGGGTTCACAGGCTTTCCTTGTTTCGACCAGTAGTTGCTTCCATACGAGTCACTAGTCCTTCGACAAGTTCGAGCTTCACAGCATTCACAAAACTATTTAACTGTCAGATGACGAGGTAAAGTGGCTTTCCGATTGATCATTAGGTTGCTCTGGCCTGCTGAGCAACGACAAACAAAGCTGCTTCCGACGCGGACGTCACAGGACGTCAATGTGCAGAATGGGTGTGAAAGTTTGAACCTGATGATTCGCTGAGCCAATATTTATGACTCAGCAAGTCCCCAGTACTGGGACTTGTACGCCTTTCAACAATAGGCGGATTCAGTTTCTTCCCTGTCAGTTTTGTTTGCTTTAATTGTTTTCTAAGTTGTGTAGTTTTTCACTTTTACACCTTTGACTTGGTATCATTTTGTTCACTCCTGGTTTTATCCCTAGCTTGTGCTCTGCTGCATGACTTCTCAGCCTCAAGGACCTCCGGACAATGGAGGAGGCAGGTGCCTCACACAGTGCCTGAATTTCTTTTCAAAAGGCCATCCATGCACATCCACACAGCATACTAGAGTAGAGACAGTAGATGTCCAATAGAGGTCTAATGGTGCACCAAAACAGCCACACAAATTGTCGCTTAAGTAGTCCTGGACAGGCCTTACCAGTATTTTGCGGTATGATTTTCTCCACAAACTCTCTATCGGCGGTTCCATGAATGATTGATGTATCTCGTGCTCAGGCGCTGCCACGTCTGAAATCTCCAGAGGAGTGTCACGTAGGGTGTCGTCAAAATGCTTCAAAGCTATGTCGATTCTTCCCACTCATCGAGGAAAAAGGAGTTGCCCCTCGGGAAGAGAAGCCCAGGCATTGGGAAGAGAGGTCTTGCAGATTGACATTTTCACAAAGCTGATTCGATAGATGATGCAAATTGCAAAGACGCGGCTAGAAGCAGTCATTGTGCAGTAGCAAGATAAGAACAGTTGAAAAATCACTTGCACAAATCAGACAATCTTGTTTTACCACCTTGCACCAGGGAATTGGAAAACGATGTATGAGCCTCAGCCCTGGAATTTCAAGATGCATTCCAGTGCTTGGAGCACTCAAGTGCTGTGCCCCAGTGACTGCCGCGTTGTCAACTCGTTTGCAGCAAGGAAGCCCAGGGCCTCAGCGAGTCTGATGCCACGTCAACGAGTCGGAGATCTGTTTCCGAGAAGGCACCGAACACATCCGAACACATCCGAACACACCGAGCACTTATGAAAGCTCTGATTTTCTACTCAAATTCCTCTCTACTCCTCAATCCTTTTCAGATTTTTGTCCCTTTCAGCATTGGAAAGGTCAGCTTCCTCTGTGGTCGCGCACTTTTGCCCATGCTTTCAATGCAGCTGAGCTGAGAACGACAGCAATTGGAAGTTGCATTTTTCCTCGAATAGTGCTGGACACAGTTTTCGACGCAACAGAGGATGGCTCTATTTATGGTGTGGCCATCCTTGATGACTTTGCCACTACTGTGCCAGACTGAGTTTCAGCTTGCTGCAGCTTGCGATCTGGATATGTGTCTCTTCATCAGCACTAATGGTGAGGGGCTACTGTATGCTCTTAGCTGGAACTATGACTGGCTGGGTTTGAATTCTTCGGACACCTTCAGGAACCACAAACCCGTCAGAGTCCCGTGCAGAACTAGACTGTAAGTCCAGACACAAACATGATATCATGATATCATGTTTTTTTGATCGCACTGCAGAACTGTCAAAAATCAGTGATTGTCCGCGAAATGTTGTTGAGATCGATTTTTTGTTTCATCAAAACACGATCACAACTCGCTCAACATTTTGGAGACAGTTAAAGTTGATATTCATCACTTTGTAAAGTATTGTAAGTAATTTCGTAAAGTGACTGCAAACAAACTAAGAAATCCAGGCTCAATGTTGAACTTTTGTGTAGTTGTCGGACTGGCCTACCCTAGTTACAGTCCCAAGTTGACGTTTTCTGGAGCTTGAGACAAGGTTTTGCGTACTAAGCATTTATCAACAGCGCCTATTTGGTTCCTGATGGCAGTAGGCCAGCATAAGGGTGTCTAAGGGGGGTAAGCAATGCAAGCAAGCTCATTTTTTCCTAGAATTTAGATCCATTCTACTTACAATCGCAAGCATGAAGGACTAAGCATTGCCGATGGCATTGCCAGAATGAGTGCAGTTCTGCCCTTCTACTGCTTTGGAGGCTTGCAGGCTTCTTGCTGCACCACATCCCGGTGGAGCGTATTCCGTACATGTCTAAGTTTTTGTGGCTCGTGTAGTTCAGCTTTGTCAGACTTCCGACCTTCTGGCAGAACTTTCAAATGACTGCACGCATGAGCGCGTTAATAAACACAAATTGAGAGATTCATAAGTTTGATTGATGGCTTTGTGAAGTGATTTGCGCTCAGGTCATGTCTCTTCTTCTGTGCTTTGGTCTATGAAGTCATCTGCAGCATCGTGTGGTTTTGCTTTTCACTCAGCCTGGACTTTCCTGCGGAATGGATAGCTCTTGGTAAAGAAATTATTCACTTATTTGAGGAAACCTCGAACATGCGCTTGAGGTTATAACATATTCTGCACCATGGGCGATCTACCTTTGTCGAGGGTGCCTTACGAGTTTACGTGGCTAGAGCGTGCGGGCTTGCAATGCTATTTGCGAAGAGGAGATGCGGAGAGTGTGCACAGCCTGCTTCTTGTTGAGGCTGACAGATTTCAATTTTTATTTTGATTTTATTCTAATAATTTAAAACAATTTATTACATAAATATCAAATATCGATTATTTTTAAATATTGACTATATTAAATTTAATTTGGGAGTCAGATTCTCTGACCGCAGAGGACCTGGCAATCCTGAGTTCAGAAGGTACTTCTTTGTCCTTGGTCAGGCACAGAAGTAGCGAGCATCTACCAGCGACCAGCATGACCGGAACATAAAAACCACTCCCTTTGGTGGTCAACGAAGTCAAGGAAGATTGGATCCAGTTCATCCCTTCAATTGTATCATTTGGAAGTTCGGATTTACAAACTATTACAAACTCTACTATCTTGCGATATGAATCAACAGCACTTTTGGTATGGTTTCAAGAAGGACCGCAAATTCAAGACACAAAAAACAGACCTCTCTCTCCCTCCCTCTCCCTCTCTCTCTCTCTCTGCACAACCAGCTGTTTCTGATGTACATGGAAGTCAATGCGACTGGATGCCTAGCTTGGTTGGATCCGGTCGGCACCCTGAATCAGGGTCTGGCCATTTTGGCCGTAGCCGCTTGTGCACGGAGTAGAAGATGGCAGGACTCCGTGAGTAGCTCAGGCCGCGACACGCAGGTGATTTTGAATGAACCGTGGGAGCCTGAAGCACCAGAAACTTGACTTGGCTATGGGTCAAGCAGTTAATCAACCAACTAATGGAGGATTTCCACCAACAATAATAGGGAAAACAATGGTAAATGATAGGGGAACCAGGGGTACGGGGTTTTGACCCACAGCCACTTAGTGCCTAGCCATGACTAGCTCCAAGTCTGGCAGCTTAAGTTTTGTCGCCCTTGCTCCACCCTCTTCGATCGACAGGAGCGTCGACCAGTTGGCAGTCCTTCCAGATCTCAAGCAGGCAGAGAGTGAGGGAAACGAAGTGCTTCAGTGGACCATTTGGAAGAAATTAATCTATCTATCCGTTTGTCTATCTATCTATCTACCTAGCTGTCTGTCTATCTGTCTATCTGCCTGTCTGTCTATCTATCTACCTAGCTGTCTGTCTGTCTGTCTGCCTGCCTGCCTGCCTGCCTGATCCCAACTCTTTTAGCTTTGATTTCCCACAGTCTATTTGCGAGGCGTAGTTGAATTCTCATCCCCTTGATTTGTTGCGATTTCATATCCCATATCCATGCTCATCACAGCCTTGCTTCTTGTATGCTCGTTTCATTCTCCTTTTCATCCTCATTTTGATCATCACCCTTCGAGCTAAGAAACCAATGCCAAAACCTGGCTCGACTGGGGAAGTCATGAAAGCTACCGTCAGCTGAGTCCTTTTTGCTGCAAGAATGAAGTAGCTGCTAGCTGAGTAGCCAATTCCCCACTCCAAGGGGAATATCATGGCAATCCCCAACCGGAGTCTTCGGCAACCTGTCGCTGAGTTCCGGTGGCTCGATGCCAGGCTTGCCCAGCATGACGGCTACCATCTCCTCCATCTCTTCCCTCCTGGGACTACCAGAGACTCTTACCTCTTCTTTTTGCTCGGACTTGTGCCATGGACTTGATGTATTTCTTCTAGGCACATTTTTTGTGAGTTCATCAAGCCACTCAGTTCTGTACATGCTTTCATACCTTTTCAAAGCTAGCACCTTTGCAACCTGTTTCCTTTCATACAATAGTGCCTGCAATTTTTGCTCCTGCATGGCGTGTGTCTGGACCTCCCCCGCATATTTCATGCCTTGTCCCGTTGTGATGACCTGACACTTTCTCACTCTCAAAGCGATCGATTCCCACCCCTTCTCAAAGGATTTCATCCCGGCTTTGCTTCACGCTCGGCTACACATTGTGCACACCCCCAGCATCACCCATTCATACAAAGTGCCCCAATTGAATCCTGTTGGGTTGGAGCACTTTTCCCTCCCTTTTCTTGTACTGGTACTTGCATTTCAGTTCTCCATTACCTATCCAGCACAGCTCATGGGCAAACCACAGTCCCGAGTCCACAGCTCAATAACTGCACCTTTTCAATTTAGCTTTCGCGCCCCTCTCTCCTGGGCAGATGAGTTTTGCCAGGCAGTTGGCTTGCCTCGATGTTGCTGCGGAAGGCTGAAGAGCAAGACGCGGATAGGGCAACAGGATGCAACAGGATGCGGCAGGATGCAACAGGTTATAGGGCTTCAGACTTCAGACCTGTTCATTCTTGGGGTCTCCCCCAATCGAGGGTTCCCCACTGAAAGTGATCAGAGTTTTAGGTGGTAACTCGCACTGCCATCATATGGACGACCCCGCACGCTTCAACTACTTTGTAAAACTCTCGTTCTTGCAGTGCAAGTTGCAGGTAGTTGCATTTTCTCGCCCTTTCACTGTATCCTTTGTGGTTTTGGCCTGCGGCTTATTGCAGCAATCCAGATGAGAGGGTCTCATGCGGTCTGTCGATTATTTTGATTGGTCTTCACTGTTTTCTTCCTTCATCCAAGGCATGCCTAACTCTTGTCATTGGCAGGTTTCTGTTTTGCCATTCCATATCTTTGAATGATTTGCAGGTGATTCTTGGACAAAGTTCTGCCAACGTGTTTGGAATGCTGTATTTGACGCCTGCCTGCACTGGAAGTGACTGGAAGTTATGTGATGTCCATTGCCTCCAAAATTCGGTTTCTGCCACAACTCGGTTGCACAGATTGTGGCTCTTGGGGCTGACAATTTCGGGAGCCTGCGCATCCTACGTGAAGTCTGGCTGTGGGCTGAGTTTTTTGAGCGACAAAGAGTCATGTGGGATTCTTTGTTTTGCACTCCCATGAAAACATGGTAGCGTGCGGTTTTGGTGAAGGGCACAGATTGCTCCGATGACTCTTCAGGACATCATTGTTTAGACACCATTATCAACCATCATCATCACCGATCATCGATCATGATCCATCATATCAAGCCACCATTGATTTTGTATGGTCATGTTGTGAGGCTGGGACCTTCTTCGTGCCAATCGGTTCACCTGGCAAAGCCTGCAGCTCAAAACACGGCAAACCACGACGAAAGATAGTGTATCATTCTTGAGATACCCATTTTTACCTATACGCATACGTATGTTTAGTTATATATGTACACATGTATATATATATATATATATGTATATATGTATGGATATTTATATACATATATATATATATATATTTGAATGTATGTATATAGGTATAAAAACGAATATGTTTATGTGTATGAGTCTGTAGTAGAGCATCCTGCCCAGCGGTGGGAATGGAGAGCAACTATGGCATGATCAGAACGGGAATTATCTTAATGAGAAGTGACCTTGGCAAATATGTGGAGCCCCTGCCGTGATTGTACAAGGCCATTGCCTTCCCTTAAGCAGCAATCCTATACACGATCAAGGGTGCTGTGGGCAGCGCGTGCCAGGAGATGGTTATCTCCACTAGGAATCCTAATGGTGGCGGGATGACCGTAGATGTTATAGCCTGCTTGGCTTGGTGGGACTCCCACATCCCCAATTTCGATCAGTTTTGACTGTGGCTCATTCTTTGAGCGGAGATAGAGTAGACTTGGATGTTGCCCGAGAATGAGCAGGGGGAGGAGGAGGGGCCCTCAAGGTTGTGCAGGGTTTCTTACGAACGCAAGCAATACAAAGGGCAATGCACTATACACGCGAGAATCTCCTTGAACGCAAGAATGAGTGGCGTCCGTTTACACAGCCATTTCAGCATTTCAATTTGTCAAGAATTCCACCGTGAACTCTGAATGCCAGCGTACATATGTCTATTTGCATATATGTACATATGAACATTGTTTCGACATATTCAAAAATGCCGCAACATAAGTGTGATAGAGCGAGACGGAACGCACCAAAAATAATCGATTTCCCCAACAGCAGTTCTTTGGAATGGGGTCTCTGGTGCGATTCGGTGCAGCTTCAACACCAGGTTCCGGACAAGGTTCCGGTGGTGAGGTTCCCGAAGGTTCCGGCGAAAAGTAAATGAATGCTGCGGTTCCGGACGGGTTCGAATGCAGACATTTGATGAGGTTCTTGAGGGTTCGAGTGCAGATACTCGGTATTTCCAGTGCAGATACCTGGTAAGGTTCAGGCGGGTTGGGCTGCAGATGCCTGGTCAGGTTCGGGAGGGGTCCGGTGCAGATACCTGGTGAGGTTCCGAGGTTTCGGTGCAGAGACTTTGTGATCTTCGGAGGGTTATGGTGCAGATGCTTTGTGAAGTTTCCAAGGTTTCAGAGTTTTCCCCGGCAGCAAAACATTGTTTCCCAAACAGCTTGCCGGATTGGGTTGATGCCGGTAAAAGAAAGCGACATTCAATTGCGTCGTGGGGTCCATGCCGGCGTAATTTCCGAACTATCCTACGTATCTACACCGCACTACAGGAGCTTGTTGTTTTGCGCAGCTATCATTATCAAAACCTGACATTTTCAGAATTCAGCCTTTAAACATTTGCATTCTTTTGAATCCGTTTACATGTTGAAAACCTGATCCAAGCTGGAAATAGCTGGAAAGGAGCTTTCTGCCTTTCACATTCACAACATCACACCTCCTCTCTGCCATTCTCATGCTGAACAAGGACCTCTTGTTTGATTTGTGAAGTCAAGTTTACGATCTTTTGAAGACGATTTGTTTGAAGTTCAGACTTCAACCGAGCTCAGGTCTTCTGGTCTTGAGCAACTGCATAGTGTTGGCCCTCTCTTACTGCCAGGTTCAGCATGGAAAAGAGACGTTTCTGTCCTCTCTGTCCTCTCTGTTACGTTTGCGTTTTGGAGGTCGTGGAGTCCAAAGACATCGAATTCATCGGACTGGAGCGATCTTCACAAACGATCTTGAAGGCCAAGCGATCTCACTCAGTTTAGCGTTCCAAGCATTTCGAATGGACTTGTCTTGTGTAAATTGGTTTTGAGAAGAACATGAGTAGATAAAAACGAGTAAGCATGCGTCCATTGAGATTCTTGTCCTTGGCAGCATGAGAATGCTTTCAGGTCACGTGGGCTCATTTGACCATTGGAGTTTTGGCCGGTCTGCAGTGTTTGGCGTTCTCGCAGAAAGTGCAAATCCCCGCGATGTTTGTGAACAGCAACTCTGCTTTGGTGCCTTGTTGGCAGCGGTGCCTGAACAAAGCCTGCATTCATCTTGCAGCAGCCGGATTCGAGGCATGGTTCCTGTGGATTGCAGGAATTTTTGTTGCCCAGACCTTAGGGGCCCAGCAATGCCTAGCATTCAAAAAGAATTGTGTCCTGATGCCTAAGGAGATGGGGCTCATGCTGAATTATGTCATGATCAAGCCTTTGACCGTCGACTCCTTCTTCATCCTCTTCCTTTTCTTAGGTGCAAAAAGAAGGGTCAACTCTTGTGAACAGACTTAGAAGTGTCAACCCCGCCTGGTTGATGTTAATTGGACCCCCGTGGTTTGTACATGTTGGTTTATGACTGTGGATCCTTTCAGAAACGTTTGATTTTTTGATGGTTTCAGATTTCAGGGCCTGATGGTTCAGCTTTTTTGATACATGTTTTGTATTGTGCAGGTTCCACAGGTTTTGAGGTTAAAAGGCTCCAGATTGAATCTTTTCATTTGAGTTGTAGCTCCAAGGTTGGTGAAACCTAGTTGCAAGGTTCTAGAGGCTGTTGGGTTGGAACAAACCTTGTCAGTCGTTCACAGAGAAGTCTTTCGTACATCAAATTTGCGAAATCATATTTTGAATCGGCATGGTTTCAGGGCATGAGGGTGACGTGACAAGTGCTAGCGGTAGTTCTCTAGCCCGCGATATCTCATACGCGCTTGTTGTTTTGCGGACAGGAATTGTGGCAGTCGAGCAGTTTGGTGCACCTGCCTGCTGGTCGGCACATGCTGACACGTCTAGCTCGGCTTTGTGACTGTGGTGGCTGTCCAGAAATGATGCACCTCCCACCATTGCATCATGCAAACAAAAATCGAAACTTGTGAAGGGAACCCAACTGCGTTCTGGCGTACACCATTTCTGGACAGCTACGAACAGCTTTCCTCCGTTTTCTGCGCATTTCTGGCGCCAGGCGCAACATGCTCCTCACGGCTACAGCCTTCTCCTGCGGCCTCATCCTGGTGGTTCGCTACGCCTTGTTGATGCCCAAGGCTGTGCTGTGAAAGTGGGATTGAAGGGTCATGTATTGGCAGCCCTGATGCATTGCATATGTTGTATCCTAAGACTTGGTGGCCGCTTATGGTGCACACACCATTCTGAAATATTATTCGATGGGGCACACACGGAATGTTAATCCTCAAGTTTGCTTCTTGCTTTGCATCTTGGCATCTTTCTCTTTCTTTATCTTGTCCCTCTTCCTCTTGCATCTAAACTCCTTGAGTTTCCTTCTTCGTCTGAGCATTGGAGGTTCAGGAGTGGCTTGCAGGAGCCAGTTCGCCACTTCCACAGGACGATTTTCCAATGGCTTGGAAGGCACGGAAGCAGAGAGCAATGCCAACGACTCGGGTCCAAAAAGGTCCTTAAAACTGGTGACTTCCCAGTCTGGGGATGGTAGTTGGGACCAATTCTTTGCAGATCACTGATGGACAGTTCTTCGGGTCTTGGCTAGGCTCATTAATCGACCCAACAACAATCAGGATAGCAATTCAGCATGGTTCTTTGAACATTTCCCGAAAGCTGACTCGCACAGAATAATCTCTACATGATTTCTTTGGGAATGACAGAGTTTCGACATAATTTCTCGGCGTATCCATTCTGCAGGGCTTTGCTATTGACGACACCGACTTCCAGGCGTTGTTGGCGAGAGTGCAAACACTACTAACTGAGCCGGGCTGTTTCCCAAATAGTCGAAGTTGAGCTGTTTTCGAGGAGTAGGCCCGCTTTCAAACATCAACCATAGCTTTCAACCAAAATGATGGATTTGGATATATTTCTGTGAGGCTCATTTATTCTGTCCTCAGCTTTGAGCCCTAAAAAGCAGGTCCGCTTGAAATTGGGATATTTGGCCGCAAACATGCTGCTTTCCACAGCCTTGCTCTCGCCTCAAATCTTGCGCTTGGTTGAATGCAGTCGTTTTCGAGATTTTCGGCAAAATTCCTTCATGCAAAGACACTAGTCACATCTAGTCACGAATCACCAAGAACTCACAATTCACTAGTCACATCTAGTCACTAATCACCAACAACTCAAAAATCACTTGAGCAAAAATCGTTAGAAACAACTTCACATTCCCCAAACAGCTTCCCAATCAAGTCGCAGCCAAGGCGTCGCCTTTACCGCTTCGGTGCGGCCGTTTGGACCTTGGATGTGACACAGAGTCGTGGACAGCAGATAGACGGTGCTTTCTCAAGTCATAGGGAGCCCCCAATATCAAGTCATAGTGGCTAAGAATGGTTAATGATTGGGGATCATGACCAACAATAGTGGTTAAACAACTACTTGGTTTATTGCTATAAATGGTTCATAGTGGATGATTTGGGGGTACCGCTATGACTTGAGAAACACCCATATGGTGCTTTCTCAATATGGAAATGGTCATGAAAATTGGGACAGCAGCTGTTTCTGAAAATCGGGAACCCCCAAAAATCCATGGTTTATAATTGTAAATGGCTAACATTAGATGCTTTAGGAACACCGTATTTTGAAGAACCGCCACATAGGGAACCCCCCCAAAATGCTTGATTTATTACCGTACTAGAAATGCTGAAGATTGGATGATTTTCAGACACCACCATATTGGTCAAATACTATTGTAATAATTAATGTATCAGTCTCCTTCTGTGGAGAGTTTGCGATCTTTCTGGTAGACAAGAAGGATCTGGGAGTAGCTTTTCGCAGTGCCAGAAAAATGCAAGAATTGGATGGGAGCAGAGGCTAGTGATAAGATACAACAGTGAATAGATACAGAAACAGTGTCAAAAACTATGCTAGACTAGTAGATTCATTGATCATTGTTCATAGACGATAGAGGTTCTACTGGAAGGCATACCGGTGTTCATTGTATAGCTGGAAAAGCTCTCAACCAACCACAACTGCAGGTTTTGCCACTGCCAAAAAACTACTTCTTTGGTGATTGAGATAGGCCAACGTGGTAAGAAAACCATTGCCTTCAGCATCCCTGTGCTGCAAGAGCCTGGTATCCTGGAAGCAGGCCAGTCTTATTGGTGTAAGAAGCCAAATCTGTGCCTCAAAGAACAAGGCTGGGCGGTGCTGGGCGGTGCTGGGCTGGGCTGCTTGGTTGACGACTGGAGATGATTCCTTGACTTGGATCGCTGTGAGCGACAACTTGTGGGTATTTTTTGTTGGTGACTTTTTATTGATGCAACTTGTAACACTGTGACTGGGGCAGCGCAGGATTGCAACTGCAGTTTGGATGACCTTTGTCACCATCCGAAGCTGTTCCCAGTTCTGACCAGGTGGCCATGTCAATATTCTTGGAGGCTTGGCAGAATGAGATCAGCCTAGGATGGGCTGAAATTTGATGCGGTAACAAGGTCAAGCATCATGACCACCACATCAATTTTAGGCTTTCATTCCTCGTTGCAGGCTGCTCGATGGTCCACAGTGGTGCTTATTTGCACATGCTACTTCATCATGCCGCCTTGACCCTACTATCAACGAGAGAATTCAAACGCGCTACTCGTAGCTTTCAGTTGCTGGCTGCTAGGCTCGACAATGCCTTGTCACATATGCAGCTGGCAGTGCTGATACTGATGCTTATGAGTCCATTTCTCAGTGTTTGAAGGGCACTTTGGATCAGCCAAGTTCACATTCCATCGATCAACCGAGGTGGACGCTGCTGGGACTATGCAGGTAGTTTCATCTCATTGACATCCTCGGTGTCATGCTCAGCAATTCGTTTGTGGAAAGATCTTAGCGACAGCCGAGCCGAAGCTTGTAAGGTGTCGCTGCTGGTGCAGTATGCTTACACCTTCAATCTGGTGAAAGTTGATCCACGTCAGGCAAACGGACACAGGCTCTTCAAGCTGGAAACAAATCCTTTTTGACTCTGTTTGGGAGGCACAGTACTGGGGTCTTGAGCAGGAGTTGGCACCTCAATTTTGTGATATCACTGTGAGTTGTCTTGCTAATCTCCTAGTTGTTTGAGAGTGGTCTGTTTTGTTGTTGATTGCTGCGTTTTTATCGCTGTTTTGTTTCTTGTTTGTTGTTCCTTGGCTCTGTGTGCTCTGCTGTTCAGCTTGGAATCGAATCAATGACATGTGACATGTGGAAGGTTTTGTTGTGTTCCGCTGTTGCTTGTATCACCATGTTTTGCAGGACACAAGATCACAATTGTTGCAGTATGCAAATTGTCGAAAAAGCCATGAAGTGCACGGTTGCTGAGGGGTTACTATGCGGAACTTGCTTTGCTTCTTCTTGGAATAGTGCAACGAACTGTAAAGCGAGCATCTCTGTCCACAACTCAAGCTGATTGTTCAGTCAAAGGTTTGATACAGAGAGTGAGAACGAAGATATTTCGATGAAGAGATAAGTACATAGATTTATGGAGAAGATATGTACAGATTTTTCAGGGTCCAACGGTCCCTGAGGCACTTTCTATCCCACACTGCCATTGCTGCGGAGCTCAACCAGCAGGCTGGGCGGTACGAGAAGGCAGAAAGCCTTGAAACAAAAGGAGCCCCATTGGAGCTGAGCTCTTCTAACTCCTCTTCACGTTGTGAAGATACTTTTTTGAGGATTATAGAAGTAGATAGAATCGCAGAACTTGCGCTGTAAACAGTCTCTCACTAGGAAGTAGTAGACCTGCATGGGTCCTTCATCCTTGCAGGCTCTTGTACGAAGACAGTGCATTCGACAGGAGCGCGGCTGCTCGTGTCGTGCAGGTTGGATCGGGTTTCCAATAGTTTGCCGTGTTCCTCATGTTGCCACATAGGTCGCGAGTTTCGATCCCAAGTGTTTGCCTTTCCAGTTTCTTTCACTTTACTTTCCAAGAATTAGTGTCTGCAAATGTGAATTCTTCACGCACCATGTGGTTTGCATGTCACCTACACCTACTCTAGATAGGTGCTTTCATGATCTCTATATCTAGAGGCATTTTTGTGGTTTCGTTTCTTAACTTTGTGGTCCATGGGCTTTTCATCGTCTTGGCCTTGGCCCTTGGCTGGTGTTCCTCCTCACTGTGCTGAACCATGGATCATGAAAACATATGCAGCATGTGACGTGCATCTCTGCAGTGTCGAGCGCTCAATCTTGGTATTTGTGTGGTGCCGCAGCAATGGCAATGGACTGCCTGGGGTTCCTGTCCCACGGATTGATTTATGGTATCTCTGTCTTGCAGTTGAGATCGCCACAAGGTCCATATTGAAGAGTGATTGGGGGAGACTATTTCATGTGCACACAGGAGCTCGACAGCAGGATAAGCATGGAAGTACATATATATATATATATATGTACACATATGAATACTCATATATGTATATATATATATATACAAAGTATTCAGGTGAGACACTTACAACCAGTTGCTCACAAGGACACATGATGGGCACCACATGATGACACACCGATGTCCATCTTGACACATCTTAAGGTACGGCAGCGTGGCTGGCCTTTGGACTAGTTTCCACCAGCATTGCATCAAAGTTCTTTGTGAAGGAGAGAGCTTGTAAGGCAACACGTGTACAGGGCATCCCTTTGAACTGTAGCTGCTTCAGTTGCTTACGAGTTGCCTTTGAGTTTCTTATGAATTTGCGCTTCTTTCCTTGGCTCAGATTGGGCTCACACAGCACGTCTTGGCCGCAGGAGACTCCCAGAATCACCAAAGAAGAGAGCTCGCAGTTGGCGATGGTGGTTGTTTGGGTTTCAACAATCTGCATCTTGGGAAGCAGAGGATGAGAGGAGATCGTAGAGGATAAGGAGAGGTACAGTTTGTCACAGGCAAATATGAGTGCTTCTGAATTGCAGGCTTGCTGTGTCACAACGTCCCCCAAGTCCTTGTGATCCTTTGTGCTTTGAGATCTTTTGGGGGGGTTCTCAGTTCCAGTTCTTGGTATGGACTGCATTTTTTTTCTTTCCATGGATTGGGCATCCAAGAATTTGCTCTCTCGTTCGAATCTAGAAGCAGCAACATTGCCATCAAAGATTTGAATTCTGTCTATCGTTGCAGAGTTAGGGCGTACTCCATCAGTCGGAAGTAGCTTGCATGAACTGTTGCTAAGGTATGTGGCTATTCTGGGCGTTTGTGTACATGCATCAAATGGTTCCCTGACAGAGAACTAAGCTTTCACACAACCAGTAAAAAGGAGGCTTTGATACAAGACTGGCCAAGCCTGGCCACCTGCGCATTAATTTTAAACCGTTCAATTGTATGGAGTTCTTGCTCTTTTCGTAGAGCACGCAGATGCATGAGATATGAGGCAACCCCACTCGCTGCAACTGTTTTCCCCAAGAGCCCAACACCATTTGCATTTGAATTCTCCTGCTCTGGATGCAGATGCAAATTTTTGGGCTTGTCTCAGCCGCTGTGTGTCCCGCTTGCTTTCTTGTCTTTGCCTGCGCTGATGGCTTGTCTTCGTCTCATTGCTTTGTCTTATTTCATCATTCACTGTCCTTCAACTTGCATTGCATTCACTTGGGACTGCTTGGCCTTCGGATTGCATCTTGACCATAAGCAATCACCCACTAATATTAGGACATAGTGTTTGAGAATGATTGATTACTGTAAAAATGCTCAATTATGATGGTTGGCATGTCTCTTTGGTCTGCTTGTCATGTGTGTCTTTTCGCATGTCTGGATTGATGATTGCGGCAAGCAGTGTTCCACTTACAATTATCTCAGATGTCTCGAGGTTTCTGGTGTGTTGATTTGTGTTCCTTTGCCTCCCAAGCATTTCTCCTTCGATTTTTGGGGCAGATGTTGGGTTTGTCGCTGTTTTTCATTGTGCCCTTGGATCTGTTTGAGTCTTAGATGTTGTTTCGGCTTTGGCGAATCGAGTGGCATTGCTGTGCGCAGTGTGGGCTTGCGTTGTCATGGCACCTGGTAAGTACATGTTCAACGACATGTGTTTGTTGTACCTCAGAATCTTCGTGCTCTCGACAGCTGACATCCCCGCCCATGGGAAAAGGACCCATTGCAGGCCCCAATTCAGATGGTGTCTGAAGGGCCCAGGAGGCTTTTCAGTGTTTCATCTGGGGACTGCTGCTCTGCCTGCAAACACCAAGGCCTGACATTCCAGGAACGCTGTGTTGAAAGATGGTTCTCTGTGGTATTCTCTTGCTACTTGCTGAGGGTCCCACTCTTTGATCTCCCAAAAAGTTTTCAAGCAGCTTCCCAGGAGAGCCCAAGGAGCCCCTGAAACTATGTTTTTGTGCAGTATGTTTCAATTTTTCCTCTCTTTCTTTCTGCCTAAATAGGTGGCAATGAGCTTTCAGACAGATCTTTTCTTCATTCTCTTGCTCTCTCTCTCTCTCTCTCTGGCACTCTCATACATACATACATACATTTTTGATATTTTTGGAGTGCAGTCCTATCCAGTCATTACTATACTATAAAACGAATTCATTGGTTCTATTTTCCTATGATAGATGTTGATATTCTTACAATTAGTATTATTATTATTGTATTACCACTACCACTACCACTACCACTACGACTACTACTACTACTACTA
>VSDK01009841.1:18307-43579 GCA_009767595.1 Symbiodinium kawagutii
TGTAGGGAACACACCCCCTTGATCCAAATGTGCTCACCATTGGCCCAGCAGGGCTCCGCACTGGAGCTCCTCCACAGCTTCGTCAGGTGTCAATCTCCTGGGCAGAGAACTGAATGGCATGGCACTACTCTTTGGAGCTCTGGTTTCATCAAATGTTTTGAATAAGCTTGGATACATTTGAATACGTTTGAATGCTGACTTTGTTGGTTGCTGGCTTCGGGTTATGTTCCTTATCATTTGGCGATCTTAAGAAAAACATGACATATGCTGTGTCCTCTGTTGGCTCTTTCCCGCTTTCCCCAGCAGCTGCCTCCTGTCACAAAGAAGGAAAACTGATCCTTTAATTCAGCAGCAAAATCATCTTGAAAGACATTCATAGGTAGAGCCATAGATTTTCTGCCTCTTCCTTCTTCCGCCGCCGCCGAGCACGGCGCGCTTTGTTGCTACGGATACGCTTGGCCTTGCGATCTGCCTGGACGTCGCTAGAAACCGTTTGCTGCTGCCACTGCAACATTGCTGCACCAGCCGAAGCCAAGCACACACCCTGCCTTCGTTTCCATGCCCAAGACCTTCTGCTTATACCTGGGTGTGCACCATTGAAGTCACTCGAACGAACTGGTCCACTGCCGCTCCATCGCTTCCAGGTTGCAGTTCCGCCAACCGCCGCCGAGCAGACACCCTGTTCTCCAGCTGAGTGCGGTGAGTTTGTGCCTTCACCTCGGATACCATGGGATAGGATATATATATATATA
Source organism: Symbiodinium kawagutii (assembly GCA_009767595.1). Taxonomy (NCBI): domain Eukaryota; class Dinophyceae; order Suessiales; family Symbiodiniaceae; genus Symbiodinium; species Symbiodinium kawagutii. The sequence continues at coordinate 19,060 of VSDK01009841.1, forward strand.
TAGATATAGATATGTTATATATATATATATCAATATAGACACCATGCTCAACAACTGGTTCACTGGTTCTTAACAACTGGTTCTTTGGCAATGGAATCAAGCCATGCTCAAACTGCTCTAGATACCGTGTTAACCAAAATGCCAGGCCTCCAGTCCTGAAGGGAGATGTCGTAAGCGTACAGCAGTCTCAACCTGCAGCCATCGTGCCAAATGCAGAGCCAAATGCAGAGCCACGTGCGGGCACCAAAGATTGCCATAAAATCAGGTGCTCAAAAACCACCAGAAATGCCAAAACCCGAAAACCTGCACCCCCATTGGGGCCCATTGGGGCCCGGCGCTCCTTGTTGGCATTTTGACCTCCGGGTCCCGAAGATCTCGTAAAGCTCTCCTCCAAGTCTTTGGAATCAATGCCCAGCTCTTCCAGTTGCCTAGCAGACTGGGAATGACTTGATCTGACGACATCAGCTCAGGTGACCTTCAAATCACTGGGGAAACCCATCAAAATCCCAGATCTTAGGCGACGTTGCTTCAATCTTTTAGTCTTTCGGATCACAGCTCCACAAGGGGCACCTTTCAGCCTTCTCAATATCTGGGCCAGCTCGGAGTCGAATTCGTCCTCTGGGCCAGCTTCGGTCAGAAAAACCTCGACGCCAGGGACTTCAAGACTTTCGCGGCAAAGGGGAGCAACAAAAACAGTTGAAAACATAAGAAATGAATCAGAAATAGAATGTTCTGCCCCAGGAAACGTGTACCCTCCTGAGTTTATTGACCGTGCTTTTTCGTAGAAGGTATCAGTGTCAGGGTTAAGAAATCCTTCTGTAATAATTGCTGAATTAACCCAGGGGGCCCAGAATAAGCAAGCTTGAGAACCTTGAAACGCCCCCTTCACGCCCAAAATGAGGGTACTGTGGTAGTGTATCAAATGACGTTTGAATGGTTCAAGACAGCCAGCTCTGGAGGAAACATGGCCTGCATTACGTGCTTCCAAACACTTGTATGCCAAAATCGGGTTTGCCAATTTGCAGGACCACGCCATCACTTTTGCTTGCTGCCACTAAGAAGCTTCCCACCAAAGCAAGACCTCGGTTGGTCTTGCTCAATCGAATCAGCAACATCGTATGGCAAGACAGGCTATATCTTGAAGGCCATTGGCGTATCGACACAGCCAGTTGATGCCAGTTGCATTTTACCGGGAGAGCCAGCTAGGCTCATCCAACGCCACGTGGACAAAAAATCACTCCCTGATCTGGGGACTGCACCTCCCGCAAGCCCGAGAAGAAGCAGCTGGTGACAGCGATAGAGGCGTCGCATGGCAGCATAGGATTGAATTCTGAAAAACTGTGGCCTTGAACAAATTTGGAATTTCCAATGCAGTAATGGAAGATTGAGATCCAAGCACTCATATTTTCAAAAGATTGAATGGGGTTGCTTGAGTTGCCTGCAGTCCTGAGCCTAAATGTCCGATCCAAATGTTTCGGAAATTACTGGTTACAAAAGTTTCCCCATATTCTTCCCTCGGAAATTGTGAAAGCCGTATGTAGTGCTACTGTGGATTGCCACAATTGAAATATTTGTCAACATGCTGTCGCAACATCTTCACCTATGTGGTCGTCATACCCCATCAAGTCTAATGCATGCCATTTTTAGGGCCCTTTCCCCTCATGAACGACGCTTGTCCCATCTCATGCAATGATTAGAGCCAAACGCTGAGCTGTTGACGAATCGGATGCCTACTTGACATCCCAAAATGATCATTCTTGCCTGCATACCATTGGCAACTTGGGGTTCCCAGGATTCCGGGCAGCTTACAGGGGAAGCCACAATAAACTGAAAACTGCTTGGACAGCTTGAGGTTCAGTTGGTGGTTCCATCTATTTCCAACGCTTGGAACCACCAACTGAACCACCAACTGAACCACCAACTGAACCACCAACTGAACCGAGATCTGCTTGATCTCACTGATCTGCACACAGAGCTTCCACAGATCACTGGGATCTGCAGGGAAAATTCCACCGCCAGCTCCACCGCCTCGGCTGCAGCGTGCTCCAGGTCCATGGCCGCCACAGCATCTCGGAGTGCTGCCTTGGGCTCCTGAACCATCCCACAGGGTCCCAAACTACAGAAATCCTTCAGATTTTTCGAGAAATCTCGGGATTTTACATGGTTTCTTTAGCTACAAACTAGAATCCCAGCCACTTGTTTGCTTCAAGAAAGGATTTTAACAGCTAGCGAGCTTCAGGAAACCATGATAAACCATCCATTTTGGTGGTTTGGCAGTTTCCGATACACGATGAAACCACTGATGTTGATGGAAATTGCTAGCAAGTGTCCACGGATTCCTTGACAAAATGATCTTGGTCAACCAATTAATGGTCTGTTGTGGTCTGCTATGGACTGTTGACCTGTTAGTAGCTGACATCATACTCAGTGAGTGGTCCCTGTGATTCATGACAGCTAGTGGACAAGTGGACAATGAGAATGTCGTGTCTTGTATTGATTTATGATGTTTGTCTCAACATAATTACCTACAAATTTAAGTGAATGTTGTCTGAGTATAATTCCCTGCAGACAGAACGAGTGAAGGACTTGGATTGGTTCGGTTGGTAGGAAGGGAAGCAATACAGAGCAACAAAGACTTTGAATTTGAAATAGTGCATGCATACTAGAAGTGGTTGAAAGCGATGGTTTGTAGCGAACTGGGAATATAAGCCAGGCATCAATCTGTGGTGCACTCAAACGGGCACCAAGTGATTCACATTGATGATGGAATTACAGTGTCCGATTGAAGCAGTTGTTGGCACCTGACTTGCCACATGGCTAGTGGCGACATTTTGAATTCTGCAGTCCAGTTGTGTGCTTCAAGCCTTTCCTTCAGCTGCAAGTGCGCACTTCCTCGCTGAGTCAGCAGCAAACAAGCACCTAGAAGTCAATGACAGGTGACAGGTAGAGGTGTCAGACGTCAGAGTCAGAGTAAACTGAGTCGGCAGAATCCCTTGGTTGTCACAACTCCAAAGCTCCGCACACATGAGAATCCCTTTGCCTTTTTCCTTTTCAGCCTGAGGCTCCGGCGGCTCCGGAAACCTTCATTCAGCCGGTCATTTGTTCTCTTGAGCATGTCGATGCCAGCCTCAAGGTTTCTGTAAGCCATCTTCGCATCGAGAATTATGAAATTGCATCCGTTTGTTCCCTACCAATTCCTAAAAATTCATCTCAGTTCCATGCTGTGTAGTGCTGAATTGCACTTTGCCAGTCCTAGACGAAGGCAATAGCTGAGGGGTTGCTTTCATCCCCTAGGTGAGAGAATCGACAAAGATGCAGAAAAGCTGTCCTTTTTCTCCTGAGCATCATCCCCTGCAAGCTTGGAGTCATCAGCTGAGAAGAAAAAGACTTCGTCCATGTGAAGCAGCACCCTGTTGGGGCCAATTGTCAGTGCAAAGCTTCGTCTCCTTCGTATCTCAAGAATCAACTTATGAACGACCTGGCATATCTTCTTCTGCTGGTATGGCAAGGCAAGCATTCGGGAGTACCCATTAAAATTACAACTCCATTAACACTAAGGTTTAACTTTTAACCTTAGCGTAGAATCAACCATGAAAGCCAACATGAAAGACATGCTTTTCAGACCCAAACGATGACGCCAGCTTCAGCCTGACGGTGGGAATGGGCTCCTCGCCGCCAAACCTCGGTGTGACGACTGCGATTGCGTTCACGAATCTGTGGGATCCCATTGCCACGTAGAAATCTATAGGACTCTGTAGGATTGGGGATCCCAGGCAGGAAAATGGCCACTTTGAACACGGATACCGCCCAGCAGATTGTTATGCATCCATCTGCACCCTATCAAACTCCGAGATTTTTTGGTATTCTGCAGCATGCTTCAAGAGCGCCCACTGAAACAGTTGCAGCAGTAATTCCAAGTACCGACCAGTATCACTGGTACAGTAGCCAGTCATGCAAAGACAAATGATTAGAGGGGAGGACAAGATGGCACAACATCACGAGAGAAACATCATCAACACTGAAAACTTCTGTCCAATTTGGTCAAATTCACCCTCAAATTTCTTGTCGCTGATCTCTGGAAGCAGAAGGCACGCAGGTGCCCTTCTGAACGAATTCAAGACTGGAATTCTGAAAAATCTCCAAAATCCACTGAGAAAATTCAGACATCGGCAGTCTCTCACTGAGAGTGTGAGCCAAGAGAGGGAGAGACTTTTTGTCTTGATCCTCCCCCAGGCAGAAGGCCAACCCCTCCACCATGAGCTTTGGCAAAGGCCAAAGGGTTGTTTCTACAATGGCTTTGGCTTCCGCAAATGCATGGAAACAGTCAGAGCCTCTTGCTGAATCCCAGAGCCAAAGGAGTTGGAAGGTGCCACTGCCAGTGACATTCTGACGGTCCGAAGGGACTCTGTTGCTCTGAAGGATGCAAAATCCAAAAGCTCGGTCTCGCATCTCTGACCCTTGCAACGTGCTGCCGCGATGATGTAGCTGGTCGCATCCTTGTCAAAGTAAAGAAATTACTATGTGAAGCTGTACAGAAAAGAGACGCTTTCAATCAGTCGTTGGGGCCGCGAAACGCCGTTACAAATCAATCCTCTCTCCAAATATCTTGTAGAAAGTATTCGCTCATTCACAGGGAGGGAAAAAAGAACAAATGTGGCACATTTTGCCCTTCTCAACTTTCTAGTTCAATAAAAATGCAGTTGAGTCACAGGCTGTTGTATCCGATGGAGGAAGTTCAGCACACTTTCCCACTGGAGGCAAGACAATGCTGCATTTCCGCTGGCAGCCTGAAGCAGTTGAGTCATGTGTAGCTGACAGAGTTTTCTCCACCTTGAATTCTCAACGAGCACCACACTGATTTTATTTTGACTCTTTTGCGTGATCAAATGACTTGCACCAAGTGAGATGCATCAAATGCAAGGCATCAATATGCCATTGCTGTGATCCTGCCGTTGTCCGTTGCAAGTTCTCAACTCCATTCATTTACGCATCTCTGGAGACATGGTCCAAGTCACGTCCACATGCTTTGAATGCAGTGCCAGCTGCCACGCTGCCTAAGTTTGTGTTTCGGATGAATTCAAGTGACACATGGAAAAATTCAAGAACGTCCACCATCGTCGTCCCGTTCTATCTTTTGCCGATTTTTGTTGATTGAAAGGACCCCTCAGCTTTCTGGGGTCCGGTATGCTTGACACAGTTTGCTCTGCTACACAGCTCAGAGTTGGGGGCAAGATGCTGCTCCACATCCCATTGAAGGCTCCAGCCCTGGACTGAGGATTCCCACCCAAAGGCATGCAACGGCCAGACATCAACAGACATTTGAATCATCGGTTCCCATGGGTTCCCATGGTTCCCATGGGTTCCCATCGGTCCTGCATCGGATGCACGCAGCAATAGCTGACCCATCTCCCAGTTCTGGTTGCAGGCTTTTCCTACCTCGAAAAGCAAGTCTCTTAATTGGCTTCTTGTTGTTCTGCGTCAGTTCATCAAGGCAATTGAGTTCGTGGCTGCTTCATAGACCACTGTGTCACGACAGACTGATTTTGACCTCGGTCAATGGCTATGAAATGCGGGCAAACTTGTAGATTTCACACTTTCGTTAGGAATTGACTGAGGCTGCAAGAGAGAGAGAGAGAAAGGGAGAGAGAAGTTTTGAACGACTGTGATCGCCGTTAGTAAGTAGCATATAACGCCTTTTGTAGGATTCTTAGCCCATGGTCGAAAGGATCTAAGCACTTGGCGACATGGCTGCGTAAAGGTCCCATGAAGACTGCCACTGCTGACACTTGGTGCCTTGATGAAAACACATCGTCACTCCCCCAACGAATCTAAAGGCGACTCAAAAAGAAAATGCGCCAAACGTAGTCAAGACTACTGTCAGAGTCAAAGAAGACCCTCCCTTTCAGCTTCTACTAGATGTGCTCTATTTGTGCCAACTGATCGCACTGACACTCTCGTGAAGAGCTCAGGCAAGAGCTTGCACTCAGAAGGGAAGTGAATGTGACATGATTGACCAGTGTAGAAGACCTTGGCATCAAATTCGTGCAGTGAACTCCACGGATCCTCGAAGCAGAGACCAATACACCTCGTTATCATTGGAATAGAAATGCTGCGGAGAACAGAAAAGAGTCAGAAATGGAGCACCATTGAAATCAATGTGATTGATTGTGCCATGACCGTGTGCTGGGGAGAATACAGTCGGCAGCCAGGCAATACCGATCTGAACATAAATTCTGATGACAGGATAGGCCAAGAAACCACATGTGCTTCAGCAAAAGCACGGCTTGTAACCAACATTTAGCTGTGTCCAAAGCCAAAGCAAAAGCATTCAAGCACCCAGTGTCTGGCCTGTGGCGGAAACATCAGGGGAAGAAGCAGAAAGATCAGGATAGCAGATACAGCCTCTATGGACGTTTAGCCAAATTGGTGTTACCCCGAAAGGGAGGGTTTCCTTCAATGACCATTTGGCGGCTGCGAGTCAATATGCACTCTGCATCCCCGAGCCTCAGCTTCTCAGACTGAAGTTTTGAGAGCAACTCCACTGCCTCAGCTGAGAAGCGAACTTTCAGAGTGACTCCAAACTGGACTCCTTTGCAGAGGGCTGCATTGAGAGAGCCAAGATGAGCCAAGAGGCCCTATCCCAACTCGTCCTTGCTGCACCCAACAAAGCCGTGAAAGAGACGATGTCGGTCGAAGAGGTCGAAGTCAAGGCCTCAGGTAGGATGACCTGTGCATCCGGTGGCTCCAAAAAATGACACAAGGTCCACATTGGACATCCTTTCAACATCCTTGGGACATCCACTTAAGCACGGTTTTAAGCCAATTTTAAGCCACTCAACTTGAAAGCTGTGAGGTTTTGCGACTCCATATTTCTCAGCGGTGGCTATGTTCCCCCAAGAGGATAGCTCAAGGGGAGCCCAACCCAGGCAGGGCAGCCCTCCTTCCTTCGCCCAGTGTCACTGGTGCCCAGGACGAAACTCTGACGCCAGGCTCCAGCTTTCTCACAAGCGCTGAGAGCAGCATTAAGACCTCAGAGCAGACTAAACAAACAGGTAAGTTTAGACTAAATCCAATCAGGTAAGTTTAGACTAAATCCAATCAGGTTAAGTTTAGTTTGAAAGTTTCAACTAACTTCAATTATAGGAGTCCTTTTGTCATGACAAGTAGATCAAAGAAAGGCGATTTTTCTCCTCAAAAACCTACTGACAGCACACCAAAACACTGATGATGTTTGGCTGCAAACTCCTCGACCGCGTTGAGAGCACAAGGCCTCCAAAAGAAAGATTTCGAAGCGCAAGGCTTGCCGAGGGAGGTCGAAGCAGGAGTCAGGCCCCTCTGAGAAGAAAAATGAAGAAAATAGGAAATCCAGAGGAAATCAAAGTAATCAAACTGAATAGGCCCCTCTTTGGGATAAACTGTATATAACTTGGCAGTGCCTATGCCAGTTCTCCAATGTCGGCTCTTTTCACAGGCACTGATACATGCCTCGTTCGAAACGCCGGTATCATTGCTTGACTATCTCAACAAACAGTTTGAATCTCAAGAGTTGAAACAGGAAGTGCCAATGGGCCGTGTGCGAGATCACATCCGCCGGCACGGAGCAAGCATATATAGCAAGGGCAACTGACCACATGCCACACTTCTCGCAAGCGCTGATGGCCTTGAACACAGGTGAGCAGCTAACATCTCATCAAATGAAGTCTTCCACACGCCCGGAAAGCCTCTGAGCCTCTGACACCATTTTTAAGAATTAGGTCCGGAAGAAGTCCCACCGACCTACAGACCGTGAGAACTTGCCAAAAAGGTGATGAACTACTGTCAGCAAAGACTGCTTTAAACCTAAGACTATGACCGAAAATGACTGATGACATGCGTGGCCAACAACCATTGGAAGCCATTCTCAAGAGCGTGCATCAGGTGGGTACAAGCCACGAGGTCAACTTCTAGGCCTGAAACAAGGCGGATCGAAAGCCTGCTCCACCGATTCCAGCGTCCCTTTGGAACTAACTGCACATGATAGTCAAAGTTGACACCACCAATCTGCAAAAAACTCACTTTTCACTTCTCTTCTGCAGAAGATTGATGAGGTGGGGGAGGGTGGTTACCAGTTGTAAGTTGTGATCCATTTACATCCTGTGGGCCCCAGAGGCCATGGGTGGTACTGCACTTTTGGCGTCGTTGCCTGCGCTGGCGAAGCTCAGCATCTGCTGACCACGGTGCCAGGCACCAACTCGATCCCAGGCATCGATGCAAGCAGTGTACGACACGATACTGGGCTGCAGTCCCACAGCCCTGGAGGTTGCTTGGAAGGCCCTGAAGGTTGCTTAGAGGATCTTAGAGGATCTTATAGGCTTAGCCAAAGTCTCGGATTTTTTAGACATTTCAGATAGTGAGATTAGTTATTGTCATATTAGTCTATCATATCAGTCAAATTCGTTATATTATTAGTTTGATTAATTAGTCGTTGCCAATCCACATGGTCATCAATCATCACCAACCTCGACCATCACGCATCATTGTTCAACATGCCACCATTCAGGCCACAACTTCGATCCACCGGCACTGCACTCTCTGAATCCGAGAAAGCACACAGCTGCTGCCAGCTGGCATGTCTCTTGGAAACAAAGATAATGTGTTCTGAGCAGACTTGGTTTCATATCTCCCTCAGCAGTAGACCTACTGTAATGGTTTTTGCTAGCATTATCGCACTAGGCTTCTTCTCTTCAATTGAACTCCAAACGATGAAAACATCGTTTCTTGTTGTAAATCCTTTACATCTGGCCAGGGTGTTCATCTTGTATTCCACGGATTTCGAAGCATGTAATGAACCCGGAACCATACCTGGTTCAGCATCTCCTTCAACTTTGAAATGCACTGAATTCCACTGGTCCAGTCCACTGGTCCAGTCCACTGGTCCAGTCCTCATCTGCAAGGCCAACACCAACGCACGCCGCCACCAAGAGCTGCGAGCCGCTGAGGTCATTTGAGCATTCCAAGAAGGAAGCTTTCGAAGGCTTGGATCCCCCTGTGCAGTTGGAGTGAAGAAAACAAAGCTGAAAACAAGAGAAAACTGTTCAAACATCGTAAAAAGAATGCTGAAGACAAAGATGAAAACATCATGAAACTGAAATGACTGTTCCCATCTGTCCACTCCATTTCTTGTGCTTTTGTCACTTGCAAGATTCCTCTGGGCTGTTGCATGAGTATCAACCAACATTGGCCACCTGCATTCCACCAGGCTGAACTACCATGGCATAGCGGTTGTTGGGCTCAGCTGTGAACAGCTTTTCGGCTGTCCCTTCGATCCAAAACTTCAACGGGAAGCAACGGGAAGCAACGGGGAGCAACGGTGAGCAACAGGGAGAAACTCGAGAACACAATAGTCCCAGCAATTTTGACAAATATGTAGTCTGAGGCTTGGACTTCTTCCAACCAGAGGCCGGAACTGTCAAGGACTCGGTTCTTGCCTAGGTTTCTTGCTTCTGTTCAGTTGCATCATAGTTACACAATTGCCAGCTTCTACAAGGAAACAAGACAGCACCGTAGGAATCTTGTCCATCAAGAAACCTTCCAGCAATTTGAACAAGACGGACCTGCAAAATGCTTGGTGGGCTTGAGATGCAGACCCCATAGAGCGGCTGACTGTTCCGACCAAGCAGCCACCCATGCTGCAAGCAATTGCAAAGTGTTGGATTCAAGAAATTATTGATATCAAGACATGATAAAGACATGATCAAGACATGATCAAAACGTGATCAAGACATGATCAAAACATCAAAAAAAGTATTCATCTATACAATGTACGGGCACTTCTTTGACTGGCTTCATCCATTCATGCTTGCCCCGCCTTCACTGCACCTGTCTTCCTCAATCGGATCTGAAATTCTTCTATGGAAAATTGTTTGATTGTTTTGCAAATTGCGAAGATGCTACCAATCACCAAAAAAGCTGCAGAGAATCAGTAGAGTTTTTTGTGCAACCATATCTACACAGTGCTACAAACACAGCTCACGGCTTGTAATCCATAGCACAGCATGTTCAACCAAGAATCGCGTTCTTGTGCGGTTCCCTGGTGATCTTGAGCTCGTGTCCTCTATCAGCATGTTCATAGACCTGCCGCGAGAAGAGTTTTTCATTGAAACTAATTGGAGAATTCTCACTTTTCACGTGAGTTACAGGATGGAATTCAAATTTACTGATAGGCTCCTTGGGCATTTGCAGATTCCTTTCATGTCCGACCCCATTTCATCCAACATACTACAGTACTATACTTGGAAGATCGCGGCAGCTGTGATCACACTGCTGTTGGAAGTTCCATCAACGAGTGCGCTGGACCGGAGCATCGCAATACTCCTTCTCGGTGGCCCGGTAAACACCATTTGCTTCCTGCGCAAGCTCTGCAAACAAACAGATCTGACGGGCAGACTTTGTCACACCCTGAAAGTGGGCCCCACTGCCCCACTGCTGCATTCCAGTTGCGCACTGATTTAGAACTTTCAGGTGTCCTCACAGCCAGCGCCGGACACCACCACTGCCTATCATGGGCACACACTGAAATCGCTCTGGCCACACAGAGTCCAAGGTGTGCCTCTGGCAGATCACTGAAGACCATTGCTGAACCGCGTCAGGCGAATGATGCCTTCAATGTACTCAATATCTTTTGATTTCATAATAGAGACCTATCAGACATATCGAATCGATGCCTTTGTTTTGAACACACTGCAGCATCAATAAAAATTGAAGGATCTGCTGTGAATTTTGGCTGTCCTGATTTGTCATCACAGCAGGGTTATCGTGACCTGAGACCCACGAATTGCAGGTTCAGTAAACTCCGACTTTACACGACTTAATTCTGGGGCTACAAAACATCGACATGGTACCTGAGCCAAATCTTATCACGAAATCCTGTGAGACATTAGGCCCTAAATTTGAATGACAGGATTTGTGCCTCAAGGGCTGCAACAAGAACAATTTCCATGCCAAGAGCCTTGCTGTTTGTGCAAAATGTATGAAGAATGTTTTTTCTCATCGTTTGTCTGCCAATTGTTTGCGAACGTAAGGGGAGCAAATGCATCCCGTCGATGCTAAAAGTACAAGTAAATGCATGGTGCCTTTCATGGTTGGGTTTTTGAAAAAGAATCACGCTCTGGCTCTGGAAGCCCAAAAATGCCTAGCAACTCGCAGGAGACTCATCATTTGCAGTTGACGGTTGAACTCCCATCAACTCCGTTATCGGTGCTTGCATTGCCAATGGTGTTGATCAAATCACCATTTGACATCAATGAACTGATGCATCGCTGGCCGAAGTCGAACTTTGCGATTCAAAATTTTCCTTGCTGTTGTCCAAGTCGAACAGTGCAGCACGTGCGTTGTTTTATTGTTGTCGTTGTTGTCGTTGTGGGTTGCGGCGGGTTGTTGCTGCTGGTGGGGCAGGTAACCACGGCATTGCCAATGGTGGGACCAGGTCGTGAACTCTTAGAACGGCACATCTCAAATGCGGGAGAACAATTTCATTTCCCAACGCGCAGAAACACAAAAATCATTCACTTGGTCAGAACGGCACACTGTTGGTCAAATACACTGTACCTAAGGGTGAGGCACGTAGCTGGTGACATTGTATGATTTGATTTGAAATAAAACGAATTCTGAGATAATGGTCACTTGGCCGGACATGGGTTTGCCTGATGGACGGAGAATGGTTGCTGGGAAAATGGGTAGGAAACCCATTGGCCAGCCTAAATGAGCAAAAAGGGTGACTCGACCTGTCCCAAAGAGTAGTCTTGAGCAGTCTTGCCAATTGTTCGACATTCAAACATTTGAGGTTGAAAACTTGAGACATTGAAAAAACAAGTTGGGAGAAGAAGGGACAAAAAAAGAAACACAAACCTGAGAAGGGGGGAACGAAAGCCAGCAAAGGAAACAGGTGATGTATTTCTTGCAGAGCGGTGGGAGAGCGAGGCCTATGCGCGAGTTTTTTTTTGAACGCTTCGGTGGTGAATTCAAGCATTGCGCAGCCGCGAAGCCGGGGTATGACCAGCCTTTCGACAGGTTTTTGCATGGGAGGCACCCTCGCTTGCATCGTTAACTGAAATGCAAAGGAGATCCACAATTTGTGGGAAGAAGGACTGCATATGCAAAGATGCCTCCAACATGCAAGGGGGACGGCAACAGCTGGTGACCTCTCCCACGAAATCTCTGCGGGCGCAAGTAGGGCTAGAAAGTTGTGCATAGAAGGCCTATGAGATGCGAGCACTCTTGACTCTGAGTTTTTTGGTCATTCCCCATGAAACAAAAGCCAAATCTTGAGGTACTGAAACGTTTGCCGCTCAGAGGGGATACCCCTCCAGTGGCTCAAGGTGAAGACGGATGTTGGTGGCTGTGGCTCAGGCAATCTGATGCTTCGGGAACGGCACCATTGTGCCCCCTACTCCCCCACCCGGGTTTGATGATGATGATGATGATGATGATGATGATGATGATGATGATGATGATGATGATGCGGATGGGGATGATGACGGTGATGATGACGATGATGATTGATGATGATGATGATGATGATGATGATGATGATGATGATGATGATGATGATGATGATGATGATGATGATGATGGTGATGATGATGATGATGATGATGATGATGGTGATGATGATGATGATGATGATGATGATGATGATGATGATGCGGATGGGGATGGTGACGGTGATGATGACGATGGTGATTGATGATGATGATGATGATGATGATGATGATGATGATGATGCGGATGGGGATGATGACGGTGATGATGACGATGATGATGATGATGCGGATGTTGATGCTGAGACGGAGGTCATACGTCACAGAAGACCATGCGCAGCACATGCCGGCATGTCGAGTCGTAGGATCCCATCGGACAGCATGCAAGAGCAACGCACATCCAAAAAGTACTCCTGCTATAAAAGATTGTGATGAAACGTCTGCACCCACTGCGGGTGGTAGCCCGAGGAGATGCAACAAACTCCGTTGCACGAATGCCAACGGATATGATTCCCCGTGAATTTCATTCGAGTGAATGAAAGACCGAGGAATTGTGAGTCTGAATAATTCATGAAGACACCAGGAATCCTTACAATGCTACAGAAGAAAGAAATTCCAAGCGCTTGAAGCACCCTGATTTCACGCAGGTTTTTTTTTTCCTGCGAGGATGCCGCTTGTGCACTGGTGGCAGCGGTCAAAGGTGACAACAAAAAGAAACTCAAAGATCCTAATCAGAGAGTGCATTAACTAACCTACAGTGAAACTAAAAAACTGTACAAAATAGGCCAACGAAGTCAGAGATCCAAGGATATTCCGAGTGTACAGCCAGCAAAGTCCAGAAAAGATCGCAAATGCTTCCCGTCAGACGTTTCTCTCCACCAGACGTAGAACCAGAGGGCATCCTTAACCACAGTCTGCAAATTCACAGACGGCACACAACGTGGCACTGACGACCTTTGTGACACCCTACTCCCCATGGCACGGCGAGATTTTAGTCCCTCCTGCCAACCTCTTCACCATCTTGCCTTGCCACACTGTTGGACTATCTTCTAGTAGACAAAGAGTAGGTCACTTGAATGGGTTCCAAGCCGTCAAACTGACGAGTCTCTGCGGATGGAGCACGCAGAGTTGAAATAAATGTTGGAGTCGGAGGGGCACAAGAGACTTTGGGTGACAGCGTGGCCAAAGTGTGACCCTGTCACTGCACTGTTTGAGCAAACTGCGCCGTTTAGTGAAGGAATAGCGCAAACCATCCTTGCATGATGAATCAAAGAAACGAAAGAGCAACAACTCTTCAAGTGCACGAATGAGCATTGAATTTTAGGTTTAGTCAGTCACTTGCTTTCGCTTTAGAACCTTATCACAGCAGTCAGTTTGCAGTTTGACTTCACGTCGTTTTCGCAATGTGGCTCAGAGGTTGATGACCAGAGCCACAGCATGCACACAATGGAAAGGTTATACATGCTTATCCCTGCTACTGTTTCAAGTGATCTGTTTGGGCAAGATGCGGCCGTAAAACCAACCTAGTGATTGGCACTAACTTCCCACTTTTTTGTAAATCAGTGGGTTTTCACTCAATTCCCCCTTTTTCTGCAGTGACGGTTCCACAATTAATAATAAGTTTTTACACTTGGACCTTTCGTTTGGAATTGTCATCCTCCAGGCTGCCTACGCGCAGCCCGTGTCACTTCATGCAATTTTTTGGACCCTTACTTAAAAATGTTTGGGAGCTGCAAGCTATCGATGTGGACCGAGCTTGTGTCATGGGCCAGATGCCTCACCCTCAGCCGTGACAGCACGCATTCATGTCGCCCTGCAATGCCGCTCTGTGGTCACGTCGCCACACAGCTGTAGCATCATTCATTGTGGTCACTGGTCATCATAGTCTTTTTGGCCCCAACCTGGGTCACCTCAAGCCCCTCAAAAACCCTGGACAAAGGGAGTGGGATAGTCTCTCTCAACAAGACTATGTGACGATCAAGTGATGTCAAAGTAGTTTTCGTTGCATTTCATTACGAAAGCCAGCCGAATGGCAAGGCTTTGGTTTCTTCTTAGCAAACGAAGTGAGTGAGAGGATGCAAGATGCCAGTACCTGGAACATCGCTGCGAAGTGTTTGATGGATAAATTGTGAGTGGATACGGTCGTTGTCTGACGAAGTTTCGTTGTTTTGCTGCAATCAACAAAGAACAGTTCTAACCTCACTACCGTATGCACCCGCTGAAAGCGGTTTTTCGCAATTCAATCGACAGTAGGAATGAACCGGCGCGCAGCCAGATCTGCAGGCTCAGTGAAATGAACCCAAGCATCCACATCAACATGGCCTCTTGTAGGAAACAAATGGCAAACCTGGCCAAGGGAAGGAAGACCTAGAGGAATCGCTGGGCAGTGCGCCCATTGCAAGGTTTGTAATAGCCGTTTGGACAACTTGCCTTGCCCCCCACAAACACCCGTGCCTTCAAATGCATGTGTCCAGCATGGCTGCGAAACAATGGTTTGCACCGCGTTGGCAACCAAAGAAACCCATTCGCCCTTTGACACTGCCCCGCTGCTAGCACAACTCTGAACGCTAGTCCAACGTCGGCGGAGATCATCGCGCAGACGACGGAATACATAGACATCAAGAGGTTGGAGAATGGAAGTGGCACCAGCTGGCACGATCAAGAGTCGGACACCAGCAGCGCAAGCAAGCTTGTAGACTTCGTCTGTCAAATGGCACTGGGCACAATCGAATAGCACACACAATGGTCGGTGCGGACATGTCGCTTGCCATGCTTCAATCACGAGCTGCAAATATTTGACCATGAAATTGGAATTGTTCCAAGCCGTTTGGTTTTTCCACAAGATCAGGCGCGCTCCAACAGCACGCCGAGCAAACGCCAGAAAAGTGTTTGTGAACTGAGCCCGGTTGCCTATCAGGATTTGGGGCAGCTTTCTGTTCAGTTCTGGATTCAACGCTATCGAAGCAATGTATGTGCAGCGGGAGCGTCTCAAACTCAATGAAGCCCGAGTAGAAGCCTTCACACCGCGGAGAACGGTGCCTTTGCCGCCCTCGACGAAAAATCCGAGGGAACATTCATCCATGTTCACCACCACAGCTTCGGCCGTCACCACGGCATTGCACCATCTGAAAAAGGCAACCGCCTGGATGGAAAATGGAACCCGAAACAAAACCCAAAATGGAGCTTCATTTCAGACCCCAAAATGGGTCCAAATTTGTTTCCAATCGGACAAACAAAGTATGACCCCCTTGAAAACACCTCTGTCATGGTGAACACTGACCCCTTTTTGGCAACCAATACGGAACCCAAAACGGGGGCGCAATTTACAACCCAAAATGTCATTCATAATCTATTTTCGTCTCCGCGTCACGCCTTCTCCTGCAACACACTGACAGGCAACAAGCTGCACACCGGCAAGGTACCAATGCGCGCCTTCCATGTGGCTCTGAATCTCTGCAAAAATTTTCTCTGGACCCGATCGGACCCAACCAATGGGCGCCGCAATCGGTCTGCAACTTCCTTGGACAAGCCTTGCGGGATGGAAGCGATTGCTTGATGTATCAGCAGGCGCCTTGAAGGCGCTACTCCTTGCATATTGTTCTGATGGGCCAACCATTTCCACATGCAATAACCCCATGATAAAGATAGACGCCTGAAAAACTTCTTTGTGGGGCGGATTGATACGGGGAGCTCGCGACAAGTTGCGTGACCATTTCTTGCACCCTTTCATCGTCAAGGTTCGGAAAGGCTGTGGCTCTCAAATAGAACGTTGCAACATCAAAGGAATTTAAGCTCCAGATGAAAATCAAAAGCGCTTGTCGAGCATATGGTGCTGGGATGTCACCCCCTGGCACTGCGTCCACCAATTGGCGCTTCAGACGTTTGCGGACAGCTGTCAGACGCCAATTCAAATCAGCCACATCTTGCAAACTCATGGCCGTACATCTCTGCGAGTCGTTCGCGCACTGGCCCTTGGCATGGCATTGGAACAAAACAGCCGCGAGCTGCAAGACAAACTTGGAGCCGACTGACCTCGCCCCACATTGTTTCAAGTGTGGTCCTGTCAGACAGCAAATGGAACCATGCCGCAGACAACATGATCTGTCCAGGCGTCAATTCCTTGCATGCATTGCCTTCTATCATTCTGAAACCATAAGAAACACGCCATGGTGTTTTGCCAACCAAACATATTTGACAAGCTTCACACCGTCAAAATGAAGTCATATGCGAAAATGGACCAGCATGGATGGTTTCGGAATTTGATGGACGTAACCAACATCATCGGGGTCATCCATGCGGGCCCAAATGTCTCTCCAGAGCTTGCTTTGAGCTGCGGACTGGACAATGCCCGCGGATCTCCCTAGACAGTCCAAGATCTGTCTCCTCCAAGGAGCAAAATCTATTGCCAGCAAAAACTGACCGTCGAAATGTCAATGACTGCGCAAACAAAAAGCTCTCAGATTATATGATGTCTTTCACCATTAATTATGCACTTGCAACCCACAAATACATGATATTACAATAGATCTCCATGATGCTTCCAAGCCAAAGGTGACAACCAGTGGCCTGAAACTGCTGCACAGCTTTCAGCTAATTGCGAGTGCAAACTAGATACCATCAGTCAAGCGCTTTCTGGACATATTTCTTTCTGGGCATGAACTTGGGGCCTGCCAAGAAAATTCATTTTGTGATCACCAAAATAGTTTTGGGCGTTTAAGAACAATGGACATGGCAGCAAGAGTGAAAGATGCTGCGTCGTTGGCAGCAAAGCTGGAAGCGGCAGCCGGCAGACAAAGAGTGAGAGATGGGATTGCTAATTTGCACAAGGCAAGCTATTTTGTGGAAGACACACATGGGTGGGTATTATTACAAAGGACAGCATTTGACAACATGTCACTTATCTCCAAGGCACGTCATGCAATATCACTTGAAGCAGTTGCAAATTTTTGCAGTGTTGACCTCTGGCTCGTTGGTTTCTCCATTGGAATTTGCATCTGTAGTGTTCGGGTGGTGGACGTAAGCGGAGGTGACACGTCTGCAGGTGAGGCAGAGACAAAGGAACAAATCCTTGAAGGAAAGAGGGAGGCTGTGACCTTCTCTCCGACCCACACCAATTTATGGAGCAGAAACTCCTGCAGAGGCCTTCCAGAGGCCTCTCTGGACGCAACGGGATTGCCTGACCCAGAGATCGCAGTTGGTTGTTTGTTGCTTGCATGTTGTTGCTTGTTTGTCGGTTGTTGTGTCTTGTTTGTTGTTGTTGTTTGGTGTGTGGTGGCTGTATTTTTCAGGTTGTTGGTTGTTTGTTTGTTGTTGTTGACTATTTGTTGTTGGTTGTTGGTTTTTGGTCGTTGCTTGTATGTTGTTGGGTGTTGGTTGTTGGTTGTTGTTTTTCCATAGCCTTTTGGTTCAAGCTGTCTCGGCTCAAACTGAATAGTAGAAGCGGCTGCGAAGATTAGTTGTCTTCGGGTGATTGGCCTACCGTTGAAGGTATTCGCAGTGAAGATCACTAGACAGCCCTTGAATTCGCGTGTGAAAACCATTGGACGGCTCGTGACGAATTTGCCTGGAGAGGTGTTTTCGTGACATGTGAAGGTGTAAAGATCACTGAAGAGCTTGTCGAATCCACCTTTGGAAATGGTTTCTTAAGTTTGATCACTAGTGAAAACCAAGAGGCTGCATGCGGAACTCGCCTATAGAGGTGTCTACTTTTCTATGAATAAACCTTGTGAAAACAATTGGCCAGCATCATCAGTAAAGTAGTCAAGACCATTGGAATTTCTCTGACTTGGTGACGGAATGCTGAACGTCAGAAGTACTTGCAGTGAAGACCACTAGACAGTCCTTGGATTCCCTTGTGAAAGCGTCTTCTAGTTGAGTGAACCAGTGAAAACCATTGGACTGCTCGTGACGAATTCGCCTACAGAGGTGTTTTCGTGAAGTGTGAGTCTGTAAAGATCACTGATACCAGTGCAGGCCAGGACTATGGATTAATTTGCAGAAGACCGATAATTTCTGGCATTCGCCTGTTGAGGTATTTCCTTTATCGTTGAGATAGCGAAGACCATGGGACGGCTTCTAGTTTTGTGTTGTGTTTGAAGGCAAGGAACACTTGCTCTTATTTTGCGGTATCTATAGTACATAGTTCTTTTCTTCATGCCGTCTTCGAGAAGGTGTTTGGGTCTTGATTCATTGCGCTCGCCTGTTGAAGTGTCTTCCAAAACTTTTCGATGGCGCCTCACCATTTTCAGAGCTAGAGCTTGCCTGAAGCTTGTGTACTCCTGCTGTGGACTTTCCAAGGAACAGCAGCGTTTGTCCAAAGAACAGCAGAGTTTGTAGCGAACTTTTTGTGTAATTTTTCAGGGCGACGCTGGAAATATGTCTGCGTTGTTTCAGTTTGACATCTGGCTGTGAGAGTCTGTGGTTCCCTAGAAGCAGAATAGTCTGACGTGATTCATTGACTCTTCGGGTTGGAAGAAGGCGGTGACCTTACCGAAGCCAAAAGGCACCGAAAATTATTGACAAAGAAGCGGCCTGGCGATCTGCCCTTCTTAGACTTGATGCTCCAGGGAGGCTTGTATCATGGTAGGCCAACTGACCAAATTCCGCTCTGTCCATTGTGTCAAGGTGAAGATTCCTTGTTCCATCGTGTGTGGAAGTGCCCTGCAATGATAGAGCACGTCGGCCCTGTGCCTCCAGAATGGGAGCCCCATGTCGATGACACGTCGTTCTGGTGCAGAGGTATTCCGCCCCTCGATTGGAGCAGGTTGCCGGTTGAAAAGCCGCAGATCCATGGCACCGGCATTTGGGCTGATCTAAAGCCAGTCCCCACTCACAACCTCATTTTTGCCACCGACGGGTCAGGTGGCCCTGCCAGCAAAGAACCGAGGCTGAGGCAGGTCACTTTCGGCATTGCAGCTCTTGATGCTTCCAATCCACACGCAGTTCTGGGCACGCTCTTTGGAACGGTGCCTGGAAGACAAACTGTACCGAGGGCTGAGGCTTTTGGTTTCCTCACTTTGCTTGCCATGACCGAGGGTCCAGTGAAGAGTTGTTTAGATGCCAAAGCAATCCACAAGCGTTGGAAGAAACTCAAAGACATCACCCAGCTGTCGGCCAACCTCGACATCTGGGGCCCACTAGCACGGCAGAAAGAGCAGAGAGCAGATGTTGAACTGCATTGGACACGCTCACATTTGTCAGAAGCAGAGCACGCAAGGCTTTTTCCCAATGATCGCTGGATGTTTGCAGCCAATCATGCCGCAGATATCGCAGCTTCTTCTTTTGCAGCCCAGGTAGCAACTGCGCACAATCTGAAAGACAAGCAACACGCCATAGAATGGATAGATGCTAGGGTGCATAGAATCCAGGCGCGGTTAATTGAGGTGGCCAAATTCTGGCTAAGCCAGAAAGAGCCAGGCATCAGTAAACCGCTGCAAGTCCAGAGTCGACCCAAAGTAGCCACTAAGAGCGAGCTCGTGGATTTCATTCATGTCACTCACAGCCATCATCTTTGGGGTCCTGTTGTTTCCCAGGGTTGTGGGAAGAGTCGCTGTTGTAACCGTTGTGAGCTCACTATTTTGGCTTATTGGGACAAGCACAAGGCAGCGGTAATGGCTAGTAAGCCCTGTTTTTCCAGCAGTGTGGATTTCCTTGGGCCTGTTGTTCATGTCTCTCATGAGTTGGTGTGGCAACCTACTACTAGACGGCATGTTTGCACCAGATGTCGCGGACAAGGAACCACTGCGCAGCTGTTTCTCAAACCCAGCTGGCGCAAACCGTGCGCCAGAGCTCTTAAGGGCAGGGGTTTCTGATTGCTAGGAGCATGTGTGTTGCATAGGAAAAAAAAATGTCAAGCGGACATCCCAGACGTACTGTCGATCGCAAACTTTCAAAATGTGGCGTCGCCAAGCAGGAGATCGAATTTTGTAGTCAGACCGGTGCCATTTTCCTGGTTCAATGTCTGACGGTGATTGGTTTGGTGCCATCCTTTTTGTTTGAGCCACCCAATTTGCGAACGAATCAATTCCATCCATCCAGAGAATTCCTGGTTGCGTCATGTCCCACACCGTAACATCTTACCAGGTACTCGCTTAAATGGCATTTTTTACGACGCCCAAGCAGTTGTGTCAAATCTCAATTTTATATTTGACAGACGTCAAGCATACCTGTCGGTCGAATAAAGATATAATGTCGACACAAAATTGTAGATGAGGTGGACAAGAGAAGTGGTATATATATATAGGCCCGTTTAGTTGCTACCGCTCAGGCTGTCTAGTGAGGGTTCTTCCAATGCAGTTCAAAAAGTGCGAAGCCACCAGTAGTGTTCTTCGAGATCCCACATGCTTACTACTCACTGCAGCCACACATGAGGGAGCTAATGGCCTAGTTGAACCGTAGTGCATTTTATTCGTGCCAATCGCTTCTACTGCAGGGGAGTCCCACATTGATGCTTCGGAGATCATCGGGTCCTGTCATTATACGCAGTCTACACTCTCTACTTTGATTATAGCTCTCCTACGGAGACTAGAGGTTAGGTTTGTGTTTTGCCCACCTCCAATTCGTGTTGACGTTTTCTATTGCACTGTTCCCAGCTTTCTAAGCATTCACTGTGCCCACTTGTAGTGCAGTCTTGTGATGTTGTGTTGCAGCCCTCTGCAGCATTAAACCTCTCGACGTGCGCCTGATGTCAGTGCCTCCGGACCGTTCCCATGACTTTTTTATTTGTTGGCTCTGAGATGTCATTCCAAATTCTCAGGCTATCCGTCTAGTGAGGGTTCTTCCCATTCAGGTGAGCAATCGTGAAGTCACCAGTCATGCTTTCCACATCCCACATGTGCAACGCACGCTGAAGCCAAACACGGGGGACCCTGTTGCAACCATTTCTCATTGTTAACCTTGAGCATTTGCATAAATATCTCAGGCTGCCCGGCTAGTGAATTTATTCCAATTATTGCGCTATGGAGACTGGAGGTTAGGTTTGTGCTTTGCCCACCTTCAATCTATTTTGATGTTCTATCTTGCATGGTTGAGAGCTTCCTAAGCATTTACCGTGCCCACTTTAGTGCAGCCCAGTGACGTTGCGTTGCAACCCTCTGCAGCATTAAATCGACGTGCGCCTGATGTCAGTGCCTCAGGACTGTTCCCATTACTTCTCATGTGTTGTGTCTGAAATATCATTTAGATTCTCAGGCTATCCGTCTTGTGAGGGTTCTTCCCATTCAGGTGAGCAATCGTAAAGTCACCAGTCATGCTTTCCACATCCCACATGTGCAACGTTTTGAATCACTGAGTCGTTTTTGCAGAATTGTCTTTGAGCTAGATTAGGTTCCTATACTCCTAATTCGCAAAGCACGGGCTTGTACCTAGTGTCGAATGCCCACTACTTTGAATATAAACTTGCGCATGCTGATTATTATCTATGAGTGAGCAGACTCTATATCACTTGGATGATGGCGGCTGGACTGAGGCAGCAGTTCAGACGGGGCTGGGACCAGTTTTGTGGATTGCGGTCAACAACCCTGCATCAATCGGACGAATTGCTGGATACCTATGCAATAAAGCCAGCAGTCACTATCAGGACTTGATCCATCCTTGAGAGTCAGAACATGCCTGTAATTTATCAGCATTCATTTTGAGTTCCCGCTTTGCAGCTATCGAAGGTGAACAATCGCGAGCTAAGGGCAGAGATTCATTGCAAAGGTTGGTGTTCCCTCAAATGATTTTTTGCAAAATGATTGCAACTGGGCCACTTCACTCTCTGGTATTTTGCTGCGCGGTCAAGGGTGGCACGGAAACTAAAAGGGAAGTGAAATTCGCATGTTCCAATTTGACCTGTGAAACTTTTTGCCGAAGATTTTGAGTGGAACAGAATGTGTAGATGATGTTTTGATTGGTGATGATGTTTCTTGCTGTCGTCCTGTGTTTTCCATCATTTCGCTCTAGAGGTGCTTTTCTTGCTCATATCCAGCCACGCTGCTTTGACAGATGCTGTGTCTTCAGTTGTGCAGGTCATCAGCTCTT
This sequence comes from Symbiodinium kawagutii, assembly GCA_009767595.1. NCBI lineage: Eukaryota > Dinophyceae > Suessiales > Symbiodiniaceae > Symbiodinium > Symbiodinium kawagutii. The sequence continues at coordinate 41,598 of VSDK01009841.1, forward strand.
TTCACTGTAAGGTCTTGCGTCCCCATCATGATGAGTCCCTGAATGCCCACAACTGTGAGAACAAACCCCCTACATGCTGAATATTATCTATGAGTGAGCAGTGTGCTTGATGCAGACGTAGGAGCTAGCTCATTTGCAGTCTTCTTGAACACCATATTGGTCAACATTGTCTTTCAGGTTTGCGAAGCTCGCAGTGCACGAGATGGGCAGTTGCACGAGTCGCTCAAGGTCATCTTCAATTTCAAGTGCACAGGAGCTTCACCTTGCCCTTTGAATTCTCTGGCAGCGTTAATGGATAGTGTACCAGTACTTCGATAAAGGGAAACCGTAGTTGACAAGTTATCATTTCGTTGAGCCAAGCCTCGTGTTGGAACGTCCTTGTGCCTTCGGAATTTGAGGGTTGGATACCTGCAAGGTGCATAAGTTAGAGTCTCTTTTCATGCCAAAATAGAACAGGGCAAAATAACAATTGTGAATTCGCTGCAGTACCATTTTTGCACCTAGCAGGATCAGCATACAGGCCATCTAATTGCGGATTTGAAGGACCCAACAATGGTCATGGTGGACAGAGGCTAAATTACAGCCTCCTGAATGGGCCCTTTGCGCCAGCGAATCCAGCTTGGTGTTTAGGCTGTCACAGCAGGCCAGGCAATCGAATGGGTGACGTTGTCACTTAATGGGTGCTTGTGCAGTCCAGACACTGTCGACTATAGACAATTGCAGTGTACAGGCTGTTTACCATGTATAGCAGGGGGGGATCTGTTTCGCGTATTTCCATGGCTCATGCAGCTGGTGGCTACAAGATGAGGTTTCTGGCAGTTGGAAGAAGCCGTTTCAGAGGACTAGTTGCAGAATGTGAGGAAGCGCATCCCTGTTTTAGGGATGGAACAGATCCGTAAGAGTCGATCAGGAGCTCTCTAAGAACTCTAGCGTTCATTATTCCTTCCAGCGGTTATTTGAAATCATTCGTTGCCATGAAACCTGAGCAGTGGTGCGGGCTACGCCACCAAACACAAAGCTTTGTAGCGGAGATTCTATGGCCGAATTTTGTCCATCGAAAGATCTTGCAGTTCACAATATACGGCATTTAGAGTCTCTTTTTAAAGATGTTAGATTGTTGGAGAGTAATGCTTGCTTTTTGTTTGGGGGCATTTACTTCAAATGTTTGCATCTTCTCAATTAATGTTCTCTGTTCGAGGTCATTTAGTGTTGACTGGGACTTCCATGATACGACTGCGACCCCCTACGGAGCAAACCCTGCACTTTTGAGACTAGAGCCCGACATGCGATTCCAATGAGGTGCGGATCGCAATCTCGACTGTTCACCATCAACCGCATAGAAACACCCCGGTTGTTTGCAATCTGCAGCTGAATCGATTGACTAGCTTCTTGAGTTCACTCCTGGTGGGACACTCGGACACTTGGATTCAGGTCACATATCGTACATGCTCAGAACATTTTCGGAACACCAGGCATTTGGAATCAACAAATCGGATCCAAGACAGCATCAAGTGTCCAGCTAACCTTCTTCCCTATGTGCAGTTTGATTGCTGAGGCCCAGTCACTTGAGTAAACATGAACAGAGCTGTTACCTTCTTGCTTGTGATACTCAGGCGCTGCGCAAGAAGCCAGCCAGCAGCCCATGTTCGCTTGAAGTTTTTGTCAATATCTCGTCAATATCATGCCGTGCTTTCAAAGAAACACTAGATGCTTGACTTTGCAACTTTGAATCAAGCATCGATCAGGAGCTCTTCAAGAACTCTAGCGTTCTTTCGTTTCCAGCAGTTTTCCGAAGCATTGGTATCGTTGGTTGCCATGAAGCCTTAGCTTTGGTGCGGGCTATGCCACCAAACACACATCTTTGTAGAGGAGATCCCGCTGGCGTCAAGCTGTCTATCGAAAGATCTTGTAGTTCGCAATATATGGTATTTTGAGTCTCTTTCAAAGATGTCTGGTTGTTGATGAGCAAATTTGGCATTCCT
>VSDK01009841.1:43663-55751 GCA_009767595.1 Symbiodinium kawagutii
GCATTCCTGTTCCGGGGCTTTTACCTCTAATGTTTGCTTCTTCCCCAAAAGGTTCTCTGTTCTTGGGTTAAATTCTAGAACCACAGTCCATCCATCACTCCCTAAAAGATGTGAAATTCATTCAATGGAACCATTTGCTGTTTTTGTCCTTTCGGATGCAGCGATTCATCATTCAGTGCACTCGTAACATGTGTGCCCAAATAGCGGGCCCCTTGAGTCTTTCAGCTGTGCGACAGCTGGCGTCTGCTACCTGCCATGTGCGACATGGCGCCCGTGTGGTGAAAAGAGGCCGCGACCGCTTTTGCACCTGCAAGTGACAGCCGCTCACGAGTTGGTAGCGGAGCTCCGTGACGGGGCTTTGGGTTCCTGCTGCGATGCCGATGTGGACCTCCTTGGACTTCAGTGCGATGGGCCACCACCGCAGCAGACCTCATCCTTCCAGGCCTCCCAACATGCCTATGTCAGAGTGGGGCATGGATGCTGATGAGGAGATCGAGTCGCAGCTGTCTCGTGCCTTCACCGAGCCTGCGGACCTGGACGAGGAGGAAGAGTTGATCTCTGCCCACACCAGTTCCCGCGGAAGACGTCGGAGACCGAGCGCGACGACACCTGCGCCTGCGCCACCTAAGAAGACTACCAGTTCAGAACCGAGCTGGAGATGCGCCCACTGCGACAGCCTTGAGATTGACTGGAACCTCAACATGAGATGCTACATCTGTCGCAGTTGCAACTCCACTGACATGTATGACGTCAACCTGCCGACCCGCAAGATGAACTCCGATGGCGTTTGGATGTTCATGCCCAACCGCCCCTCTGATCCTCCAGGACAGGTGCCCTCTGGTGATGGCCGTTCGAGAAGAAGCCGTCATCGAGGTCGACGACGACGCCAGCGACATGGCGGCCCTCCTGGTGGCAGTGGTGATGGAGATGGAGATCCCGGAGAAGAAGATGCCGAGTCCGAGCTTGCCGCCCATGATCCATCGGTTGATCCGGATGGAACGTTGAATCAACCCCCACCACCTCATCGAGGTGGCGGCTACGGTCATGGACAAGGGCATGGTGACGGCAGACGGCAAGGTGATCCTCCTGGACCTCAAGAACGTGGCGATGGTGTGGTGGAAGCGCTCACCCGTGCGCTGGAGAGGTTGGTTGATCGTTGACCAGCTCGCTCCGATGCTTCGTGGACGAGTGCAATGGGACCACAGAAGGGTGTGAAGTACCGCGGAGGAGCTCCTCCAGCACCACCTACTTGGACCTACTCCGCCACCGACATCAGAGCCTATGAGAAGTATGAACGAAAGGTGAAGGTTTGGCAATTGCAGGCCAAGCACTACATGACTGAAGCTGAGGCGGGCCTGTCCCTCTTCACTTCCCTTAAAGGTGAAGCAGAACAAGAATTCGAGTTCATCGACATCAACACTGTGTATGCCAAGGGCGGTGTCGAAGTGATCCTCGCCCACCTCAAGCAGGCCTTCCAGCAGAAGAACGTTTACATCAAGCGCCAGTACCTGCATGACTATGAGGCAATTGGTCGGTGGCCAAGTGAGTCGCTTCGAGCCTATATCAACAGGTACCGCCGCATCGAAGCTTCTCTGAAGGCTATCGGGATTGACATCGGCCTGACCTATGATGACGCGTATGGTGTTGGTCGGGACGAATCAATCCCTCTCCTTCGACAGCATCAAGGCAGCCTTGATGCTTCAATATCCTGAACATCGAGCGCCTCCTCCAGTTGCAGGACGTGATGCCACGACTTCACCCTTCCAATCCAAGGGCAACGGCAAGGGCACCAACAATAACAGCAGCGCTTCCTCGTCTTCATCTTCCTCTACCTCCTCACATGGGAAGGGAAAGAAGGATTCAGGAAGGTGTTCCAAACTGAAACCATTCCTGAAGGTGCTGCTGAAGATGAGTTGCCCCATGACGATGACGACAACCCACAACAAGATGAGGAAGCTCTTCCTCATGATGATGATGAAGAACCCCCAGATGACCGTGAACCTGAAGACCAAGATCCCGATGACTCCGAGTTGAATTCCCTGGCCGAAGTTCTCACCGTGACTGCCCGAAAGCTGGCCAATGTCACCCAGGGCAGAAAGTATAGCGGCCAGCCACGCAAGAGCATCGAGGAGAAGAAGAAGAATTCCGTGGGCTGGTGACGCTGAGTGTGAAGCTGGAGATGGACGTGCGCGACAACAAGGATCTACCGCCAACCCAAAGGGTCGTGGCAAAGGCGGCCAAAAGGGCCAAGAGGCTCGTGAAGCGAACCCAGCCAAAAAGGTCCTCACCGTGCACCACAGCAACGGCTTTGACTCAACCGTGGAGTACATGCCCCCTTCACAACAAGCACATCCTCATTTTGCCATGATGACCTGCACTGTGCCCCACCTCTGCATGAATGCCAAAACCATGGACACCGCCGCGGGTTACATGATAGTGGACACAGCATGCCAGAGATCTTGCTGTGGTAAAGAGTGGGCCACACTGCAGGCGACAAAGCTCTCCGAGTACAAGCTCAAGCTCTATCACGAGGCCAGCAGTGAACGGTTTCAGTTCGGTGCCGGCTCCCCCATCATGTCCACCGAGAAGGTTTGGGTTCCCTCCGCAATTGAACAATGCTGCTTGGTTTTGGGCATCAATGTGGTTGACACCAACATCCCCTTTCTAGGCAGTTTGCGGCTGATGAAACGTTTGGGAGCCATCATTGACCTCAATCACAATCAAGTTCACTTCACCAAGCTGGATGTGATCACACCTTTGTGCCGTATTGGGGGACATCTTGCTGTTGAGATCATCAAGTTTCCTTCAACCCCAAGTCGGCTGAATGTGTGGCGCCAGATTTCCGAACAAGGGTTCCATGATCCTGAAGTCGCAACAGTGCTGAAGCTGGAACAAGTGGATGATACCGATGCCACGGCTCCAGCATCTCGCATCTGTGACTCGCCGCACTACCATGGAGACTGTGACCTTGGAGTACCTGGCAGTGCAGCGGCAATGGAAGCGATTGAGCAGGAAGCTGTTGACTTGGCAGCGGACTGCCCTGATGAACATGCAACATGCAGCGCGGTTGGGTTTGGTGCCCAAGCCGCGGGACTACTTCGAGGAAAAGGACAAGGTGAAATCCAAGGGCGGCTACAAGAAGCCAAATGCAGCTTCGGTGCACCAAGCTCAACTTCAAGAAAGCTGCGACAAGGAGTTCAAGAGACACGGCAATCGCCACGGCAGCTTCGCAACATGCAAACGATGCAACGCCCGGTGGAAATGGGAAGGAACCGGATGGAAGCTGCATGGCTGCTGCTCCAAGTTGTCGCTGCCTCTGCCCTCCTCCTTGACAGTGGTGGACGGCTCGATACCCCATCCTGGATTTCAAGCACGGCAACTTCCCTTGTCCCAGATGACCCCAAAACGCAGAGCGGTGCCAACTTCCTCGAAGGATCCACAGCCCCCAGTGTTCCAAGGAAACCAGGGAGCGAGACGATGCAGAGCACCTTCCATGACATCCTCCGCCGCGGGCCATGGTTTGTTGAACCAGGACGAGATGCCGGACTTCGATCTGTTGATGGAGAACGAGGAGGACGACGAGTGGGAGGAGGTCTACAGCTTGGGCGCGGCCAGCGGAAGCGTCTGAGAGGTGAAGCACGTCGACTGGCTCGCATCTTCGAGAACGAGGTCATGGTGTTGGACAAGTTGCCTCCCGAACGAGACAAGCTTCACCATGTGGACATCTTTGAGCTGTTTGCCGGTGAAGCAAAGGCAACGACTATGGCCAAGAGGTTCGGACTCAACGCTCTGGAACCCATGGACAAGAACGAAGGCATGGACCTACTTGATCCACAAGCCCAACAATTTGTGGACTATGCGGTGGACAAGTTCAAGCCTCTCCTCACGATTGCTGGTTTCCCATGCACCTTTTGGTGCATTTTCAATGAGAACTTGAACTACAGCAGCCGCATGGACGTGCTTCGAGCTCTTCGCCTTCGTCAACGACCGATGATCCGTTGGCTTTGCAAGTTGCTCAAGAAGCAGATCCAACGTGGCCTCTTTGTGTTCTTGGAGAATCCTGAAGGCAGCCGCTTTTGGGAGCTACCTGAAGTGGCCGAGCTCTTCGACCTACCGAATGTGGAGGTGATCGCAGCCGATGGTGGAGCCTTCGGTGCAACCGGCAAAGATGGCTTCCCCATCATCAAGACCTATAAGTTACGGGTGAACCACCCCAAGTTTGCCCAGATGCTGCACCGACGACTTTCTGCCCAAGAACGTCAAGTGTGTCGTCCTCTGGAAGGCATCAACGTCACCAACTCTCAGGTGTATCCCGATGAGCTGGTGCGAACGATGCTGCGATTCACCAAGGAACAAGCCAAGAAGATGAGCCCAACACGCTTTGAAGACCCCTACTCCGTCTTCTACTTTGCCCAGCCTGTGGAAGACCATGAAGCTTGGAGGACCATCTTGGAAGGCGTGATCAACACTTTCCAAGGTTCTTCTGTGAAAGCTTTGAATCTTCAACCTGCTCAAGAAGTTCACAAGCGAGTTTGCGAACTTGTTCCCTGGCAGTTGACTCGGGTGCAGATAGCATCCAGCCCCGTGACAAGACGTATGCCCAAGGACATCCCCTTCACTCATCGTGGTGCTGCCCTGCTGTATTCTGACAACAGCATGGCTTTGGAGGCGGAGGACCTGGCCAATGTCACCTTCCCAAAGACACGATTCAGCAAGGCAGTGAATGCGGCAGTGTTTTTCTTTGGGTTGGCTGACAACGATGCACCTTCCTCACAACCTCAACCACCACAACCTCAACTACCAGAGAACGAGATCCACTTGCCAGTGCCAGGTTTGAAGACCGACGTGACCTTTCCGAATGCTCCCAAGACCTTGCCAGCTGAAGTGAAAGCCTCAGTTGCGCGACTTCACATCAACGCAGGTCACGCCCACAAGCATGAGCTGAAGCGCTTCTTAGCTGCCTTTGGCTCCATCAACAGCACCACCTTGACGGCCATTGAACACATGGTTTGTGGTTCATGTGAACGCACCAAGCCAGTTGCCCCACCAAGACCTGCCTCGATCCCCAACTTCCTCGGACAATTTGGTGAACGAGTTCAACTCGATATCGTGTATATCAGGGACTTGGCCGGGAACAACCACACTGTCCTCGGCATGGTGGATTTGGCAACTTCCTTGCAGCAGGCAGTTCGCTTGCTTTCAAGGAACTCCTCCCACGTACTCGACCAGTTTCGGAGGAGTTGGCTGATGCCCTATGGGTATCCTTTGGTGTGCGAGGTGGATGCCGACACTGCCTTTGAGGGAGAGTATCGAAGAATCAGGCACTCACTTCATCACTATCCCTCCCGAAGCACATTGGAGGATAGGAAGCGTCGAGCGACGCAACGCAGTGCTGAGGACAGTCTGTGAACGCATGGTGGATGAGAATGCAGTCACAAGCGGTGAAGCTCTCGATTGGGTGCTGCTTGCATCCATCCAAGCACTCAACTCCAGCACTGCAACAAAAGGCAGATGTCCATACCAGGCAGTTTTCGGACGCCTTCCTCGTTTTCCAGGAGATTTGATGAGCGATGAGCGGGCATTGGTAGTGTCAGACAGACAGATGCTGGCAGAAGAACTTCGTGCTCAAGCCCTTCGCATCATCAATGAGACTCGTGCTTCCCAGGTGATTCGCAGAGCACTTCTCCGGAAAACCAAGCCTAACAAGGAAGAGGCCAAGCAGATCTTGCCAGGCTCCTTAGCTGCTTACTGGAGGTGGACAAAACGGGCAAGCGGCAAGAAGCGAGGCGGCTATGTTCTTGGACGTCTCCTTCACCACGACCCCGACAACAAGTCAGCATGGCTTCAGGCTGGTAGTTCCACCGTCCAGGTCACCTATGAACAACTCCGACCCGCTTATGGCCTGGAGAACTGGACTCCAAACATGGATGATGTGGCAAGATCATCGAGGACCTGGACCACCTGAAGATGAGCCGATGGAACCTGACATCCAGGAACCTGCCGATGAACCAATGGAAGGTCCAGTGCAACTCCTGGGTGAACCACCTCCAGAAGTCCAACCTGAAGCACAACCATCAGCACCGACCTTTGCTGATCAACTTCAACAGATTGCAGCGCAACCTTCTCAACTACCTTTGTCAACGCAAGTTCAACAACAACATTTCGAGCAACTATCATACTCACCAACATACAACCAACGCATACAACAAAACATCCACCGCTACCCAGCAGAGCAACTCGAACGTAACGTTCGACCACACATTGATGAGCCACCGACACCTACTTACCACCATCAACCCACATGCAAGCACCACTCACTGAGCATGCAGATGACATCAACATTGAAGAGACACCACAACCATTTTCACCATATCCATCACCGTCAACTCCACCACCTGATCCCTATGATCAACTACCTGTTCCACCTGCACCACCACCTACAGAAGCAGCATCTGCAGCACACACAGCACAACCAACAACCATTCAACAAGCAAGCAATAGCAGCCACACGCCAGCAAGCATGCTATCTTCACAACCAGAATCAGGCACAACAACATCACTCATCAGGACCATGGCAGCCAACACAACCAACTACTCCAACCACTACACCTTTGTAGTTCACAACATTCCCGAAGAAGATGATCGTTTGATGGAACGCATTCCTGAAGGATGGGATGGCAACAACTACCACATCTCACCTTCAACTTCAACAACCTTTCGTGAGCGGCAGCTCACCTCGAGGAAACAGAGGTCTCGAGTGAATCGTCCAATGATGAAGCTGCCCCGACAAGCTTTCTCGTCAGGAGCGAAAGGCTTTGGATCGGGAGACTCCCTGGCGCGTGATCGCCAGTGGCCCTGACGACATCTTCCAGCTCTATGTGGATGCCAACATCAAGGAGTTCAATAGTTGGATGAGCTGGGGCTGCATTCAGAAGTTGACTCCCGAAGAAATTCAACGCGTGAAGTCAACTCCATCCTTGAGGAAGAGAATCATCCCTTCAAGGAATGCTTACCGTGACAAGAACCGCGGTGCCGGTCCAACAGTCAAAGCCACATGCAGAACTGTGGTTTTGGGCTGTCAGGACCCAGATTTAGCAACTTTGTCCCGGAGTTTGCCGACACCGACCAAGCTGGCCGAGATGGTGTTGCTGCAAATTGCCACAGCTGGTGCAGAGGGCTTGGTTGAGCTCACGGGCCTCAAGTGGAAGTTATGGAGTGGCGATGTGTCGACCGCTTTTCTCCAAGGAGTACCTGAACAACGGTCGCAACCACTCTACATGAGGTCCCCGCGGGATGGCATCCAAAACCGTGCCATGACCTTCCCGGATGAGCTTTACAAGGTGGCCGGAAACTTGTACGGCTTTGCCTCTGCTCCAAGAACGTGGTGGCTGAATGTGCTGAACACCGCCAAGCAGAAGGGTTTCCTTCAGCATCGATACGACAAGTGCATGCTGATCAAGCGGGACCACAACAACCTGCTCTTGGTGGTGATGATCGTCCACGTGGACGACTTCCTAGTCACCTTTCGAGAGGACTACCCCCTCGAGGAGTTGGAGCAGATGTTCATCTGGGGATCTACAACCTTGCTCACTGAAGACAACGAGATTGTGTTCCGCGGCAAGGAGATTCGCATGCGCAAGGTGAATGGCAAGACCTTGGTGAGGGTTACCCAGAAGTCCTTCATCGAAGAGATGGGCACGGGCAAGCTCGCTCATGGACGACTTCAAGATGATGCTCTCACTGCGGCTGAATGGAAAGAATTCCGCAGTGTTGCAGGGTCACTTCAATGGCTGGGAGGCCAGACCCGTCCTGACCTGTGTGCCGCAGTCAGTTTGGCCAACAAAGGACAGGAGACAAAGCCCTCCGACTTGAAGACCCTCTTCGATTACATCCAGATTGCCAAGCAAACCCCGGAACTTGGACTGACCTTTCATCCAGTGCCCTTCAACAAGGCCTCGATGATCCTGGGATATGGCGACGCCTCATGGGCGAATGCTCCGGGTGGCAAATCACAGATGGGATGCCTGGTGCTCTTTGCTTCGCCAGACTGCTTGGAGCACAAGAGCTACTGTTCCATCTTGGACTGGAAGAGCGCTCGCTCACCTCGAGTGACACGCTCGACATTGGCAAGTGAAGCCAATGCAATGGATGAAACGGTGGACCGCTCCACCTATTGCAATTACTTTCTCACTGAGTTGCTCTATGGTGGCACCCCTGACGGAGCCCCTCGTCTTGAGAGAGCCCTACGGCAACTCCAATGCACAGACTGCAAGAGTCTGTATGATGCAGTGTGCTCGGAAAACCCATCGAGCACGGAGAAGCGGACCGTCATTTCGATCCGATCCATCCAGGACTTCATCGGTGAAGACGACTGCCGGTGGGTACCAACTGGAGTCATGTGGTCGGATGTTTTGACAAAGGAAGACAAGAACCTTTGTCTATCCTTCCACGACTGGATGGCACATCCATATGCAGCACTGATTGATGAAAAGAAAATACACCTGTGTGAAATTCATTCAATGGAACCATTTGCTGTTTTTGTCCTTTCGGATGCAGCGATTCATCATTCAGTGCACTCGTAACATGTGTGCCCAAATAGCGGGCCCCTTGAGTCTTTCAGCTGTGCAACAGCTGGCATCTGCTACCTGCCATGTGCGACATGGCGCCCGTGTGGTGAAAAGAGGCCGCGACCGCTTTTGCACCTGCAAGTGACAGCCGCTCACGAGAGATACATACTGAAAGACCAGGCTTTTCGCATTTTTTGATTGCATTGCAATTGCATTCCACAGCCATGTGAATGATTGGATCCCCAGTTCAAAGCAGATACCTCACTGAATGTCAAACCGTGAGCAGTGGCGCTCTTGGTCAAACAGTTTCTTGAAGGTTTGTGTAGTGGCCAATTTTTGTTTGAATGTAGTTTGGAAAGAGAAATAATACATTCATTTTGATGTTAAGCCTCTCCTGAATCTATGTGATACTTCATAGCCAGCATTGCTTATTGTGTCACCTAAGAAAGCAGATGAGACTTTGAAATCAATGCTCATGTAAGATAGGGATGCAGTGAGTGTGGTGAACCCAGCCTATTGCTGTTCGGCAGGTGCTCATGACATGCAAATCACCTGCAGATTAATTGTCAGAATACCAGGAACAGAAGATCGGATGTGCAGCTAAGACAGCATTAAGAGTCCGGCCTGCATTCTTCCCATTGTGCAGTTTTTTTGTTTCTGACGCCGAGTCACTTGAGTAGAACACAAACAAAGTGGTTGAGCTCTTGCTTATGGTGTTCACTCTCTTGGTGCACATGCGGCGTCGAAGCAAATGTTGACAAATGGCTGATCGCAAATAGGTGGCAAATCCAATTAATCGTTTGAGAGTTGAACCCAGGTTCACTTCTAAACTTCTCTTACAGACAGATCGGCTGAGATGGTGTAGCAGTGTTTTCAGCTTTCCTTTGCAGATTAACAATAATATACAAGCTCAGGAAAAACATTTGTCCAAACGTTCAAGCTTCTGGAAATAGGCTGCTTCATGATCGAAGACTTGAGCCTTGGCGTTGACTGCGCTTAATTTTGCCCCTGCATCTCCTGTCGACTGCTGCGATCGTAGTCACTGCTGCGTTTTTCTTGTGCCGTTGCCGTCACGTCATTGGGTGATCTCTTGAAAGCTGGACAGGCCCAGCCTATTTCCAGACTTCTCTCGCAGATGGATTGTTCATTAAGATACAGCGCTGGTTCCCAGCTTTTGTGTGCAGATGAGATGCTTGAACATTAGGTCAGCAGAAAGAGCCATTCATGAAGAGCAAGCGTTCAAGTTTCTGGGAATCGGCTGCGGTATGATTATTTTGGCTGTGATTGCATTGAATATCGGCTCCTGTCGACTGCAGTGAATGTTGTGACGGCCGCGTCTCCCCGGTACTACGCAAGCGAAACAGTGCAAACACTGTGTGTATTGATAGCTCAAGACTCATCTATAGATCGCTACGCCGGTACGCTTGGGTCTTGGATTGTGACGTATCTTGGATCTTTAGGTGTCAGGCAATGCAATTTACAGATTGTCCATAGGAAGTTGCGTCAAAAAATAATTGGTGTTGCAGAACGAAGTTAAAAGGGGGGTTTTTAGGTTTCCCAACTCGCTTTCTGGAGTTTTTAGTGGTTCTTGCGCATGCCCATGATTCAGCAGCCGCCTGAGAAATTTCCACGATTTTGCAGAGCTTGGCAGCCGCCCGAAAAATTTCCACGATTTTGCAGAGCTTGGTATAACGGATTCTTCCAGGGATCCCATCTCTGTGAAATCAGTTTCTAGCCATCATTGACCTATAGGCGTCAGGCGGCGCGCTCCATTTTTCTAACAATCCACAGTAGCGGGGTCGCGCTACGCGATGCCTTCCACCATACGGTCCCTTGGGAACATATCCCTTCGGCGTCTGAACAACATGCTGCATATTATCTATGAGTGATCTGCACCTGTTCCACTCACCTTAAGATTGCAATACGCTTCTGAACATTACATCATATCAATGCGTCAACAACAAGTGCTTCAACCGAAACCATTTCGGTTGAGGCACTTTACAGTCCTTCCATACCAGCGTAATTCGATACCGTTCATCCTTCAATATGATATCGCCTGAGAGTAGGCAAGTTCGGCAAATAATTGCCTGTCGCGACTGTGAATTGATGCTCTTTTGGTTAAAGTAGCTAGCTCTCTCATCGATGCTGGAAGGTAAGGCTTTTGTTTTGTTCACCTTCTTTCCATTGTTAGGTGCAATACATCACCTCAGGCTACCTGTTGAGTGCAGGTTCTCCCAATGCAGTTAAGCTGCTGCGTTGCCATATCACGTTTCAGCGAATCTGGTGTAGAATATCTCCATCCATTCACGCAGTGATTTGCCCATACCCAGATGTGCTGCGACAAATCTTATTTGTTTGGGGTGTCATTCAGTTGTGCCTTCGTGCTTTTGTTTTGCAGACACATGTTACGATGCCCGGCTAGAGGCAAAGTCATTCGTTCTTCTCAGTGAAGTCAAAGGGAAAAAAAAATCAACACATCCAAAGATCCTTCGTGATTGGGCCAGCGCACCACTCTGCAGCAAATCTGGCGGACTTTCAAATATGTGGCACTGCTGGCGTTCCTCTGAAGTTTTTTCCCGAGAGCGCCTGCGAAGGGTTCTTCGTAAAAAATCAGTCGTATATTAACATCTGTACATCATCACATCAGCATCATCAACATCTGTACATCATCACATCAGCATCATCAACATCTGCGGATCTAGATCTTCTCAACCTCACATCTGCAGATCTAGATCTCCACAACCTCACATCTGCAGATCTAGATCTTCACAACTCACATCTGCAGATCTAGATCTTCACAACTCACATCTGCAGATCTAGATCTTCACAACTCACATCTGCAGATCTAGATCTTCACAACTCACATCTGCAGATCTAGATCTCCACAACCTCACATCTGCAGATCTAGATCTCCACAACCTCACATCTGCAGATCTAGATCTCCACAACCTCACATCTGCAGATCTAGATCTTCACAACTCACATCTGCAGATCTAGATCTTCACAACTCACATCTGCAGATCTAGATCTTCACAACTCACATCTGCAGATCTAGATCTTCACAACTCACATCTGCAGATCTAGATCTTCACAACTCACATCTGCAGATCTAGATCTTCACAACTCACATCTGCAGATCTAGATCTTCACAACTCACATCTGCAGATCTAGATCTCCACAACCTCACATCTGCAGATCTAGACCTTCACAACTGACGTCTGCAGATCTAGATCTTCAAACTTTCACATCTGCAGATCTAGATCTTCACAACTCACATCTGCAGATCTAGATCTTCACAACTCACATCTGCAGATCTAGATCTTCACAACTCACATCTGCAGATCTAGATCTCCACAACCTCACATCTGCAGATCTAGATCTCCACAACCTCACATCTGCAGATCTAGACCTTCACAACTGACGTCTGCAGATCTAGATCTTCAAACGCTCACATCTGCAGATCTTTTTCTCTCTCGCTCTTCTTTCTTCTTCTCTCTAAGGCCGGGGTGGTGCCGCCGGAC
>VSDK01009841.1:60491-89366 GCA_009767595.1 Symbiodinium kawagutii
CGTCAATTTCTCCCGGCGACCCTAACCATCGCATGGGTTGTTGTACTTATGCCCCGCCGCCGCAAAGAGCGCTGCGGTCTCAGGACCACCAGGTGGCGCATAGTCGTCTGAATACTAGTCTTGGGGATCTTTCTCCAGGATGAAGGCGCCTAGAGAAGGAACGCTTCCTTCAGGGGGGTGAAGTTTCCCCGCGCTCAATTGACCTTGTGGGTTCACAATTCGTTCGCAGCCAGAAGACGCAAGGTCACCTTGCGTTTTCTGTCTGGTTCGAATCGTTGACAGCAACGTCGAGGCAAAACCTTGGCTGCGACGCCGCGCTGCACTCTGCTTCACGTGCTGCAAGCAATACCATCGGACTTACTGCTTTTCCAGGATGACTTCGTCCTCGTGGTCAAAATGCTGATTGCGAACTATGACAGAGACGTGACTTCGTGAAGAGTTGGGCAGGACGCTGATATACCATCGGTGGTAGGATCCTGCAACTGGTTGCAGGCAATTCGTCTCGGATGGCTTCCAAGTGCTCAGTCATAGGTGATCTCATTTGCTTGTCTGACGCTCTGCAGGCACAAGTATGCTATAGGAAAAAGACCGTGTGACATGGATCGAACGCTTTCTTGATACAGGTCTTTGCAAGCAATGGACTCACCATTTGCGTCGTGAATATTTTCATTGGAAATGGAATGGTGTTGCTGAGGATGGATCAATCCAGACTCGCGCTCAAGATGCGCAAGATTGCAAACGCGATGTTTGAAACGCAAGACGCTTTGGAATGCAAGTTTTCGTTGAACATGTTTGGTCACAGTTTCATTTGCCGCGCGCCTGCCTTTCTTTTCGAACACGTGCTGAGGCTGGAAACTTTATGGACAATGCGCACAGCACAAACACCGACCATTCTCATCAGCGTACATCCGTCGCGCGCGCAGATCTCTGTACAATCCGCGCTGGTATGTTTGGCTTTCCGGTACGTTTTTGCTTTGAGACTTTGTTTCGGATTTAGGACTTTGAATAGTTTTTGTTTAATGCATGTCATGTCAAACCTTCGTTGACCACACTCGGAATTCGGCAGTGTGTGATGGTCTTAAAATTCTGCGCAGCGCTGCTTGTCCAACGTGATCTCCTTACTTTAGGGATTGTCGGTGTAAGGATATCTTTTGTACAGTCCAGCTTCCGAGCACAAATCCTTACCAAACAGCTTGCTTTCGCATGGCTGACACCACGTTGGCCGGTGGTGGGGAACGCGGATACGCATAACTTGGGGCCAACGTTCTGACGATGGCTTGCGCCATCGGCAGGATATGACAACAGAGGCGATGGGCTAATGCGCTTTGTTGGGTTTGCGCCGGTCACATGGCTGGGAGAACAGGCTGAGAGCCGACTCGTTTCGAGTAGGGCTCCACTACTCGATCCGTGTAAGAATGGGAGGCCAATCTGATGAATTTCACGGACACGCATCTACATTGGATTGCTTGTCCCCGTTCCGCAGCTTCACACCTCGCTCTTCTTTTCTTTGTCGCTCTATCTATCAATCTTTCTCCCTCTCCCTCTCTTTCTCTCTGTGTTTCTTATTCCGCCTTCCTCCCCTCTCTCCCCACCACCACCTTCTCTTTCCTTCATTTATCCTTTTCTGTTCATCTTCCAAACAATACATCACAATACATATTTCATTAAAACGTTTTTCAAATCAAAATGATATATTGCATCTCTTAAAAAAAACGGTTCATTCTTCACGCTTCTTTAAACTTCACCTTTTCGCTCTCGGGCCAACCGTCGTCTAGTTTTAGCCTAGCTCGAAACTAGTCTCTTCTGATTCATCCCGTCCTTCACTCTAGTGTCAACATTCGCTAGTGCAGCATATTCAGAGATATTCCCAGCTTTGCTCTCTTGTCGTAGCTGTTTCTTTTTTAATGCAAAGATGATGCTCTTTCTGCTTTCCGATTGTCTTGTCCGATCTAGAGAAGACTTCAATTGATAGTCGTGGACATTCGTAACTGCGTACAACAGCTTGAGAGAGGCAAGCTTTTAGTTCTTACTTGAGGAGGGGCAAGTTAGACCAGCAGCCGCAGGTGGTCATGTGGTTGCAGCGCCACGGTGAGCCCAGCTTGATAGGGGGCAAGTTTGGATTCACTACCGTTGGCGTTGACCATTCTAAGTCGACTAGCTTGAGGGGGGCAAGCTTGCCACGCACATGGGCTACAGCGCAACCGTGACCCCTTTGGATTTCTTCTTGTCGCGTTCCTTCAATTGTTTTCTCTAGGTAGCCAGGCTGTCGGTGGGCAATTCAGCATCTTTTCTTTCGAAAACAGCTTCTCGATTCTGTCATAGTCTAGGCCGGCTTTGCGGTGCTGTTCCTCGGCACATTTTATTCACTGTCAAAGAGTGAAGGCCATGCGCGCACAGTATGGTGATTCTTACGTTCTCCTTTTCCTTAAGTAACTCGCCTTTTATGTTCAGCCCCTAAGTCCCTCCAAGTGTGGGTAGCAACAATGACGATGAACTTGATGGTTCTATTTGTGAAGTTGTCATGAGACTCCCGGAACAGCTCGCGGGTGGCATGGTGTCCGGCTCCACGTCCACCAATCATATGTGGCGTTGAATGGTTTCCGTTTCCACGTCCACTCTTCTTAGCGGGAAATGAATGGGTTCTGTCTCCACGGCCACGGAGTGATTGGGGAAATGAATGGGGTCGATGCCGGTGCCCTTGCTCCTAATTGGTGTTCTTCTGTTGGCTTCCATCTTGCGATTCGCTTGGCGCTTCCGAGTATCAGAATTGTCTGACGTGAAGTTCCAACGTCTTCTAGTTGTGGTAATGTAGTGAGGTCAGCGAGCTCTTGTAAACAACCGCAAAGTGCAACAACTTTGTTGCGTATTTAGGTGTTCAACTGGGGTACCAAAATATTGTTGTAAGGTTTCATTGTTCACGTTGCTTTAGGTTTCCTATTGGCAGTGTGTTTGGCCTTTGTTGAGAGAACGCTCTACTGCGTTTAACTCGCCCGTCAAAGAGTGTGCCGTTTTACCTAGCCTCAATGGCTATAGTTAGGTAGTCTTACGGGATTTGCTTGGAGGAGTGTTTCCCGGCCGCGGCGCGGGGGTTTGCCATGGCGGCGGAGATGGTTTTTCTCTAAACTTAGAGGAGCGACTCTGGCTAATGCGAGCTGTGTGATTCTTGGCCTGCTGCCCTTGTGATGTTGAGTAGTGGCTGCCGGATTTTCGAAGCTTTTTCTGCCTACAAAAGAGATGTGAGAGTCTGGTTGGCATCCTGCGCGTTCTGTATTCATCAGTGGATGCGGCTCTACACCGGGCCCAACAACCCGTGACAGTTCTCCTTGGCACGATCGCTGGCGTCACTTGACGCGGTGATCGCTGGTGCTATTGCTGCCAGACGGATGGGATTGGTTCGTTCGCATTGTTGCAAGGGGGGGCTTTGGCCCCCCTCTGCTTGCTGCTTTTGCTGTTCTCTTTGTTTACAGATGGCGATCTGCGTTGCAGTGGCAATGGCTACAATGTGAACAACGGCTGCAATGGTGATACGCAAGGCTTTTAGTTTCAAATTCACCAAGGTTTCCATTTTCAAATTCGCTGGCTTGACGCTTGGAGGGATGAATCGACTCCATCGATGCGCTACAACTGCCTGGTGCAAGGTCGCAAAATGCAAACTACTTTGCTGGATGATGAATGAAGCCTGGATCGTCGTGTTCTGAGAGACAGTGAGAGCGGTAGTTTCATCACCCTGTTTCACTTAGTTAATGCAGTCGGATTAAAGTGGCTTTGTTCTTGGTTGGCTTTTTGTTTGGTTAGGTTCTTTGTTTGTTTCCCTGGTTGTGTGTTTGCTTTTCTGGTTTTTGGTTACGTCTGCCACGCTTAATCCACCGGCATGTGAACTCACATTGTTCTACTGCCATAGGCTCTGCCACGAGCTGCTAGAACTCTATCTGGACATATAATGACCTGCGTTTCGTGCGCAATAGGCATTACCCGGAAAAAATGTTGGTTGTTGGTTGTTGCTTGTTTGTTGTTGGTTGTTGCTTGCGGTTGCTTGTTGTGGCTTTTTGGTTGTTGTTTGTTGGTTGTTGCTGGTGGCTTGGTGGTTGTTGCTTGCTGGTTGTTGCCTGTTGACTGTTGCTTGTTGTTGCTGCTTGTTGATGCTGCTTGTTGCTTGTTGTTGCTGAGTGTTTCTTATTGTTGCTTTTTGTTGCTTGTTGTTGCTTGTTGTTGCTTGCGGTTGCTTGTTGTTGCTTGTTGTTGCTGTTGCTGTTGCTGTTGCTGTTGCTGTTGCTGTTGCTGTTGTTGTTGTTGTTGTTGTTGTTGTTGTTGCTGTTGTTGTTGTTGTCGTTGTTGCTTGCTGCTTGTTTGTTGCTGGTTGGTGTTTGTTGTTCATTCTGTGTTGGTCGTTGGTTGTTGGTTGTTCTTTGTTGCTTGTTGTTGTATGTTGTTTGTTGTTTGTTGTTTGTTGCTTGTTGTTTGTTGCTTGTTGTTTGTTGTTTGTTGTTTGTTGCTTGTTGTTTGTTGCTTGTTGTTTGTTGTTTGTTGTTTGTTGTTTGTTGTTTGTTGTTTGTTGTTTGTTGCTTGTTGTGTTTTGTTGGTTGTTTGTTGTTTCTTGTTTTTTGTTGGTTGTTGGTTGTTGGTTGTTGTTTGTTAATTTTTCTTGTTGTTGTTTGCTGTTTGTTGGTTGTTGGTTGTTGTTTGTTGTTTGTTGTGTGTTGGTTGTTGTTTGTTGTTTGTTGTTTGTTTTTTGTTGTTTGTTGCTTGTTGTGGTTTGTTGGTTGTTTGTTGCTTGTTGTGTTTTGTTGGTTGTTTGTTGCTTGTTGTGTTTTGTTGGTTGTTTGTTGCTTGTTGTTTTTTGCTGGTTGTTGGTTGTTGATTGTTGGTTGTTGGTTGTTGTTTGTTCGTTTTTCTTGTTGTTGTTGTCGTCGCTGTTGTTGTTATTGGTGGTGGTGGTGGTGGTTTTGGTGTGGTGTCGGTGTCGGTGTTGGTGTTGGTGTGTTTGTGGTTGTGGTTGCGGTCGTGGAACCACATTGAAGGTCTCTTGTGCCTTATGCCCTCATGCGTGGAATTTGCTTTGGTAGTGGTCAGCGGATGTCAGTCACGCGCCCAAAATTTGCTCCAACTTGAAGGAAACCACTTGGTGTTTGGTTTTTATTCGATGCATGGTAGGATGCGTAGACAAAACATGGCGCCGAGGGCTTAAGCAGCGGTTCTGCGACCTGATGTTGGCCGATTTGGCTGAGTGACTGGAATTACGCAACCAGGCAACCAATCGTTATTTCATTCATTAGGCAATCACTCCGTTGCCGCAATTGGTGCTGCCCCTCGTTGTTTGATTTGTAGCAAATGAACGCGACCAATTCTCAGTATGGCGTTGCAATGCTTT
The DNA here is from genome assembly GCA_009767595.1 of Symbiodinium kawagutii. NCBI lineage: Eukaryota > Dinophyceae > Suessiales > Symbiodiniaceae > Symbiodinium > Symbiodinium kawagutii. Next base: position 65,860 of record VSDK01009841.1, read on the forward strand.
GAGGGATTTGGAAACAGTGCTGTTGATTCTGTCCCTGGAACTTGGATCCCAGATATACCCTCGGACCAGATTTGGTTGCATGTTCTTTTCGGCTCTGCAGTAGTGAAATTTGTGCGGCCACAAAGCAGACCCAGTTCTTGCTGTTTCCCGACGGTGCGCATAGGGACGAGGGGCTATTGAAGTGTGCGCAAGTGTTTTGGTCAAAAAAAACTAGGAAAGGCTACGGCTACGGCATCACATCCCCTTCAGCTCTGGGTTCTTTTTGAAGGGGAACAAATGTTCATCGAAATACGGTACTCATATGAACTACAGCTATAGATTGTTTTATCATGTTGAACAGACATCAATTCCCTGGTTCCTAGAGACATTGTTTGATTTCAGGTTCAGCCAGGCTGAATTTCGCTGCAGCTTGTCAGTTTATTTTAGTGAGGGTTTTCTGGGTTTTGGGCATCAATTTGATCAACCAACTTGCGCCTGCTGGTTCCAGCTAGTTTTGGTCATACGTGGTGAAGTGATGCACAAACTTCTGTCATAAAACATTCAGTATCAACTGGTCGTTGGTCTTCATTTTAATGAATTCAAAAGATTGAATGTTGCATGTAAAGTAATCTGAGATGGCAGAGTTTGCGATATCTCATCTTGAGTTCACTCCAGTTGACGTATTTGTGGTCTCTCGTGCGGCAGGAATGGCGCATTCCAACAACCAGGCGTGGCCGTGCGCCGCGGGAAAGCGACGTTGGTATGACTGCATGACATTTTCACAAGCAGATTTGCCACCTGGATTGCTGTGCTGTGCCCAAAACGTCGTTGCAGGTTCCCATTTTGTCAAGCACCATGACCCCTGAGGAACGGCAGATGGAATCTCAGTCAGGGCATTCGGAGAGAAGAAGAGTGGTGGCAAGAAAAAAGAAAAGCATAGGAGGTCACGACTCACATTTATTGGCAGACTTGGTGCTTTTGGGCACTGAAGTGTTGGATGAAGGGTGGTTCTCAAAATTTCTTCACCAGTCTTGCGGCAACAGCGCTTGCTTCATCTTGCTTCCAAGGCGCCTCAGGGAACTCTATTCCCCTTATCGGATTTCTTCGATGACATGGAGTGAATGGGGTGAGGCTCGGATTTTTTTTCTTTCTGCTTGATGAAACGGATGGTTTTTTCCTTGTGAGCTCGCCAGATGATGTTCGATTACATCTTTAGCCGAGCCCTCAGTCTACCCAGGGCCTTGTGTGCTTTGTTGCGGGTTCCCGTTTTGTTGACTCATGTTCTGCAATATGTGAACCTTTGAATTGAATGGACAATTTTTGTCAAATCTATGTCAGCCGTGATCTATGTTGACAATTGAGCAAATCCATTTCATTCCATTTCCATGAACATCATCAATTTCTGTGCCCCTTGGAACTCCGTAACCTGCCAGGAGGCTGAGATGGACTGCTACAGTGCAGCAAAGATCTGCGCAGCTCAATGACTCTTTGTCGAATTCAGTGGCATCCTCGTGAAAATTGGATGCCCTCAGCTGGAACCCTGTACATCGATTCAGCAGCAACCAGCGGCATTGGATTCGCGCCCGAACGAACACCTGCCTGGAAAAATCCGACCTGTTCGCACGCGTCAAATTTGCACACCTTGGAACATCTTGGAACCACATTGAAGGTCTCTTGTGCCTTGTGTCTTTCTGTGTGGCATGCATTTTTGGCAGGGGTCAGTGGATGTCAATCACATGCCTACAATTTGATCCAACTTGAAGAAATGACCCGGTGCTCTTTGGTTCTTGTTTAATGCATGGTGGGATGAGGAGACAAAACACTGCTAGAAACACGCAACCCGTTGGTTACTTCAGTGGTCGGCGTGAGTCTGTTGCCACAAGTGGTGCTGCTTTTGGTTCTTTGATTTGTAGCAGCAGCGGATGAAGGCAACCAATTTTCAGTATGGCATTCCTTTGAGGAACTTGGAAATGGTGCTGTTAATTCTGTCCCTGGAACTTGGATCTCAGCAGTGAGATTGTGCACCCACAAAAGGTAGTAGCAGCCCCGGTGTGGACCATTGAGCGAAGGTGCGCATTGGGACAAGGGGCGATTGAGGTGTGCGCAAATGTTGGTCAAAGAGAAACTAGAAAGGAGATGGCATCGCATCTCCCTCATCTGTGGGTTCTTTTTCAAAGGAACAAATGTTCGCCGAACTATGTTATAGGTAAGATTATAGATAATTATACCTTTATGATATGTTGAATTATCTAGACATGAAGTCCCTACTTCGGAGAGACATTTTTTGATTCCACAGCCATGAGTTTCTCTGCAGCTTGCCAGTTTAGTGAGGGTCTTCCAGGTTGTGGGGGTAAACTTTGGCATGTTCAGTGATGTATGCGCTTCTTTCATATTCTTTCATAGGACATTCAGGTTCAACTGGGTACTGGTCTTCATTTTGATGAGTCCAAAAGATTGAAAATCAGTTGTGTTGCATGTGGTAGTCTGAGATGGCAGGGTTTGCAATATCTCGTCTTGAGTTCACTCCAGTTGACGTATTTGTGGTCTCGGCGTGTGGCAGGAATGGCGCATTCCAACAACCAGGCGTGGCCGTGCGCCGCGGGAAAGCGATGTTGGTATGACTGCATGACATTTTCACAAGCAGATTTGCCACCTGGATTGCTGTGTTGTGCCCAAAACGTCGTTGCAGGTTCCCATTTTGTCAAGGACCATGACCCCCGAGGAACGGCAGATGGAACCTCAGTCAGGGCATTCGGAGAGAAGAAGAGTGGTGGCAAGAAAAAAGAAAAGCATAGGAGGTCACGACTCACATTTATTGGCAGACTTGGTGCTTTTGGGCACTGAAGTGTTGGATGAAGGGTGGTTCTCAAAATTTCTTCACCAGTCTTGCGGCAACAGCGCTTGCTTCATCTTGCTTCCAAGGCGCCTCAGGGAACTCTATTCCCCTTATCGGATTTCTTCGATGACATGGAGTGAATGGGGTGAGGCTCGGATTTTTTTTCTTTCTGCTTGATGAAACGGATGGTTTTTTCCTTGTGACCTCGCCAGATGATGTTCGATTACATCTTTAGCCGAGCCCTCAGTCTACCCAGGGCCTTGTGTGCCTTGTTGCGGGTTCCCGTGACTCATGTTCTGCAATATGTGAACCTTTGAATTGAATGGACAATTTTTGTCAAACCTATGTCAGCCTGATCTATGTTGACAATTGAGCAAATCCATTTCATTCCATTTCCATGAACATCATCAATTTCTGTGCCCCTTGGAACTCCGTAACCTGCCAGGAGGCTGAGATGGACTGCTACAGTGCAGCAAAGATCTGCGCAGCTCAATGACTCTTTGTCGAATTCAGTGGCATCCTCATAAAAATTGGATGCCCTCAGCTGGAACCCTGTACATCGATTCAGCAGCAACCAGCGGCATTGGATTCGCGCCCGAACGAATACCTGACTGGAAAAATCCAAATTGTTCGCATGCATTGATGCATCAAATTTGCACATTCGTGGAACATCTTGGAACCACATTGCAGGTCTCTTGTGCCTTGTGTCTTTCCGCATGGCATGCATTTGTGGCAGGGGTCAGTGGATGTCAATCACGTGCTTACAATTTGATCCAACTTAGAAATGACCCGGTGCTCTTTGGTTCTTCTTAATGCATGGTGGGATGAGGAGACAAAACACTGCTAGAAATGCGCAACCCGCTTTTTTCTTCTGTTGTCGGCGTGAGTCTGTTGCCACAAGTGGTGCTGCTTTTGGTTCTTTGATTTGTAGCAGCAGCGGATTAATGCAACCAATTTTCAGTATGGCATTCCTTTGAGGAACTTGGAAATGGTGCTGTTGATTCTGTCCCTGGAACTTGGATCTCAGCAGTGAGATTGTGCACCCACAAAAGGTAGTAGCAGCCCCAGTGTGGACCATTGAGCGAAGGTGCGCATTGGGACAAGGGGCGATTGAGGTGTGCGCAAATGTTGGTCAAAGAGAAACTAGAAAGGAGATGGCATCGCATCTCCCTCATCTGTGGGTTCTTTTTCAAAGGAACAAATGTTCACCAAACTATGTTATAGACTTATGGATAATTATGTTATCTTCAAGTATTTAGACATCAAGTCCCTGATTCGGAGAGACATTGTTTGATTTCAGGTTCAGCCATGGGTTTCTCTGCAGCTTGCCAGTTTAGTGAGGGTCTTCCAGGTTTTGGGCATCAACTTCGGCATGTTCCAGCATGTTCCAGCTAGTTTTGGTCATGCATAGTGAAGTGATGTATGTACTTTTTCCAAATTCTTTCATAGAACATTCAGCTTCAACTGGTCACTGGTCTTCATTTTGATGAGTTCAACAAATTGAAAATCAGTTGTGTTGCATGTGGTAGTCTGAGACGGCGAGGTTTGCAACATCTCACCTTGAGTTCACTCCAGTTGACGTATTTGTGGTCTCTCGTGCGGCAGGAATGGCACATTCCAACAACCAGGCGTGGCCGTGCGCCGCGGGAAAGCGACGCTGGTATGACTGCATGACATTTTCACAAGCAGATTTGCCACCTGTATAGCCGTTGCTGTGCCCAAAACGTCGTTGCAGGTTCCCATTTTGTCAAGGACCATGACCCCCGAGGAACGGCAGACAGAACCTCAGTCAGGGCATTCGGAGAAGAAGAGTGGTGGCAAGAAAAAAGAAAAAACATAGGAGGTCACTACTCACATTTATTGGCAGACTTGGTGCTTTTGGGCACTGAAGTGTTGGATGAAGGGTGGTTCTCAAAATTTCTTCACCAGTCTTGCGGCAACAGCGCTTGCTTCATCTTGCTTCCGAGGCGCCTCAGGGAACTCTATTCCCCTTATCGGATTTCTTCGATGACATGGAGTGAATGGGGTGAGGCTCGGGATTTCTTTTTTTTTTTCTGCTTGATGAAACGGATGGTTTTTTCCTTGTGAGCTCGCCAGATGATGTTCGATTACATCTTTAGCCGAGCCCTCAGTCTACCCAGGGCCTTGTGTGCTTTGTTGCGGGTTCCCGTTTTGTTGACTCATGTTCTGCAATATGTGAACCTTTGAATTGAATGGACAATTTTTGTCAAATCTATGTCAGCCGTGATCTATGATGACATTTGAGCAAATCCATTTCATTCCATTTCCATGAACATCATCAATTTCTGTGCCCCTTGGAACTCCGTAACCTGCCAGGAGGCTGAGATGGACTGCTACAGTGCAGCAAAGATCTGCGCAGCTCAATGGCACTTTGTCGAATTCAGTGGCATCCTCGTGAAAATTGGGATGCCCTCAGCTGGAACCCTGTACATCGATTCAGCAGCAACCAGCGGCATTGGATTCGTGCCCGAACGAACACCTGCCTGGAAAAATCCGAACTGTTCGCACGCGTCAAATTTGCACATCCGTGGAACATCTTGGAACCACATTGCAGGTCTCTTGTGCCTTGTGTCTTTCCGCGTGGCATGCATTTTTGGCAGGGGTCACTGGATGTCAATCACGTGCCTACAATTTGATCCAACTTGAAGAAATGACCCGGTGCTCTTTGGTTCTTGTTTAATGCATGGTGGGATGAGGAGACAAAACACTGCTAGAAACACGCAACCGGTTGGTTACTTCAGTGGTCGGCGTGAGTCTGTTGCCTCAAGTGGTGCTGCTTTTGGTTCTTTGATTTGTAGCAGCAGCGGATTAATGCAACCAATTTTCAGTATGGCATTCCTTCGAGGGACTTGGAAATGGTGCTGTTGATTCTGTCCCTGGAACTTGGATCCCTCAACCCTGGGGCTGGACTTGGTTGCGTGTATTATCGGCTCAGCAGTGAGATTGTGCACCCACAAAAGGTAGTAGCAGCCCCGGTGTGGACCATTGAGCGAAGGTGCGCATTGGGACAAGGGGTGATTGATGTGTGCGCAAATGTTGGTCCAAGAGAAACTAGAAAGGAGATGGCATCGCATCCCCGTCAGCTCCGTGTTCTTTGGGAACAAATGTTCACCAAACTATAGTTATAGACTTTAGATAATTATGTTATGTTGAATTGCCGAGACATCAAGTCCCTGATGCGGAGAGACATTGTTCGATTTCAGGTTCAGCCATGAGTTTCTTTGCAGCTTGCCAGTTTAGTGAGGGTCTTCCAGGTTTTGGGAATCAACTTCGGCATGTTCCAGCATGTTCCAGCTAGTTTTGGTCATACAAAGTGAAGTGATGTATGTACTTTTTCCAAATTCTTTCATAGAACATTCAGCTTCAACTGGTCACTGGTCTTCATTTTGATGAGTTCAACAAATTGAAAATCAGTTGTGTTGCATGTGGTAGTCTGAGACGGCGAGGTTTGCAACATCTCACCTTGAGTTCACTCCAGTTGACGTATTCGTGGTCTCTCGTGCGGCAGGAATGGCGCATTCCAACAACCAGGCGTGGCCGTGCGCCGCGGGAAAGCGATGTTGGTATGACTGCATGACATTTTCACAAGCAGATTTGCCACCTGGATTGCTGTGTTGTGCCCAAAACGTCGTTGCAGGTTCCCATTTTGTCAAGGACCATGACCCCCGAGGAACGGCAGATGGAACCTCAGTCAGGGCATTCGGAGAAGAAGAGTGGTGGCAAGAAAAAAGAAAAGCATAGGAGGTCACGACTCACATTTATTGGCAGACTTGGTGCTTTTGGGCACTGAAGTGTTGGATGAAGGGTGGTTCTCAAAATTTCTTCACCAGTCTTGCGGCAACAGCGCTTGCTTCATCTTGCTTCCAAGGCGCCTCAGGGAACTCTATTCCCCTTATCGGATTTCTTCGATGACATGGAGTGAATGGGGTGAGGCTCGGAATTTCTTTTTTCTTTCTGCTTGATGAAACGGATGGTTTTTTCCTTGTGAGCTCGCCAGATGATGTTCGATTACATCTTTAGCCGAGCCCTCAGTCTACCCAGGGCCTTGTGTGCTTTGTTGCGGGTTCCCGTGACTCATGTTCTGCAATATGTGAACCTTTGAATTGAATGGACAATTTTTGTCAAATCTATGTCAGCCGTGATCTATGATGACATTTGAGCAAATCCATTTCATTCCATTTCCATCAGCATCATCAATTTCTTTGCCCCTTGGAACTCCGTAACCTGCCAGGAGGCTGAGATGGACTGCTACAGTGCAGCAAAGATCTGCGCAGCTCAATGACTCTTTGTCGAATTCAGTGGCATCCTCGTGAAAATTGGATGCCCTCAGCTGGAACCCTGTACATCGATTCAGCAGCAACCAGCGGCATTGGATTCGCGCCCGAACGAACACCTGCCTGGAAAAATCCAAATAGTTGCGCCCATAGAATTGGCACATTCGTGGAACATCTTGGAACCACATTGAAGGTCTCTTGTGCCTTGTGTCTTTTCGCGTGGCATGCATTTTTGGCAGGGGTCAGTGGATGTCAATCACGTGCCTACAATTTGATCCAACTTGAAGAAATGACCCAGTGCTCTTTGGTTTTTGTTTAATGCATGGTGGGATGAGGAGACAAAACACTGCTAGAAACACGCAACCCGTTGGTTTCTTCTGTTCTCGGCATGAGTCTGTTGCCACAAGTGGTGCTGCTTTTGGTTGTTTGATTTGTGGCAGCAGCGGATTAATGCAACCAATTTTCAGTATGACATTCCCTTAAGGGACTCGGAAATGGTGCTGTTGATTCTGTCCCTGGAACTTGGATCCCACAACCCTGGGGCTGGACTTGGTTGCATGTATTATCGGCTCAGCAGTAAGATAGTGCAGACAAAAAAATAGAGTAGCAGCCCCGGTGTGGACCATTGAGCGAAGGTGCGCATTGGGACAAGGGGTGATTGATGTGTGCGCAAATGTTGGTCCAAGAGAAACTAGAAAGGAGATGGCATCGCATCCCCGTCAGCTCCGTGTTCTTTGGGAACAAATGTTCACCAAACTATAGTTATAGACTATAGATAATTATGTTATGTTGAATTGCCGAGACATCAAGTCCCTGATTCGGAGAGACATTGTTTGATTTCAGGTTCAGCCATGGGTTTCTCTGCAGCTTGCCAGTTTAGTGAGGGTCTTCCAGGTTTTGGGAATCAACTTCGGCATGTTCCAGCATGTTCCAGCTAGTTTTGGTCATACAAAGTGAAGTGAGGTATGTACTTTTTCCAAATTCTTTCATAGAACATTCAGCTTCAACTGGTCACTGGTCTTCATTTTGATGAGTTCAACAAATTGAAAATCAGTTGTGTTGCATGTGGTAGTCTGAGACGGCGAGGTTTGCAACATCTCACCTTGAGTTCACTCCAGTTGACGTATTTGTGGTCTCTCGTGCGGCAGGAATGGCGCATTCCAACAACCAGGCGTGGCCGTGCGCCGCGGGAAAGCGATGTTGGTATGATTGCATGACATTTTCACAAGCAGATTTGCCACCTGGATTGCTGTGTTGTGCCCAAAACGTCGTTGCAGGTTCCCATTTTGTCAAGGACCATGACCCCCGAGGAACGGCAGATGGAACCTCAGTCAGGGCATTCGGAGAGAAGAAGAGTGGTGGCAAGAAAAAAGAAAAGCATAGGAGGTCACGACTCACATTTATTGGCAGACTTGGTGCTTTTGGGCACTGAAGTGTTGGATGAAGGGTGGTTCTCAAAATTTCTTCACCAGTCTTGCGGCAACAGCGCTTGCTTCATCTTGCTTCCAAGGCGCCTCAGGGAACTCTATTCCCCTTATCGGATTTCTTCGATGACATGGAGTGAATGGGGTGAGGCTCGGAATTTCTTTTTTTTTTCTGCTTGATGAAACGGATGGTTTTTTCCTTGTGAGCTCGCCAGATGATGTTCGATTACATCTTTAGCCGAGCCCTCAGTCTACCCAGGGCCTTGTGTGCTTTGTTGCGGGTTCCCGTTTTGTTGACTCATGTTCTGCAATATGTAAACCCTTGAATTGAATGGACAAGTCTTGTCAAATCTATGTCAGCCGTGATCTATGATGACATTTGAGCAAATCCATTTCATTCCATTTCCATCAACATCATCAATTTCTTTGCCCCTTGGAACTCCGTAACCTGCCAGGAGGCTGAGATGGACTGCTACAGTGCAGCAAAGATCTGCGCAGCTCAATGACTCTTTGTCGAATTCAGTGGCATCCTCGTGAAAATTGGATGCCCTCAGCTGGAACCCTGTACATCGATTCAGCAGCAACCAGCGGCATTGGATTCGCGCCCGAACGAACACCTGCCTGGAAAAATCCAAATAGTTGCGCCCATAGAATTGGCACATTCGTGGAACATCTTGGAACCACATTGAAGGTCTCTTGTGCCTTGTGTCTTTTCGCGTGGCATGCATTTTTGGCAGGGGTCAGTGGATGTCAATCACGTGCCTACAATTTGATCCAACTTGAAGAAATGACCCAGTGCTCTTTGGTTTTTGTTTAATGCATGGTGGGATGAGGAGACAAAACACTGCTAGAAACACGCAACCCGTTGGTTTCTTCTGTTCTCGGCATGAGTCTGTTGCCACAAGTGGTGCTGCTTTTGGTTGTTTGATTTGTGGCAGGGGCGGGTTAATGCAACCAATTTTCAGTATGACATTCCCTTGAGGGACTTGGAAATGGTGCTGTTGATTCTGTCCCTGGAACTTGGATCCCGCAACCCTCGGGCTGGACTTGGTTGCATATATTATCGGCTCAGCAGTGAAATAGTTCAGCCACAAAAAAGAGTAGCAGCCCCGGTGTGGACCATTGAGCGAAGGTGCGCATTGGGACAAGGGGCGATTGAGGTGTGCACAAATGTTGGTCAAAGAGAAACTAGAAAGGACAACGCATCGCATCCCGGTCAGCTCTGTGTTCTTTTTGAAAGAGAACAAGTGTTCACCAAACTATGTTATAGACTATCGACAAATATAGATAATTATGTTATATTGAATTGCCTAGACATCAAGTCCCTGATTCGGAGAGACATTGTTTGATTTCAGGTTCAGCCATGGGTTTCTCTGCAGCTTGCCAGTTTAGTGAGGGTCTTCCAGGTTTTGGGCAACTTCGGCATGTTCCAGCTAGTTTTGGTCATACATAGTGAAGTGATGTATGCGCTTCTTTCATATTCTTTTATAGGACATTCAGCTTCAACTGGGTACTGGTCTTCATTTTGATGAGTCCAAAAGATTGAAAATCAGTTCTGTTGCATGTGGTAGTCTGAGACGGCGGGGTTTGCAACATCTCATCTTGAGTTCACTCCAGTTGACGTATTTGTGGTCTCTCGTGCGGCAGGAATGGCGCATTCCAACAACCAGGCGTGGCCGTGCGCCGCGGGAAAGCGACGTTGGTATGACTCCGGTATGACTGCATGACATTTCACAAGCAGATTTGCCACCTGGGCTGCCGTTGTTGCGCCCAAAAAGTCGTTGCAGGTCCCTATTTTGTCAAGGACCATGACCCCTGAGGAACGGCAGGCGGAACCTCCGTCCGGGCATTCGGAGAGAAGAAGAGTGGTGCCAAGAAAAAAGAAAAAACATAGGAGGTCACGACTCACATTTATTGGCAGACTTGGTGCTTTTGGGCACAGAAGTGTTGGATGAAAGTTGGTTCTCAAAATTTCTTCACCAGTCTTGCAGCAACAGCGCTTGCTTCATCTCGCTTCCAAGGCGCCTCAGGGAACTCTATTCTCCTTATCGGATTTCTTCGATGACATGGAGTGAATGGGGTGAGGCTCGGAATTTCTTTCAGCTTGTCAGCTTGATGAAACGGATGGTTTTTTCCTTGTGAGCTCGCCAGATGATGTTCGATTACATCTTTAGCCGAGCCCTCAGTCTACTCAGGGCCTTGTGTGCTTTGTTGCGGGTTCCCATTGTGTTGACTCATGTTCTGCAATATGTGAACCCTTGAACTGAATGGACAAGTTTCGTCAAATCTATGTCAGCCGTGATCTATGATGACAATTGAGCAAATCCATTTCATTCCATTTCCATCAACATCATCAACTTCTTTGCCCCTTGGAGCTCCGTAACCTGCCAGGAGGCTGAGATGGACTGCTACAGTGCGGCAAAGATTTGCGCAGCTCAATGGCACTTGGTACTTTGACAAAGTGCCATTGAGCTGCGCAGATCACTTTGTCGAATTCAGTGGCATCCTCATGAAAATTGGATGCCCTCAGCTGGAACCCTGTACATCGATTCAGCAGCAACCAGCGGCATTGGATTCGCGCCCGAACGAACACCTGCCTGGAAAAATCCGAACTGTTCGCATGCGTCAAATTTGCACACCTTGGAACATCTTGGAACCACATTGAAGGTCTCTTGTGCCTTGTGTCTTTCCGCCTGGCATGCATTTTTGGCAGGGGTCTGGATGTCAATCACGTGCCTACAATTTGATCCAACTTGAAGAAATGACTCGGTGCTGTTTGGTTTTTATCTAATGCATGGTGGGATGAGGAGACAAAACACTGCTAGAAACACGCACCCCGTTGGTTACTTCAGTGGTCGGCGTGAGTCTGTTGCCACAAGTGGTGCTGCTTTTGGTTGTTTGATTTGTGGCAGCAGCGGATTAAGGCAACCAATTTTCAGTTTGGCATTCCTTTGAGGAACTTGGAAATGGTGCTGTTGATTCTGTCCCTGGAACTTGGATCCCTCAACCCTGGGGCTGGACTTGGTTGCATGTATTATCGGCTCAGCAGTGAGAATTGTGCGCAAAAAGCAGCGGCAGCCCCTGTTTTCACCGTTTTCGGGACGGTGCGCATTGGGACGAGGGGCGATTGAGGTGTGCGCAAATGTTGGTACAAGAGAAACTAGAAAGGAGATGGCATCACATCTCCCTCATTTGTGGGTTCTTTTTGAAAGGGAACAAATGTTCACCGAACTATGTTATAGGTAACATTATAGATAATTATATATACCTTTATGATATGTTGAATTATCTAGACATGAAGTCCCTGCTTCAGAGAAACATTTTTTGATTCCACAGCCATGAGTTTCTCTGCAGCTTGCCAGTTTAGTGAAGGTCTTCCAGGTTTTGGGCAACTTCGGCATGTTCCAGCTAGTTTTGGTCATACATAGTGAAGTGATATATGCGCTTCTTTCATATTCTTTTATACAGGACATTCAGCTTCAACTGGTTACTGGTCTTCATTTTGATGAGTTCAACAAATTGAAAATAAGTTGTGTTGCATGTGGTAGTCTGAGACGGCGAGGTTTGCAACATCTCACCTTGAGTTCACTCCAGTTGACGTATTCGTGGTCTCTCGTGCGGCAGGAATGGCGCATTCCAACAACCAGGCGTGGCCGTGCGCCGCGGGAAAGCGACGTTGGTATGACTCCGGTATGACTGCATGACATTTCACAAGCAGATTTGCCACCTGGGCTGCCGTTGTTGCGCCCAAAAAGTCGTTGCAGGTTCCCCTTTTGTCAAGGACCATGACCCCTGAGGAACGGCAGATGGAACCTCAGTCAGGGCATTCGGAGAGAAGGAGAGTGGTGCCAAGAAAAAAGAAAAAACATAGGAGGTCACGACTCACATTTATTGGCAGGCTTGGTGCTTTTGGGCACAGAAGTGTTGGATGAAGGTTGGTTCTCAAAATTTCTTCACCAGTCTTGCAGCAACAGCGCTTGCTTCATCTCGCTTCCAAGGCGCCTCAGGGAACTCTATTCTCCTTATCGGATTTCTTCGATGACATGGAGTGAGAGGGGTGAGGCTCGGAATTTCTTTCAGCTTGTCAGCTTGATGAAACGGATGGTTTTTTTCCTTGTGAGCTCGCCAGATGATGTTCGATTACATCTTTAGCCGAGCCCTCAGTCTACCCAGGGCCTTGTGTGCTTTGTTGCGGGTTCCCGTTGGGTTGACTCATGTTCTGCAATCTGTGAACCTTTGAATTGAATGGACAATTTTTGTCAAATCTATGTCAGCCTATGATGACAATTGAGCAAATCCATTTCATTCCATTTCAATCAACATCATCAATTTCTTTGCCCCTTGGAGCTCCGTAACGTGCCAGGAGGCTGAGATGGACTGCTACAGTGCAGCAAAGATCTGCGCAGCTCAATGACTCTTTGTCGAATTCAGTGGCATCCTCGTGAAAATTGGATGCCCTCAGCTGGAACCCTGTACATCGATTCAGCAGCAACCAGCGGCATTGGATTCGCGCCCGAACGAAGACCTGCCTGGAAAAATCCAAAGTTCGTGCCCATAGAATTTGAAAAATTCGTGGAACATCGTGGAACCACATTGAAGGTCTCTCGTGCCTTGTGTCTTTCCGCGTGGCATGCATTTTTGGCAGGGGTCTGGATGTCAATCACGTGCCTACAATTTGATCCAACCTGAAGAAATGACCCGGTGCCCTTTGGTTCTTGTTTAATGCATGGTGGGATGAGGAGACAAAACACTGCTAGAAACACGCACCCCGTTGGTTACTTCAGTGGTCGGCGTGAGTCCGTTGCCACAAGTGGTGCTGCTTTTGGTTGTTTGATTTGTAGCAGCAGCGGATTAAGGCAACCAATTTTCAGTATGTCATTCCCTTCAGGGACTTGGAAATGGTGCTGTTGATTCTGTCCCTGGAACTTGGATCCCTCAACCCTGGGGCTGGACTTGGTTGCATGTATTATCGGCTCAGCAGTGAGATTGTGCACCCAAGGTAATAGCAGCCCCGGTGTGGACCATTGAGCCAAGGTGCGCATTGGGACAAGGGGTGATTGAGGTGTGCGCAAATGTTGGTCCAAGAGAAACTAGAAAGGAGATGGCATCGCATCCCCGTCAGCTCCGTGTTCTTTGGGAACAAATGTTCACCAAACTATAGTTATAGAATATAAAATTATCATGTTATGTTGAATTGCCTAAACATCAAGTCCCTGATTCGGAGAGACATTGTTCGATTTCAGGTTCAGGCATGGGTTTCTCTGCAGCTTGCCAGTTTAGTGAGGGTCTTACAGGTTTTGGGCATCACCTTCGACATGTTCCAGCATGTTCCAGCTAGTTTTGGTCATACATAGTGAAGTGATGTATGTACTTTTTCCAAATTCTTTCATAGAACATTCAGGTTCAACTGGTCACTGGTCTTCATTTTGATGAGTTCAACAAATTGAAAATCAGTTGTGTTGCATGTGGTAGTCTGAGACGGCGAGGTTTGCAACATCTCACCTTGAGTTCACTCCAGTTGACGTATTCGTGGTCTCTCGTGCGGCAGGAATGGCGCATTCCAACAACCAGGCGTGGCCGTGCGCCGCGGGAAAGCGACATTGGTATGACTCCGGTATGACTGCATGACATTTCACAAGCAGATTTGCCACCTGGGCTGCCGTTGTTGCACCCAAAAAGTCGTTGCAGGTCCCTATTTTGTCAAGGACCATGACCCCTGAGGAAAGGCAGACGGAACCTCAGTCAGGGCATTCGGAGAGAAGAAGAGTGGTGGCAAGAAAAAAGAAAAGCATAGGAGGTCACGACTCACATTTATTGGCAGACTTGGTGCTTTTGGGCACAGAAGTGTTGGATGAAGGTTGGTTCTCAAGATTTCTTCACCAGTCTTGCAGCAACAGCGCTTGCTTCATCTCGCTTCCAAGGCGCCTCAGGGAACTCTATTCTCCTTATCGGATTTCTTCGATGACATGGAGTGAATGGGGTGAGGCTCGGAATTTCTTTTTTCTTTCTGCTTGATGAAACGGATGGTTTTTTTCCTTGTGAGCTCGCCAGATGATGTTCGATTACATCTTTAGCCGAGCCCTCAGTCTACCCAGGGCCTTGTGTGCTTTGTTGCGGGTTCCCGTTTTGTTGACTCATGTTCTGCAATATGTAAACCCTTGAATTGAATGGACAAGTCTTGTCAAATCTATGTCAGCCGTGATCTATGATGACATTTGAGCAAATCCATTTCATTCCATTTCCATCAACATCATGAATTTCTTTGCCGCTTGGAACTCTGTAACCTGCCAGGAGGCTGAGATGGACTGCTACAGTGCAGCAAAGATCTGCGCAGCTCAATGACTCTTTGTCGAATTCAGTGGCATCCTCGTGAAAATTGGATGCCCTCAGCTGGAACCCTGTACATCGATTCAGCAGCAACCAGCGGCATTGGGTTCGCGCCCGAACGAAGACCTGCCTGGAAAAATCCAAATGGTTCGCGCCCATAGAATTTGAAAAATTCGTGGAACATCGTGGAACCACATTGAAGGTCTCTCGTGCCTTGTGTCTTTCCGCGTGGCGTGCATTTTTGGCAGGGGTCTGGATGTCAATCACGTGCCTACAATTTGATCCAACCTGAAGAAATGACCCGGTGCCCTTTGGTTCTTGTTTAATGCATGGTGGGATGAGGAGACAAAACACTGCTAGAAACACGCACCCCGTTGGTTACTTCAGTGGTCGGCGTGAGTCCGTTGCCACAAGTGGTTCTGCTTTTGGTTGTTTGATTTGTAGCAGCAGCGGAGTAAGGCAACCAATTTTCAGTATGACATTCCCTTGAGGAACTTGGAAATGGTGCTGTTGATTCTGTCCCTGGAACTTGGATCCCTCAACCCTGGGGCTGGACTTGGTTGCATGTATTATCGGCTCAGCAGTGAGATTGTGCACCCACAAAAGGTAATAGCAGCCCCGGTGTGGACCATTGAGCCAAGGTGCGCATTAGGACAAGGGGCGATTGAGGTGTGCGCAAATGTTGGTCAAAGAGAAACTAGAAAGGACAACGCATCGCATCCCGGTCAGCTCTGTGTTCTTTTTGAAAGAGAACAAGTGTTCACCAAACTATGTTATAGACTATCGACAAATATAGATAATTATGTTATATTGAATTGCCTAGACATCAAGTCCCTGATTCGGAGAGACATTGTTCGATTTCAGGTTCAGGCATGGGTTTCTCTGCAGCTTGCCAGTTTAGTGAGGGTCTTCCAGGTTTTGGGCATCACCTTCGACATGTTCCAGCATGTTCCAGCTAGTTTTGGTCATACATGGTGAAGTGATGTATGTACTTTTTCCAAATTCTTTCATAGAACATTCAGGTTCAACTGGTCACTGGTCTTCATTTTGATGAGTTCAACAAATTGAAAATCAGTTGTGTTGCATGTGGTAGTCTGAGACGGCGAGGTTTGCAACATCTCACCTTGAGTTCACTCGAGTTGACGTATTTGTGGTCTCTCGTGCGGCAGGAATGGCGCATTCCAACAACCAGGCGTGGCCGTGCGCCGCGGGAAAGCGACATTGGTATGACTCCGGTATGACTGCATGACATTTCACAAGCAGATTTGCCACCTGGGCTGCCGTTGTTGCGCCCAAAAAGTCGTTGCAGGTCCCTATTTTGTCAAGGACCATGACCCCTGAGGAACGGCAGATGGAACCTCAGTCAGGGCATTCGGAGAGAAGAAGAGTGGTGGCAAGAAAAAAGAAAAAACATAGGAGGTCACGACTCACATTTATTGGCAGACTTGGTGCTTTTGGGCACAGAAGTGTTGGATGAAGGTTGGTTCTCAAAATTTCTTCACCAGTCTTGCAGCAACAGCGCTTGCTTCATCTCGCTTCCAAGGCGCCTCAGGGAACTCTATTCCCCTTATCGGATTTCTTCGATGACATGGAGTGAATGGGGTGAGGCTCGGAATTTCTTTTTTCTTTCTGCTTGATGAAACGGATGGTTTTTTTCCTTGTGAGCTCGCCAGATGATGTTCGATTACATCTTTAGCCGAGCCCTCAGTCTACTCAGGGCCTTGTGTGCTTTGTTGCGGGTTCCCGTTGTGTTGACTCATCTTCTGCAATATGTGAACCCGTGAATTGAATGGACAATTTTTGTCAAATCTATGTCTGCAGTGATGTATGATGACAATTGAGAAAATCCATTTCATTCCATTTCCATCAACATCATGAATTTCTTTGCCGCTTGGAACTCTGTAACCTGCCAGGAGGCTGAGATGGACTACTACAGCGCAGCAAAGATCTGCGCAGCTCAATAGCACTTTGTCGAATTCAGTGGCATCCTCATGAAAATTGGATGCCCTCAGCTGGAACCCTGTACATCGATTCAGCAGCAACCAGCGGCATTGGATTCGCGCCCGAACAAAGACCTGCCCGGAAAAATCCAAATGGTTCGCGCCCATAGAATTTGAAAAAATTGTGGAACATCTTGGAACCACATTGAAGGTCTCTCGTGCCTTGTGTCTTTCTGCGTGGCATGCAGTTTTGGCAGGGGTCTGGATGTCAATCACGTGCCTACAATTTGATCCAACCTGAAGAAATGACCCGGTGCCCTTTGGTTCTTGTTTAATGCATGGTGGGATGAGGAGACAAAACCCTGCTGGAAACATGCAACCCGTTGGTTTCTTCTGTTGTCGGCGTGAGTCTGTTGCCACAAGTGGTGCTGCTTTTGGTTGTTTGATTTGTAGCAGCAGCGGATTAATGTAACCAATTTTCAGTATGGCATTCCCTTGAGGGACTTGGAAATGGTGCTGATGATTCTGTCCCTGGAACTTGGATCCCACAACCCCCCTGGGGCCGGACTTGGTTGCATGATGTTGCATGTATTCTCGGCTCAGCAGTGAGATTGTGCACCCACAAAAGGTAGTAGCACAGCCACAAAAGGTAGGAGCAGCCCCGGTTTTCACCGTTTCGCGCCGCGAAACAGTGAAAACCGGGGCTGCTACTGCTTTTTGCGCATTGGGACAAGGGACGATGATGGAGGTGTGCGCAAATGTTGGTCGAAGAGAAACTAGAAAGGATACCACTTCGAATCCCCCTCGACATCAAGTCCCTGATTCGGAGAGACATTGTTCGATTTCGGGTTCAGCCATGAGTTTCTCTGCAGCTTGCCAGTTTAGTGAGGGTCTTCCAGGTTTTGGGCATCACCTTCGGCATGTTCCAGCATGTTCCAGCTAGTTTTGGTCATACATAGTGAAGTGATGCAAATTCTTTCATAGAACATTCAGGTTCAACTGGTCACTGGTCTTCATTTTGATGAGTTCAACAAATTGAAAATCAGTTGTGTTGCATGTGGTAGTCTGAGACGGCGAGGTTTGCAACATCTCACCTTGAGTTCACTCCAGTTGACGTATTTGTGGTCTCTCGTGCGGCAGGAATGGCGCATTCCAACAACCAGGCGTGGCCGTGCGCCGCGGGAAAGCGACATTGGTATGACTCCGGTATGACTGCATGACATTTCACAAGCAGATTTGCCACCTGGGCTGCCGTTGTTGCGCCAAAAAAGTCGTTGCAGGTCCCTATTTTGTCAAGGACCATGACCCCTGAGGAACGGCAGACGGAACCCCAGTCAGGGCATTCGGGGAGAAGAAGAGTGGTGGCTAAGAAAAAAGGAAGCAAAACATCCGAGTGTCAACCCATGTTTGTTGGCAGACATGGTGCTTTCGGGCAAAATGAGGGCCTGATAATGTATGCAAGAATGGCCATGTCATTTTTTTTTGGCACAGCAGTGTTGGATGAAGGTTGGTTCTCAAAATTTCTTCACCAGTCTTGCGGCAACAGCGCTTCATCTTGCCTCCGAGGCGCCTTAGGGAACTGTATTCCCCTTATCGCACTTCTTCGATGACGTGGAGTGAATGGGGTGAGGCTCGGAATTTCTTTCAGCTTGATGAAACGGATGGTTATTTCCTTATGAGCTCGCCAGATGGTGTTTGATTACATTTTCTGCCGAGCCCTCAGTCTGCTCAGGGCCTTGTGTGCTTCGTTGCGGGTTCCGTTGTGTTTTCTTCTGCAACATGTGAAGCCTTAAATTGAAGACTGTTTGGATCTATGATGACAATTGAGCATATCATATCATATCCATTTCCATCAGCTTCTTTGCGCCTTGGAACTCCATCTTTGCATGTGGCCGACTGGACACTAATCTTTGCGTGCTCAATCTGATTTTGTGACATGCCTGGAGGCTGAGATGGATGGCCGTATCAGACGAAAGTGCTGTGCAGCAAAGACCTGCACAGTTCAATGGCACTTGGTGGAATTCAGTGGCATCCTCATGAAAATTGGATGCCCTGATCTGAAACCATTTGCATAGATTCAGCAGCGATCAGCGGCATTGGATTCGCGCCCGAACGAACAACTGCCTGGAAAAATCCAAATTGTTCGCACACACAACCACATTGAAGGTCTCTAGTGGCTTGTGTCTTTCCGCGCGGAATGAAGCTCCGGTTGTGGTCAGTTGCTGTTTGTTTTCAGGGGGGCATTGAATTTTTTAGGCCCATGGCGACCTTATGATGTCACGAGTAGCTTAAAGGCGAAGAGTACTACTGCATGGTCAAGTTTTTGGCTTGCAGATGCTTGACTGTGTTGAAACACTGCCGTGGACAACATAGATATGACTTACTTGTTCACTGTTGATCTGGGAAGCAAATAAATTCCAACTTGTATCCCACTTGGATTTCTTTACTGTATGGTATATATAGTCCCTTTTTCAATTTTGCTGACAGACTAGTGAATATGCAGGTGCACATGAAAACCGTTTTGCATAAGATCCCAAGTTACCTGCGTCCTGGATGGCGCCCAGCTCCCACGTCTTCCATGCTGACTTTGTTCTGTGTAATTTTGGCCAGTGCCGTATTGATTTCTTATGCAGTTAGCAACCTGGATGCATTGAAACCTAGTGAAGTTTGCATTTTTGCTTGCGCAGTTGGGAGTAAGAACTCAGGCTGGGTGATATACCTCCGGCAACGCAAAAAACGTCAAGCTGTCTTCTATGGACCAGTGGACTGCTGGATTGGAATCCTAATACGGTTTCCATTGTTGGTGCTGGTTCTTGGAGTTTCCGTACCTGCGGCAATTGGCTTTTACGGCTTGCAACAATGTGGGTTCAGCCCACCAATCAATATGGACTTCGCCAGCTACCTCGCAGTGGACCTTCAGATTCAGGTCACCTATGACTGTGTGCAGGAGAGATCGGTGGCCGGTACCAATTCTTTAAACTTCAAGGTGCTTTAGTAAACTTTAGACTCTACTGTAGGTCTCTTCACAGTCTAAAGCTGCCCTGATTTGCGCGTCTTGCAGTTCAGTGGGTCGCTGCAGGAGACGATGAAACGAGAAGGGGCCAAAAGGAACAATCGTCAACACCACATGTCCAACTGGTTGGGGTGCCTTGGCACAACGACCATCAACATGTTGTTGTTGTTGTTGTTGTTGTTGTTGTTGTTGTTGTTGTTGTAGTAATAGTAGTAGTAGTAGTAGTAGTAGTAGTAGTAGTAGTAGTAGGAGGAGGAGGAGGAGTAGTAGTAGTAGTAGTAGTAGTAGTAGTAGTAGTTGTAGTTGTAGTTGTAGTTGTAGTTGTAGTTGTTGTAGTTGTAGTTGTAGTAGTTGTAGTTGTAGTTGTAGTTGTAGTTGTAGTTGTTGTTGTTGTTGTTGTTGTTGTTGTTGTTGTTGTTGTTGTTGGTATACTTGCTGGTCTGAACCGTACATGCGATTGCGGTGTGAGTTCTTTGTTTGAGCGAATTGCAGTGCAGTTCAGTGCCTCAGGTGGCACTTTCCTCAGACAGGTCAGCTGGGTGATGGTTCGAACACCGATGCAGGTGCGCATAGAGGAAGATACAAAGCTTGTGTGGACAAAGTCTGCGGGTCAAACATTTCCTTTCCATTGGGTGTATGGAATAATTTGATTGCTTTCTGACCGGTTGTCATTGCGATTCGTGGCTTCTCTTTTTGAGAGCTCACCTTGGTGAAATTATACTCTCGCCATGTCCAACAGGTTTGCTTACAGAACCCGTGACTTGGCCCTGTGAAGGTAACGCGGATGGACGACGCCTCACCCCGCAACAGTCAAAACCATGGCGGAGCTTGGAGGTTTTCTATGAGGCAAAGCCTTTGGTGTGTGCTTCAGTTCGGCAGGATATGGTAGGTCCACCTTGCTGCAGGCTGTTGACTCTCAAGCTGGGATTTTTACAGAAAAGGCACTCACAGATTCTTGGCTTCCAAAATGTTCCGAGCCTTCAAGACTTGACTTGTGCATTGGCCTCCGCTGAAAAAGGTCTTGAACATACTTGAACATCACTCACAGAAATAGCCCAGCAATAACAATAGCGAATTATCGATATTGCTTGATCTTAGGGACCTAAGCTCAAAAATAGTTCATGCTTTGTCCTTAGGCATCTCGAGAATTTGAATCCATTTAGGAACAGGTTGTGATATGAAATCTATAATGCGCAGCCCTGCTATGTCATGAACTGCAAATGGCAGATGCGTTTTGGTACTTAGGTAAATTGATAAAATTGAGCTTTATACCTAAGACCTAAGGTGGACAGTACACTGCACTTATTTGTGGAGTTCTGAAATTCAATTTGACACTAGTCCGTGCGGTGAGGCAGTCAAGTGGTCAAGTCTGGCCAG
Organism: Symbiodinium kawagutii; assembly: GCA_009767595.1. Taxonomy (NCBI): domain Eukaryota; class Dinophyceae; order Suessiales; family Symbiodiniaceae; genus Symbiodinium; species Symbiodinium kawagutii. The sequence goes on from VSDK01009841.1 coordinate 87,051, forward strand.
TAGCCTCAGGAAATTCTGCTCTTTGAGGAGCTTGTGCAATCATTCGAAAGCTACAATGAGTATTGTCTCTTGCTCGAAGATGGACAATGCAAGGTGGCCAAAGACCATGAGTTTGTTTTGATATCGCAAGTCTGTAGACTATGCTTGGGCTTGAGCAAATAGACACGAGCGAATAGAGTGACCTGGTGCAGGCCCCAGCTTCTCCAACTGCGTTTTTTTTCGAGCCAAAGTGGGTACCTCAACGTATCTCATTTGCCTGACAGTAGGCAGCAATGATGGTTGGCTCTGGCAATCTTGTGTTGATTGCGAGGCCGGATTCTCCAGATGAGCGAACTTTAATGGACATCAATGCCACGTTGAGAGCTATGCTGAGGTCGGGTCATTGGGGGTGGACCTGCATCAGCATTAGCAACAGATCACTAACAAAAGCCTTTTGCAGATCTGAATTGTGATGACAGGGAGGTTTAAAATGCTCAACGTCTGGTTCATTTCCACGATGTTGCACTTGCACTAGAGTCTTGTAGAGACTTCTCCTGTTCTCTGGTGCTGTGCCAGGGAAGGCACACTTGGCTTCACGGATAAAGACTTCAATGCCCTGAACTTGAAGAGTGGCTACACAAGAGCAGCTTTTCGGGGTGGACAACCTCTACGTGGCTACACGTCTTGGCAAGACAGGTAGGGACCTCAGAGAAATGTTATTGGTTGAAGATTATGTGCAAAAGAAACCCATTCCACTCCTTGCAGGTGGAGCGATCAACGTCGCAAACATGCAGAATTCCTAGTGACGCTTTTTGAGGAGGTGCCTACTTGGTGCCGGTGAAGGTTGGAAGTATTGGCAAGCCATGTATTAAACATATGAACGTCACATTGAATTCCTCACCTTTCCTGAATCTCTGTGCAGGTTCTCAGCCGCGCTGATGGTGGAGCTGACAAGCCGTTTGAACATGTCGTGTTCACTTGGTACGAGCCATCGCTCAAGACATATGAAGTCTCTCAGCGAATTTACAGATTTTACAGATCCCATAGCCAGATATAGCATAGCCGGCTGTTTTTTTTACAGATGTTGCGTTTGGCCGATCCACTACACACAATTTGTCAAAGCTTTGCGCATCAAACGTAATGCTCTTTCGAGGTGAACAAGTGGCTGTTTCATGATGCTGTTTGGTGTGCTGGAACATTTGCTGCGGCCACTTGGTGTGATTCAGAAAGAACCAAAAAAGACGAAGTTTATATTAATGCCTTATGTTTCTTTTCGTCTCAAATGAACTTGCAGATCTTGTCAGATATGATTGGCAAAACTGACGAGTGCGAGGTAACGATCTTGATGATTCTCAACATCCAAAGTTTGTTTCTGACGGTCTTCGGCCTGCTTGGAGTATTGCTGGCATTTGCCACGACGTTTTTCTTTCACTACGTCGTCATGGGATACACTCTGCTGACCGTCTTGGACTTTCTTTCATTGTTCTTAATTGTTGGTATAGCTGCTGATGACATGTTTCTTGGCAAAATTAGATCGTCAAAACTGTCACCGTGATCTGAAGCTGCTGATGAAATGCTGAGTTGAAGCTGTGCTTTTTTCGCACCTTGCAAGCTGTCTTGCCGCCGCACATGTGCCGAGTTTCATTATGTGCCACACCTTCTACTTGGCACCTGCGGTTCTCGGAGACCATGCTACGCCTGCTGATTGCATGAAATGGGCCTACAAACGAGCCGGGGAGGCAATGCTGGTTGCGTCCTCAGTGTCTACAGGCATATAAACGGCAATATAGCAATATGTACGATGGACCTTTATGTACTATTTGAACGTTTCCCATTCAAGCTTAATATTTAAAAAAAGTTAAAAAAATTAAAAAAATTAAAAGTTTTAAAAGTTTTGAAGGCTCCCCCAAATTTTTAAATAGGCCAGCAAGACTAAATAATTAAAAAAATTGAAAAAATTAAAAGTTTTGGGGGCTCTAAAATTTTTAATTTTTTCAATTTTTTTAATTATTTAGTATTAGATAATTAAAAATGTTGGGGGACCTTCAAAACTTTTAAAATTTTTAATTTTTTAAAAATTTCTAGAGCTCCAAAATTTTTAAAATTTTGAAATATTTAATTAATTAAAAAATTAAAAAAAATAAAAATTTTAAAAGTTTTGGAGGCTCCCCCAAATTTTTAAATAGGCCAGCAAGACTAAATAATTAAAAAAATTGAAAAAATTAAAAGTTTTGGGGGCTCTAAAATTTTTAATTTTTTCAATTTTTTTAATTATTTAGTATTAGATAATTAAAAATGTTGGGGGACCTTCAAAACTTTTAAAATTTTTAATTTTTT
>VSDK01009841.1:100170-117661 GCA_009767595.1 Symbiodinium kawagutii
CTGCTGAACTGCCACACGATTTCGAAGGCACGAAACAGACCAGGGTACCCGTATTGATCCATTGCAGTCGCTGTGTTTTTGTGGCTTTGAAGGTATTGCTGCTGTTGCGACCTCTACAGATGGACTTCTCACAGTCACTTCCGGTCCAAGTGAATGTGAACCAGTTCCTTGGAAAAAACGGATCAGCATCTGACAGCATCGATGATGTCCAATTCTGAGGCAAGTTGCTGGGAGAGCACCGATGGAAACTGCTGCTTGATGAGCTTAACGAACTTGCCCAACGGTATGCAATGGACCTTCGAGGTGCACTTGGTGGCTGCCGGGGTTGCAGGCCTGCCATCCGTGCCGCGTGTGGGGGAGCCAGGTCCGGGCCTCAACGGGCTCCCAGCATCGCATCCATGGCCCGTGGCCCCTGTGGGCTCAGGTGGTTGGCCGGCTTTGAGCACCGCGGGCATTTCCACCAGCTTCCTCTCAGCTCCAAAGGTCGTCGCCTGGAAGTGGACTATGACATGGATTACATAAATATATGTATATATATATACATATCATATTGATAGGACTATGACATGGATCATATTGATATAACTCAGAACAGCTTTGACTTTGTTATCACTTTTGCCTTGTTTCAAACTGCCTTGCAGGGCATTTTATGAGCTGAGGTTCCACATCATGGCTTTGTAGAGCTGCTAGTGCTGGGCAGTCAAGTTCAATCTGGTGGAAGAATTCCTCTTGGTCTTCTTCGTTGTGAAAGCAGCGGTGGATTGAGGAGCAGAGATGAGGATTCTTCATACACAAGAGGAGAGTGGCGTACCGCGGTACGAGACCTTGATGGAAGTCTTCAAAGTTTCACTTGCTCCATTTGCGATTCTGGAAGTGAAACTGTTGAAACTCTTAGTGAAGTTAGTGAAACTCTTGGTGAAGTTCCTGAAGTTCCTGCCATGTTGGGCTCCTCTTGTTCTTCCCCTTCGCCGCCGACTACCCCGGTGCGAGCAACTGTTGAAGCTCCTCCAGCTCCTGACATCATTGTTCTGGACTGGACTACTGATGCTCCTGCGCCCACTATTAGAATAAGGGTCGGGACGCCCAACGGGACGCCCAACGGGACGCCCTATCCGGAAGAAGTGCAGTGTTCTGCCACGGGATACGGGGATGACGTCTTGGAGATGGAAGGCCATGCTGTTATTCCTTCAGGCGCGAGGACCAATTGATTGAGAGCAGTAAGGAGCAGATCAGCTTCTTTTGTTAAGACTGGCCCCTTGCGAGGAGAGATCGCTTCAGAGCATTTGGACCTCCTGGTTGTTTTGCACAGCAAGGACTGATAGTACAGCATGAGACAATGCATGGCTTCAGCATGAGCATCTCTCACTTCCATTTGTTGCTGCTGTCAAGCGTGAATGGCACAGCTCTGCATAGCCGCCTGGTTTGGAGGCTGTAGCTCACGGAGGGTCGGGTGCAATGAACCTGACTGTCAGCTGCAAGTCGCAAGTCTGCGACGTGGGCCTCAGTTCTGGATGCCTGTGGGGGCCACCACGAGAGGCAGACTACCAGCGACCCAGTTCTCCTGTGATGGACATAAGCTCAGGCCATAAGAGAGAAGATTGAGAAGATTCCCTTTTTCATACTTTGATAAAACACTTGTCTTAATTCGTGTTGGTCCACTGCGAGAGTTTGTCTCCTATTCGGGACAAAATGGACAGCCCACGTCAGGCCAGGATTCCTTGTCGATCAGTGTCCAATCTGCCGAATTGGGGCAGCTGCAGCTATCCTGTGATGCACAGGGAGTACATTCTGGAGCGGTCAGCCAGATGGTCAACAAGCTTGATGAAGCTGACTTTAGCCCATTGCATATAGACACTTGTCAACATTGGGCTGCCATTCCTATTTTCATTGGGACGGTACTTGCAGGAAATCGGATTCATTCGGATTTATCGAGATTGATCGGGTGCTGAAGTCTTTCCCGAGGCGAATTTGGTTGAGGGCATCTACCTAGTGTCTTGCTGGATCCGCAAGATGGAAAACGCATCTTCCCTGGAGAGCGTGACATCCCATCAGGTAGTGCCTCAGCTTGAACACCACTTTACTGAGGACCAGGAACTTCTTGACTTATCATTGGTGCTTAAACTACAAAGCAAATAAAACAACCAGATAGGATGAACTGTGGATCACTTAGAAGACTTCGCATGTGCCACGAATTGTGCGACTGGTGTTGAGAATTATACAGTCTTGTGGATATCTCAGGAATTCCTGGGCGTTACTTCGAACAGCTCGTCCTTGGCCAGTCCTCGAATTCTTGATGTGTCGCCAGCTGGGGAAGGAGCACTTCGCATTGCGTTGGAAAGGAACACTGGGCTCAACACCTCACAGGACATCAGCAGTGCGGTTTGGATCTGTTGACATTGGATTTGGAACATCATTGGAACATCATTGAAACATGGGTGAGTTTGAACTTCTAATCTGCCTAGCCAACCTTTCTCCTGACAGGATGTCATTTTTCTTTGCCGTGATTCCAGTGGCAACTTCTCGGCCATCTCAACCACTTCCGAAGTCATTGTTCGTGGACTTGTGCCAGGCAGTCGCTCTGTTGATCCTTGCTTTGACTTCTGTAGCTGTGGCATGTTCGAGGCCGGTCCTACAGCTTCACCTGCACCTCCTATTTGGATGGCGGACAATCTTCGACATCAGAGGCATCAGAGTGTGTAGCACCAAGGAAGCCTGATGCTCCTGACATTGTGGGGATTGCGCCAGGAGCGGGACGTCCTGTATCATGTTTCGAATCAAATTATGAGATGTAGTCATGCTGGACTTGTGTTTCTGAGACATTTATCTATAGGCTGTCTTATATATAGACATTGTTTGTTCAGTCTGAAGTCTAAGATCCCTCATTTTTGTGTTGGCTTTGCGGACCTTTCAGCTCTTTCTTCACGGTAGGAGATTCCGAGCTTTCAGTCTTCTTGTCACTGCCGACCTCCCTCTCAGCCAAAGGCTTTGCTCCGCTTACAGGACTCTATCGCATCTTGTGACAGTTGACAATTGTATTGTTTGGGAACGAAACAACCGAGATCCTGCACAGCGTCGCTGTGAATCAGGACTCACCTGTCGGACATCAGAGTTTGAAAGCAGCATTGCACTCCTAGAGCTGAACGGAGATCCGAATGATCAGAGTGCAATGCTTCGTTCAAAGCTCAGCTAGTCCACTGGGTCGGTCCTTGGTGGGTCTACCTTCAAAGTGTGACTTCGTCCTTCAAAGTGTAGAGACTTCGTCCTTGCTTCAGGTCTACCAGGTGTGAATGGCATCGCCCTGGAGCTTCAGTGCTTCGTGGAGTCTTCTGCAGGCAGAAGTCCTTCAGTGCTGGACGTTGCTACCCCTGGACTGCCCATCGTTGCTGGTGACTCTGCAGAAATTGCTACAGCACAAGTGGTCACAGAGCACCCACCTGTTCTTTCGACCAACGCCACGGTTGATGCAGCTGATCTCCCGCAATGACCCGCGATGCAGCGATGTGCCGAGGATATCAATTCGTCAGCACGCTATCGCAAAAGCAGCTGAGACACCTGGCCAGATTCTGCTGCTGGCGATTCTCCACCCCACGAAATGTGCGGTTTTGTATCTTCTGGAGCAAACACCATGGCCAGTACTAGTAGGTGTGATATTCATACAAACATGATTCGTATGGGTTTCAAATTGAGCTGTTTGCTTCTCACAGATGTGCGTTTCATTGACTTGTTTCTGCTGATGGACCGGCCCCCTTGGCCAGGACATCACTTCGCCGATGTACTTGGAGTTCATGCTCATTCGTTGACGCTGAATGCTGGGTCGCGGCAAGGCAAGAGATGATGAGATACAAGACATGGCATCACTCATCACTCATCGTCAAATTTTTCTTGTAAAAGTGGTCCTTATATATCCAGGGAAACACGTTGAATGATTTGGCAACTGATATTTGGCAACTGAAATCACAAACGATTCTTTATTGGGCATTTTTTAATATTCTTTATTCTTTATCCATTTTTATCCTTAATCTTCGCAACAGCCGTCCTCCGTGCTTGTCTTCAGGAACCTCCGGAGGACCTGGCAATGCACAATGGACTGTGCAGGCACCGATACGCCACCCCTTGAAGGTTGCAGAATGGTGTGGTAGCTGAGTGGCCGCCTTGGCGCAGGCAGTGGTTCCCAACGATGGAGATCCCGCTGCAAAAGTGTTGGCAGAAAAGATGAATTCTACAGCAGTGGGGAAGCTCAAGATGACTCAGCATCGAGATATTTCCTGCATGAAGATCGATCTTATTTGCTCTGGTTCTATGTTGTTCTGAGGTTTTGGTCAACATGTCTGAAAGACTCCAGACGACTGTGGAAGTCACTGGGGTTCGGATTTGGTCATCCAACGAAATTGACTCGTCATTGAGGGAGTCCGCGACTCAGAATCAAAGACATGCAGCGTTTGTTATGTTCATGTGCTGAGATCGCCAGGTGGTGTTGAGCCAAAAAGACAGTCACTACTGTTACTGCTGCAAGGTTGATGGTTTTCGAGCTACCTCAGCAAAGACGTATACTCCCATCTCCAGATCCTTCCCAGAGCGTGCACGAGCATTATGCCCAGGCGCGGAGACACCTTTGAGCTGTTGCCAAAAGGGTTGATGGAAAGTTTTGATGCATTCTGACAACAAAGAGTTGGACCTTGATAGGTGGCAAGCAAGCATTTCTCTGTGCTCGCCATTCCAAGCAGCCCTTTAGCAAGCGTGAGTCTGAACGGGGGCAATGTTGCACAAGTCTTTGAGATTCGAATCTCGCAAGCAGAAGAATTGCAAGGCTTTGCATTCGAGAAATCCAAGGCTGTGCAAGTTCTCCATAGCATGCATCGCCTGTTGCCCTGTTGCCCTGTTGCCTCAGGACATGCATTTCCTTCCACTGAGAACGTGTCGATCACCGTTGTCGCAGCAGATGGCCTAACCCGCAACTACCTCCTGACGGTGGGAGCTCCTCCTCGGGCGTGCGAAGGCGACGTCAAGACTTGGGGCAAGTTGTACAACTTGGAAATCAAGTTGTGATATTTTCTCATATAATTATAATGATTATTATTATCATTATTGTTACTATTCTTATTATTATTCTTATTATTATTACTATTATTATTATTATTGTTATTATTATTATCATTATTGTTATTACTATTATCGTACAATTATATACAAAGTATACAATCATTTTTTCATATTCTCATTCCAATGGTAAAAGTTTGGAATTCCAATTGCTTCAGATCTTGGGCTTCTCTTTTGGTACCGACGGAGTGTACAGGAGTAAGAGATCAGCCATGTACGACTAGACTTCGGTTCTTGGAAGATCTTGGAAGACACGAGATGTCTCACCGTTTGGAAGGATCACACAGAAGGAGATGCCTAAAGAGCTGGTGCCTTTCAATTTCATGCTTGATTACTGTAGGTGGTTTAGTCATGTTTAGTTTGTCCAAGCTCTCAACAACTTCCGCTCGTCAGGAAATTGCTTCCGCGGCAGCTGCGATGAAGTGCTGGGGCAGTGCCTTTGCGATTCCGGTTGGTCAGGCCCGAACTGCCAAGATCATTGTCCAGGCTTCCCGCCCTGTGGTGGGGAAGAGAGTGGGCAGTGCGTGGATTTTGACACAGCAGATGGAGCAAGGAGACAGGGTTTGCATCCAGAGAGCTGAGTCTTTGAAGAATATGCAAGAGGGGGTGGAAACCATTGGGAATGAAGAATTCATTTGAGTTTGAGCATGCAGCAGTTCAGGAGAGAATGTGTTTGCAATGCTGGATATGGTGGGGATGATTGTGGACGACCCAGCTGCCCTGAGTGCCAGAATGGTGGTTCCTGCGCTGCAGAAACTCGGCTGGAGAAGTATCGCATGTCAATTTTCTCAAGCACAGTTTGTAGTTGGTTCAAGCCAAATTACATTAGGTACGCCAGCCTCCGATTTCAAGCCATTGTGCCCATATCAGGTATCCGTGGCACAATCTCAAAGCAGATCCACTTGCCAGTGTCCGCTGAATTCCAGTTTGCCTGGCAGAGTTTGGCGATCAAATATGTTTTGGCAGTCAGTAGAGTTCACAGAGTGATTCAGAACATTGTGCCCCCTAAAAGTTGCATAGCCTGAGAACATGCCATACGCAACGGCCAATGTACCGTTCACATTGGCCAGGTGGTATCTTTTGCGAGGAACTGAATTGCCCTAGAAACTGCAGTGGAGCTGGAAGTTGCAACACCACCACTGGACGCTGTTCCTGTTGGTTGGGAGCGACTGGAGACAGCTGCAATGAGACAGAGGTTGCTGGCAGCTGCAATTTGTCGAGAAGAGCTTTCATATCTTTTTATTGGTATCTTTCCATACCCGTCCAAATCTTTGCGTCGGTCAATGACAAGCTGCGAAGCTAAGCCGTGTGTTGATCAATCCGAGGCTTCACACGAACCTTTGTCAAATTCCGTGGATGTTCTTCTTATCTGGGGAGCCTTTGCTGAGCGCAGCTGTTGCTTGAGCCGCTGTTGATGCAGTTCACCAAGTCACCGAGTCACCTTGAGCCACTTCCTTGGCGAGGAATCAAAGGCCCCAGGCCTGAAAACCAGTCATTGGCTGAGTTCAATGCCGACTTCGACTTCTTTCAGCCTCAGGAGCGGAAACACTAGGAAAGTTGAAGATTTGCTTTGAAGAGTTTTATTGTTCAACATCAATCACTACTAGTTGAACGTGTTCAAGAAGTTGTGTACCGTAGGCATTTCTGCTTGCAGTTCGGTTCACTGTGAAACTATGAACATGTACCAGAATGCTGCAGCTTTTTTGTGCAACAATGACCGTGGTATGCCGTAGTGCAGAATCAAGAAGTACGTGGTACAGTATGAGTTGTGCAGTGTGAATTCTCTTGATTGTAGGTCCAGTCCTGGATTTTGGATATGTGTCAAATGGCCAAGAATAAGACTTCAGTGCTTTTGGTGCGAACAGATGTGACTTGGCTGTGCTATGCTGTGCTATGCCGTGCTCGTTACGTTTTGTTGCCAACACTCAGATTTGTTGCCAGATGGGGACTGGCGCTTCAGGTGCCATGTTGGATAGAGGCCTGGAAAGACTATGTCGAAGCTGTCGGCGGGAACTTTCCAGTTGCCCCTAGGACTCCAAAGAGCAGTGAGTTTCCTGAGGAATCGAAGTAGAGAATTCAGCGCACCCATGGCGACATGGCAGTTATTGCATTCACTAGGACCAATGTGGACTCCCAACAGACCCAAATACCTTCCAGTGAAGCTCAGCTCAAGCAAGGCAGGTAAAATGTTTTGGCATCGCAGGACTTTGGCTTCTGAAGCACTTCAAGCCTTTTTCCATCAAGACCTCGCAGATCATTTTCAAAAAGATATTGGTATGACGGAAGACAACTTTACAGGAGTTGCAGTCTGCTACTCTTAAGACCGATAATGAGCTGAATTGCAAGCCAGACACCTTCCATGTTTGGAATACTTGCGAAAAGTAAGAGATGTGCGTCGTTCTTCCATGAAGAACTTCATCGACATCAAGGGCAGACTTGAACCGATGCCAGGACAACCTACATTTGTCGTGCTTCGATTCTTCGCCAACCTGCCCAAAAATGATGGGTTGGCCAGGTGTCTTGCTGAAGTTTCGGAGTTTTTGAAAGCAATATTGCAACAGTGCAAGAAAAGGGTACAGCCGAGCTTTGTTGACGAAAAGGGTATGAAATCCCAATAGAAAAGTTGACTTGGGTCAGTTGGATGTCTCATCCGAAGCTTGCCATCCCATGTAGCCACTTTGTCGTATTTTGTTTTTTGCAGTTGGCAAAATGATCATTGGAAGGTGCAAGAATTGTTCCATGCTGTCTCTATTTCATGTGAGGTTTCTTAGAAATTTCAAAGCACAATTCACGCAAGAGCTGAAGCAGATGCATTGAAGCGACAAGACAGAAGCACAACAATGGGCCATAGCCACAAGTGCAAGGTAGCAGCCTATCCTGTATTTACTTGCTAGGATTCCTGCTATAGTGCCACAGCGACTAGATACGACAAAACAAACCAACATCGATAGGAGCTATCGACAGCGGCAATTGTATTTCTACTGGTGGACTAAGCCTTACTTAGATCTTATACCTAGATCTTACTAAGGTTGCAAGAGGTGCGGGATCAGTGGCGTGAATTCGTCATTGAGCTCAATGGTGCCTGGGCTGCAAGTCTTCGAGGCAAGCGCGACCTGGAGTGGTGTGGGGAAAGGCTTGTGCACGGTGCATCAGGAAAAGCTCCGACGGCTGCTGGCGAAGTGTTGATGGTGTCTTATGCTTGGACGAAGACAGAGATGGCATCTTGTAACGCAGTGGCGCAGTGCTGCATTGTCATTGAAAACAATGATGCAATGATATTCCGATATTTCTGTTTGCCAAGAGAGATAGAATCATAAGCATTTTGCCAACAAATTCAAAAGTGATAGGAATTTCAATGTTCACAAGGATGACTGTAGATCATAGATGATCATAGAGTTGGGGTGCCAACGTTGGCAAAAGTGAAAATGTCTTCAGTGCTGCTGTTCCCTTATTCGGTGTGTCTAAGGAAGAGACCATTTTCTCAAACACCGGCATGTCGTTTTTCTTGTCCATCGACATCGCTGTGGCTTCGGTGATTGCTTTCAGCCACAATTTGCTGATTGGATTCTACGTTCTGTTGACCATTGTCCTGGAAGCTTGGCTTTTCTTGGTTTTCCGACCTGCTACTTTCTGCCAAAGCACTTTCGAAGAACAATATAGATCTTTTCAGAAGTTCGAACAGATGAGTACCTTGCACATTTCGCAAGGAAGTTTGTCCACTCTTTGGATTCCTTTTCGGAGTGGTGGGCTATGAGTTTGGAGCCATCGAAGCTATTGGGGCCGTCATTTTCGTGGGAATGAGTGTAGACTACTGCCTGCATATGGCACACGGCCAGATTCTCAGAGAGTAACAAGGCACTTTGAAACACAGCAGAGTCAATAGAGTGCAGTTTGCTTCTCGGAGTCGCAAAAGGTTTCTCTTGCTATTTTTTTTCACAATTCGTCAGTCAGAGTCAGACGTACCTTTCTGCTCGTATGTAATCGGGTGGATGGGTTTTCTGCTTGAAGAACTCCATGTGCCCCATGATGAAATCTATGTGACGTGTGCACGTGTGCAGACCAGGCTATCATGTAGCACCTCGAGACACTCGTAGAGTTGCTTATTTGCAGATCGCATGCGGGGGCTTTCTTGGAAGGGAATCAATCGGTAGGTAGTTGTAGGTAATTCCCTACCATAAAGACTGTTCAATCTTTGTATTTTTTCAACTAGAAATTTAATGAAAGCCAGCTTGCTAGCTGGAGTTCTTTTTGCTTTGGCGGAGGTATTGGAATGTAAAATGTCAATGGGACCTTTTGGGATTACTGAGACCCCATTAGCCTCAAGTTTGGCAGGCTCCCAACTCTGATCCCAAACAGAATGCATCCAGAAGGCCATTGAAGAAACCAAGACAAATAGGGTCCCCAAGTCTAGAGGAAACCATTTTTTGATGCCCATGCCCTTTGTTGTGGTACGCGCTTGGAGCAGTGAAGAAAAGCAATCACAAAAGGTACTGTCAGCTAGCTGAGTTTCGTTTGCATTATATACTACCAACAGAAAGACTCCAAGTGGAATGCCAGGAATCTTTGTTGTAAGTTGTAAGGATTTCCATGACGGGTGGCACACGGGAGTGAGCTCAGTTCTCCCCAGATACCTTCAAGCCTTCATTATCATCGTCAACTTTCACGTGTCTACTGTCTCTCACATCATGATGATCATCATCTTTTGCGGGTGACCGATCCTTTGTCAAAGCTTTGTCAAAGCTTTGTTCACCGACTCCTCAAGTATACTGGACAAGATGACAGAGCTGGCTCCAAGGACAAATTGCAAATGACGCTGGTGAATCTTGGCCCGTCCATCCTGGGTGGTGCCTTCACGACAGCAGCGGCTACGGTCTTTCTGCTCCCGTGTCGTATTGTTCTCTTCGTAAAGCTGGGGACCATGCTTGTAGCTTGGTTGATCTTGGCTTGCCTTTGCATTGGTTTGGGACATGAGACGTTGGCTGTTATCCAGTTGGCCAGTTCTAGTGTGGCTTGAGAGCCTTTGGCCTGAGGTAGCCAACACCATTCTGTTGGAGCCTTGGAATGATTGAAATCCAAAGGCCTGCACTAGTGTCAATCACAGGGAGTTAATCTGTTAATCTGCCGGTTTCTTTTGTTGAAGTTCCACCCCGCACAGAAAGGTCTTTGCTCTACACCTACTTTTTCCTGGCTCCGCTGCTGATCGTAGCCGGTCCTTTGGAAGATGTTGGATCCTTTTCCTGGCTGCTGAGCTGAGCTAGTTGATGTGGCTGTGACTTTCAGGTCTTTCTTTATTCGTGGCTTGTGAAGACTGATGCTTACACTGCTATCCAAGGCTGATAAAGAAGGGACTGTCAGCGTGTAAGTGCTCAAGCCAACGCAAAGATCAGTACTTCAGGCAAACCTGATGTCATTCCGCAGTTCTCTGTAATTAGCGGCGAAGTATCACAATATATCATTTGTTGCGAGGAAGTACGACCATATTTGCAAATCATCGAAGGCATGAACATAGTGGATTTGCGAGCACTTACTCAACATCAAAAATACAAGCAGCAGTAATCCTTCTGCTCCAATCTCCAAGGGTATCGTGAGGCTGAGATGTAAGGAGGAGCATGCTAGAAGTTGACACCAGAAATACCTGAAGCATTTGCCTCAGTGTTCGAACAAGGACATCATAGCAGACACAAAGTCTATAGAATCTCACTTCGAATATACAAGAAATGGCTTCATCACTTCAGTGGAGTTTTTTGTTCAAACTATCTTTCTAACACATTTTTCAATTTTGTATGCGATTGCTGGCTTGCGATGCAGCGAGACCTTTCTTAGCAAGTAGGCTCATTGGCTCATTGTCATGGCGGACTTGCTCGATGCCTTTTTATTGGCTTCTGTGGATTCGGAGAAACTAGATTTGGACAGTCGTGCAAATACGCTTGTTGTATATCATATATATATATACATATATTGATATATGAGGGGCTTTATCCTGTTTATATGAATTCTTGTGTAGCTTTATCTTGTTTTGCGCAAACGAGGCTGAGGAGTTAGTATCTTTGCAAGTCTTGGCACTGGCAAAAAGCCTTGAAACAATATTGCGATTACTTACAAAGCCAGCGCTTTGCAGTTCACTCTCAAATTGCCCACCAACATGCAAGTCCCTTTTTGTTCACACAATGCAACAATCTTTCTTTCGTTCCGTGTTGTTCCAGTCTTTTCATTTTGAATCTTGCGTTACTTGTTAAAGAACTGGCCGGCCCAGCTGATTAGCTGCACATCCGCTTCAGGCAGGAAGAGGGTGCGGCACTCACAGTTCTTCAGGACTGACAGATTGAGACCTGGCTCAGCAAGCTCAGCAAGCTCGCTCGTTCTGTTGTCTTCTCCCGCGGAGGATTCAAGAATCTCCTTGACTTCGAGGCAATGACTACTGTTGAGTTTTCCATCCAAAAGCCTTACTAAAGCTACTCAAACTTCTCGGGAGAATTCAATGTTAATAGTTTGGATAGTGAGTGACGTAAAATGACCAAGACAAAGTTCAATTTCAAACCGTCTTTGGCATGTACTTGCCGATTGTCCAGGGGGAAAGAAATCCGAAGTATCCGACAGTCAACTGTTGGCGGTAGAAGGACGCAGGCTTGCATACATTTGTGTGGTTTGCAAAGCTTGCCAGCATAGTGAAGGCTCAGTACTTTTTTGAAATTTGCATACGAATATCATTTTTAGAGGCTGTTTGAATGGCATTGTATGATACAACTCTGAAATTGCATTGAGCTGGAAGTTTTTTCTTTTTTCGGCAGGTTCGCTTTGACCCTGTCGAAGACGTTGAACATATTTCCGTTGCAGCTGGATCTATGCGCGGGCCCTTGATCTGAGACTTGCGACTTTCAAGCTTTACTTAGTTCAATGACCAGCTTTGGATGACCCTCTTTTGCTCCTGAAGAGAGCTTAAGATGACATCAGTGAGTGACCTCAGTGAGTGACCGCAGTGAGTGACCTCAGTGAGCGACCTCAGTCCTCTCCAAAGATCCTGTGCAACTGTGCCTTCCAGGTCTCGAAGATCGAAAGCATCGACTTTGAGAATTTCTCAAAGTTCTCCGAGGAGAGACTCGTGGTGCATGGTCGAGGTTGGCCTTTTCGAGTCCTGCTTCCTTTGAGAGCCAAGAGTCGGATGTTTGGACAGCTTGGACAGCTTGGACAGCTTGGACAGCTTGGACAGCTTGGACAGCTTGGACTCCTTTGGAAAAGTGTTTTTGAAATCCAACGCAAGAAGTGTAGTGTGTGTGCTGTTGTTTCTGTTTCTGTGACTCAAATGTAGCAGTGGCTTTGTTAACGATCGGCTCATGAGCTCTCACAGGAGCAGCGTGACAGCTAGAAAGAGCCGGGCTTCACGGGCTTCACAAGCAAGCAAAACAAGTGTCATTAAGCGAAAAGGCCCGGAACCACAGTGCTTGCTGTCAAATGATGGACTTGAATGCAGGCATGTGGAATAGTATTGATGCCACCGAGTCTTGCATTATCAATTTCTTGCTGATTGCAGGCCTTCAGCTGAAAGCCAAGACCGGTCGTGCACCGACAGGATCTCCACTTGCGAGGGAACAGGGTACTTGGATTCTATTTGGATTCTTTTTGCGTAGGCATTCCAGTCACGGATTGTAGTGGTACTCAATAAAGATGAAAGTGTGTAGCAGACCCCCTTAGCAACGGTTAGCTCGCAGAGCTTTCAGTCTCTGCCGTTGCAAAGAGTTTGTAAAAGTTCTAAACAAGTTTGGTGTTGAGACCGAAGGCAGTGGCACGTCAATTTGGCGACCTCCTCTCGTTCGGTATTCAGAGTGAAAAGCACGCTACCGCGAACTGAGGCATGCTGATCCAAGCAGACAAGCTATCGAGTCAAGTCAAGATGGCAACATTTACATAATTAGATTGGATTTGCACATAATTTGTGAAGGGAATGCACAAGGAGCCTGTCAATCCTTCTCCCCTTTGGCTCCAGGTTCTTGTTTTAAAGGATCGAAGAGAATTTGAGTACAGTCACTGCATTTCCACTTTTGCGCAGATGTGATGGATTTCGCTCTGTGCCGAAATTTCGATGCACTTGTCAGCTGAGAAGTGATTCGCCCAAATGGGTGATCCTTCCACTTTCCCAGCCGCCGTGTCAGATTCCTTCAATCACTGTTGGAATACCCGGAACCAAAAGCCGCTGTCATGCGCACCGTTTACCATGTTGGCAGACATTCAGGATGCGAAAAGGTCCTACCCGATGAGCAAAGCTGATGCTTAGACTCCAAGAGTTGGGTGCATAAGATTAACGGGACATCTCATAACAAGACTTCCAGAATCTTCCAGCATTTTCCAGCTTGACAATTGTTTCTTGGCAAAGCTGGAAGATGCCAAGGGAAGCCAAGTTGGGTCCCTCTTTCCACCCGTGAGGTTCTTTGGTTCATCATGAGGTTTTTTGTTCCACGGGTCCTCTATTGGGTATTGGGCTCTGCGCTCCCAATGAGGGTGCCTGTTCACGGCTTCAGCCACCAATTGCTAGCGTGGCTCCACAGGTGGGTCAGGAATCCAGTTGCAGTACATTGTGATTTGATCGATATTGCGCTGGTTCAAGTGTTGAATCAACGCATTCATCACAGAGATTGGGCCCAGGTCCTCTTGATTCTGCACAAACGCCAAGTGGAATCTCAACTGAATCCACATTAGTGCCCGACAAAGATATAGATGATTAGCTTTCTATTCGTGGAATCATTGGTTAGAGAAGAAGGGAAAAACCCAAAAGCGAGTAGGTCCGACTGAAAAAGGAGTCCCCCACCATCATTCATCATGCCGATGCGATCTTGCACACGGCTTTGACACATAGCGAGTCCAAAGCGAGACCAAAGGGAGTCCGCTGACCGTGATTGCTCATGGCGTTTGCTCCAAATTGTGACGGCTTTGGAGGATTGTGGTCAAAGATTGCTTTGAGCTTGGAACATGAACATGCACGGGCATTTTGCTGGGGACCTCCCTCATGATTGCGTTCAATGATACAGCCAGATTGAGAGTTGAATCCCAAATCATTGCAGGGGAGAATTTGCAAAGCCTTGCTGTTTGCCGCTAGCTGCAGGATGGGGCATCGGTCTGCTCCTCAGTCTCTACTCGGTCCCCCATGTTCTTTGCTTCTGGCTTCACCATATTCTACCATATTTCACCTACCATTTTGCACTTCCAAATTATCAAATTTCAAGAGCAATGAAAACCAGTGTTTCTGATGAATCAGCACGTGGGTACGATAAAGGTGCGGTACGGTGGTACGGTGGGTACGGTACGGTGGTACGGTGGGTACGGTACAGTGGGTGCGGTGGGTACGGTACGGTGGTACGGTGGGTACGGTACGGTGGTTACGGTACGGTGGTAACCTGGTACGGTGGGTCAGTACGTTGGTACGGTGGGTACGGTACGGTACCGTGCCCCACCGGACCACCGTACCGCACCCCACCGTACCCATGTACCGTATGCACCGTACCCACTGACCGTACCAAAAAAATTCCCGCTATAGCGGGAAATTTCTTGCTATAGCGGGAAATTTCCACACAAATTTCCTGCTAATTTGGGTACGGTGGCACGGTATGGTGGGTACGGTACGGACCGTACTAACGTACCGTGCCCCAGCGTACCAACGCGCCGTACCCACCGCACCAGTGCACCGTACCCACCGTACCAACGTACCGTACCCCACCGTACCACCGTACCATACCCCACCATACCGACCGTACCAACATACCGTACCCCGTAGTACCAACGTACAGTACCCCCGTACCATACCCACCGTACCAACGTACCGTACCACCATAGTGTACCAGCGTGCCCCTGCGCCGTACCCTCCTACAAAGCATTGCTCGCGAAATTAAACAATTTCCAAATGTGAGGCTATGATGGTGGCTGCCGATGTGGTGGCCAGAACTATGGGGGTGCCGTATGCAGTACTGGAGGTGCCATTGAGAACTTTGGCCGTTTAGGAAAGCGTTGATCTTTTGGATGCATCTAAAGCCATTGGTTGACCATATATTCACGGTAGATTCCCTATCATGGCCCGCTTCTGATCTTTCCTTGGGAGAGGCGTCAGAGGGACACCCAATGTAATAAAACATTTTTGTCTAAATTTTGAAGGGCGGGGATGGGACGATTCATAATGCATTTTTTGGGTCGCCCTGCCCCCCCTTTTCCACGCCCTATTCACTTCAATCATCCCTTATACAACATGCTTGCGACGCAGTCAGCGGGTCTCACATGAATTGATGCATATTTCTGGTGAGTGAGCTGGCGCAGAGCAGGCAACGTCGCGACGCAGCAGGTGTCCAGACAGGCTGGAGCCCTGGTCAATCATGGTGGTGATAGATGGTCAACCCAGGGCGATGCTTAAGGACTGATTATTGTAAGGGATATATGGATGCTTCAAGTGAATCTACAGTGATGCTTGAGGATGGGTATGGCTGATGCTTCACTCCATTTGTTCACTTCTGGAGGTCCAGCTTCTGTTGAAGCTCTTCGGCAAGGCTGAGATAGCCGAATTTGCAGGCAATTATAAAGAGTGGCCAACATGAGAGGGTTCCCAACTTCATCGTGGGATGATCATATCCCAGTCGTCCCATGTCATTGACTCCCTTGCTGATGATTCATTCCCATGATCTTTATCAAACAATGTTGATGCTTAGATCTCGTCAGTTTCCCATTTGTTTATTTCATTGACTCATTTGAACATGACGTACAGTTAACCTGTAGTGCTGCAACACCCCGGCAATCAAACCTGGCAACAGAAAATCAACTGCAAAATCCATTCTTAGTGGATGATGCTACCAGCTGTACACTTTCATTGCCTTTTTCCAGCACCTCCGCAGCATCCTCGGGTGCGTTTCCAGGAGCAGCAGGTGGTGCGCTCCGACTTGTCCAATCTCAAGGACTTCGGGCCGCAATGGTTTGCCGACTCTTAGGCGTTTCTCAAGTCATAGGGGTACCCCGAAATCATCCAATTATTAACCGTTTATAAGAAGAAATCAACCCTTTGGGTGGGGTTCTTAGTGTGAGAAGCCATTTTTGTATAAGCCATAAACCAACCATAATTTGAGGGTCCCCAAACTAGCTTGAGAAACCGCCATATCGTATATAAAATAAGCAATCCTTTCCAGTTTCCCCAAGTGGTAGCCTCCGGCTATCCTGGCCTCATGGCTGGAAGGTGTATTGTATGAAAATGGCTGCTTCACCGATGGAAGACTTCACATGCAATCCTGTCAACAACATTGAGTCGTGCAAAAGGGCACGTTAGGAAGATGCAGTCCTTTGTGTACCTTCAAGTTTGAGGGTCCATCCTTACCGCAGTTTTTTGTTCCCAAAAGCATCTTCGATGCGATGGGTTTTCGTTTACTTTGCTTTCGCGACTGCTCCCGTCAAGGTGGAGGGGAGGGGAAGGGAAGGGAAGGGAAGGGAACGGAAGGGAAGGGAACGGAAGGGAAGGGAAGGGAAGGAAAGGAAGGAAAGGGAAAGGGAAAGGGAAGGGAAGGAAAGTGAAGGGGCAGAGCACGAAAGTAAGGGAAAGGAAATGAAGAGAAGGGAAGGGAAGGGAAGGCAAGGGAAAGGAAGGGAAGGGAAGGAAAGGAAAGGAAAGGAAGGGAAGGGAAGGGAAGGGAAAGAAGGGAGGGAAGGGAAGGGAAGGGGAGGGAAGGGAAGGGAGGGAAAAGAAAAGGCAAGAAAGGGAAGGAAAGGAAAGGAAGGGGAAGGGAAGGGAAGGGGACGGGAGGAAAGAGAAAGGAAGGGAAGGGAAGGAAGGGCAAGGAAAGGAAAAGGAAGGAAAGGAAGGGAAGGGCAAGGGGGGGAAGGAAGGGAAGAGGACGGGAAGGAAAGGGAACGCTGTGTAAGTGCTCGGGGGGGTGGGAGAGGTTGGTAACAGCGAGCAACCGCGAGCGGGGGCTCGCAGTTAATTGCAAACGGTTACCGGAAGATGCATGGGGAAGGGCGTGTCGGTGCGCGAAGGGGGGTGGGAGAGGTTGGTGGCGGCGAGCAAGCGCGAGCGGGGGCTCGCAGATAATTAGAACGGTTACGGAAGATGGGGAACGATGTGTAGGTGCGCGAAGGGGGTGGGAGAGGTTGGTGGCGGCGAGCAACCGCGAGCGGGGGCTCACAGTTAGTTGGGAACAATTACGGGAAGATGGGGAACGGTGTGTCGGTGCGCGAAGGGGGGTGGGAGAGGTTGGTGGCGGCGAGCAACCGCGAGCGGGGGCTCACAGTTAGTTGGGAACAATTACGGGAAGATGGGGAACGGTGTGTCGGTGCGCGAAGGGGGGTGGGAGAGGTTGGTGGCGGCGAGCGACCGCGAGCGGGGGCTCGCATGTAGTTGCGAACGGTTAGGGGCTGGGAGAGGTTGGTGGCGGCG